>OY735253.1:5017584-5564047 GCA_963457715.1 Argyresthia albistria | reverse complement strand
CGCCCCGCCATCTCTGACGTCATTGTGATGTGATCCGCACAACACGAGGAAATAGTCGGCTATCTCTAACATCGCGAAATAGATGGCGGGGAGGCATATCTACCTATTATTATCATGAAACGGTTGATTCGCTGCGCTAACTATACTGAATGTAAAGGCCGGATTTCGCATTGAAAGATTCCTTCAGTTGCATCTACCGTTTGTTAGAATTGCTATGTGTGAGTACTCGAATCGATCGATTGACATTTAAGATCGATTCGAGTATTCGTCAATCATTTTTGTATTCTGCTGTTGACAGCATCGTTTTTAAAAAACAAACAATTATTAGTCTATGGTTTGGCTTGGGAAGTTGTACTTTTGCTTTGAGTTGTGATTTAGGAAATAAAACTAAGTTATGTATTGATAATACCGGGATTTTCTTTCAGTTCAGAAGAGGAAAAAGAACTAGCGTGAAACACGCTCGGAAATCCAAGGTTTAAGTAACATTAAAACAAGGTAATATGAACAGTTATATAATTATATGCTTTGACAAAAATTGGCAGGTTGATGTTTGATCAACGGTTACCTCGAGGAATTCAATACGAAATCGACTGAATCATATCGTTTTACGTGATCTGTGGGACCAAACTAACACTAAGAATACAACACGAAACTCTTTAATTTTAGGATATTTTTGTCCTATTCTGGAAAATTTAGTTTTTACCTAAAACTGGGTAGGTAAGCCGCTAGAATCATCAAAACTATGAATGAATTTAGATTTCAGACATGTGGGTAGTGAGTGATAATATGGTCATAGAATGAAGAACAAATTCTTTTATCATATTTTGTTGAAAACTTAAACGGATTGGTGATTAGGGTCAAAATTATTTAACCTATCATCTGCCTATGTCTGAATAAAGGGTTGGTCATTTTATTTCTGAATAAAGGGTGACATTACAAAAGAATTACTCCAACACAACATATTACACAAGTAATTGAAACCGAACACACGGGTGTGGTCTTATTTCTAAATACCAATAATTTTAGTGGCGTGCATCTCATAGTGCCCATAGGCAATGAGGCACTGACAAATATTATCAGGAGCGTGCACAGTAAAGATAACTCTTTTTAAAGCTTACTGTAAATATTTTTATACCAGCAGTCTGTGGGTCAGATATACGCTGAAAGCTTTCAGCGCCCTGCGCATCCAGTATAATAACGGCTTTAGGAGGTTGTTAGGGTCGCCACGCTTCTGCAGTGCATCGGCAATGTTTGCCGAAGCGCGCACTGACGGTTTTCACGCTATAATGCGGAAAAGGGCTGCTTCACTACTGGGTAGAATGCGTGGCAGCAAAAACAAAATCCTGAATGTTTTCTCGGAGAGGTGGGATAGCCCGTTCACCCTCCACTGGATAAGAATGTTAATCTGATTTTTAATTGATAATTTTGAATTTTGAATTTTTAATGACATTTAGTAATTTGATATTTTGTTTCAGTTATCTGATTTTTAATTGATAATTTTGAATTTATATTGACATTTAGTAACTTGACATTCTGTTTCAGTTTCATTAATCTTGTATATATATATGTATTAATGGATAATTTATCGATTTAATTTATTTATGTAATTTGTAATATATTCTCTTAGATAAGAATAATGTTATTGCCTATTGTACCTACTATGGATCCTGTATCTGATAATAAATGAATAATAATAATAATAATACTTCTAGTGCAAGTAAGCACTGATCAATATTTTCAGAGGCGTGCACCTATATAGTGCAGCAATAAAAAAAAAACATTACTGTTTCCTTGTCCTTTCTTATCCCCAGTTGGCTGGCACCTTGTGAGTGCGCTATGTTCCTGAGCCCCAGACCGAAACGCCTTGTGCGCGTAAGCGGTGGGGTGAAATACGCTGTTGGACACCGTGTGACTGCGCTACGTTCCTGAGCCCTAGACTGAAACGCCTTGTGTGCGTAAGCGGTGGGGTGAAATATGCTATTGGCCACCTTGTGAGTGCGCTAAGCCCTAGACCGAAACGCCTTGTGAGCGTAAGCGGTGGGGTGAAATATGATGTTGGCCACCTTGTGAGTGCGCTAAGCCCTAGACCGAAACGCCTTGTGTGCGTAAGCGGTGGGGTGAAATATGATGTTGGCCACCTTGTGAGTGCGCTAAGCCCTAGACCGAAACGCCTTGTGTGCGTAAGCGGTGGGGTGAAATATGATGTTGGCCACCTTGTGAGTGCGCTAAGCCCTAGACCGAAACGCCTTGTGTGCGTAAGCGGTGGGGTGACATATGATGTTGGCCACCTTGTGAGTGCGCTAAGCCCTAGACCGAAACGCCTTGTGTGCGTAAGCGGTGGGGTGAAATATGTTGGTGGCACCTTGTGAGTGCGCTTCGTTCCTGAGCCCTAGACCGAGACGCCTTGTGGGCGTAAGCGGTGGGGTGAAACAAGCTGTCGGCACCCTGTGAGTGCGCTTCGTTCCTGAGCCCTAGACCGAAACGCCTGGTGTGCGTAAGCGGTGGGGTGAAATATGCTGTCGGCACCTTGTAAGTGTATTGTTTTTATTTATTCATAAATTATTATAAATTTACAAGTCATTTGGTTAGTACTTAACTGGTTCACTCTCAGAAGTACGCCTGTCGAACAACCGACCAATAGAGAACAATAGATGCATGGGATGTGCCGACGAAGGGGTTAAGTAGATTGTTTATTACAAACTCTCATTTACCTGTGTATGTATCATAATGGGAGTAGATTTTAAACTCATTTTAATTAGATCAATTTCATGTTAATATGTAATACCTAATAAATTTCATTGATAAATAGTCTGATCGAATGAGTCACATCCAAAAGAAGGCATCAATACTATAGCATCCATCGTAAGCTGGACCTTAAGCTTTTGCAAGAATATTGCATCACTATCTACCTGTTTGGTTACTGTTGGGATTGAATTGCATATTTTAGGACCCATAATATTTAGGAATCTTATCAGATCTTGCCAGTCGTTGCTTTGGCAAATAAAGTTCCTGAGCCCTAGACCGCAACGCCTTGTGTGTGTAAGCGGTGGGGTGAAATAATGCTGTTGACGCCTAGGGTGTGCGTTACGTTCCTGATCCCTAGATTGACGCGGAGTGTTCATTCTCCGGTTCCTCCTGGTTACCTTAGCCCAAGGCACCATGATAGTGCTAGCTGCAAAGTCATGGGTGCGGTAGTTTAAGTGCGATTCTCGTGCAGTTGAATCAGTGAAAAGTTCCTAGTCATGAAAGTGAATATGTAGTGACAAATAATGTGTAACGGAGCTGTGATTGGTAAACGACATTTAGTTAATTTAATTTATGTGTGAAAATTGGTAATACCATAATTATGTTGTCATTTATTTATTTACAATAAGTACACAAAACAGAATACAGCCATTTGAAGACAATAATACATCATTAAAGGACTTTATGTTGGACTGTTGCCCAAACTATGCGTACATAGAAAACTTAATCTATTGTGTTTATAATTCATAAACTAGTAAAACGGTTTTTTTTAATTGATGAAGTATATAGAAAAAAAATTGGTTGCCTGTAAAGTCGGTATACGGGCGAAAGTTTTACGTGACAACGACTTTTATGTCTGTCTCTCTCGCTCTTAGGCGGGCTAACCATGCCCGAGTGGAAGGGACGCGTGCCTCTCACTCGCTCTCATTGTGAGCGCATAACGTGAGCGGAGCGTAACGCAGTTTCTTGAAGTGTCACCCGGCAAACCAATTTATAAGACGTTGTCACGTCAAAAAAACAACTAATCCTAATTGGTTGAAGACGAATAGAACAGAGCTGAGTTAATTAATTTAATAAATTCAAAAGTTCGAATTTGGTAAATATATAGTTCCGGGTATCCGCTGAAGAGATCATTGTACAAACGGCACACCCTGGAGATGGGGTTATAGCACAGGATGCTCATCCCATACAGATTAGAATTAATAACCCTTCGTAAAAAAAAAATAAAAAAAGAGATGGCGTGAGGAGTAAGATTGTTATTGCCTAAACAGACTTCTCTGGACCTGCAAAAAAAAAAAAAAAATTACAAAAAGTCGTGGTAGTTTTGTTTTATTTGAGATTTGGTGTATATGCCACCAACCAAAATAGATTTAAATAATCAGACTGATCGACGACTGATGACTAGACTATTTAGTATAGTAACAGGATGCTCATCCCATACAAATTATGATTAGTAACCCTTCGTGAAAGGGAGATGGCGTGAGGAGTAAGATTTGTGCTCTAAATGCCATGGTTTCAGTTAACATACTTCTAGGTGGCGCTAATCTTAGAATAAATCCTATACATCTTGGCGCCGCCTCGTGGTGTTTGCAATTTTTCGATGATGCTGCGCCGGGCGATAATGGCTTCGAACTAAAGAAGCTTTCGTAGCATTTCGGTTTACGCCGGTGTGATATTTTGTTCTAGGTGGTCTGTCTGTATTAGTTAGTATAATATTATAGTATCTGTGGTTATAGTAAGAAGTATTGTTCCGGTAAGTGTGAAGGTGAAACGATTTATAAGTACGATTACGGGTAAAGCAGTTGAGATTGAGTATGCTAAGCAATAATTATGTTTTTAATTTTGGTTACTGGATGACAGTCCAAATTTCAAATTCAAAATTATTTATTGCTACATTGTGGTTGTAGAGTTAGAGTTGTGCAGCCTTTTCTATGTAGAAACCTAATTACTGGACCGATTTTTGATAAAAAAAAATGGGACCAACCTTAGGTCACCAATCATAAAAAAAAGACATCGGTTCTAAAGATGGGCGATTGTTACTAGTTCAAACAATCGAGTGGTTTGATAGTGAATAGTATTAACAATCGACTTTGAAAACAATCGATAACTAGTTCACACAATCGAGTGAAACCATTCATTCGAATACAAACTAGTGGTATTTGTGAAATTCGATGGTTACTGATTGAATTGCCACACAAAAATTGATATTTTTTCTGAGCACATAAAGATCACTTTTGCGTGACAAACATAAACTAGCGATTTCGGGATTATCGATTGTTATTCACAATCGACGCCATGTTGTTTATATTTCTTTCTCGCTTACACTTGTTTGTTTCGTTTATCTTTCTATTCACTCGTACACACAATCAAAATTGTTCCTTATTGGGGCGCAATAAATTTTATGAACAATCGAATACAAACTAGTGGTATTCATGAATTTCGATAGTTTTCTGATAGAATTTTCCACACAAAATTAGATACTTTTTCTCAGTGCATAGAGTTTACTTTTACATGAGCTTAAAACTATCGGAAATCCAAACGAATGAAACCACTAATTCGAATACTTTGAATGATTTCAACAATCGAGTGGTTTAGCGATTGTTATTCACAATCGCGCATCGTTAATTCGGTTCATAAATAAGACCAGTTCGAGGTAACACATATAAAAAAATATATATCATACAACCGAATTGATAACCCCATGTTTTCAAATTTTGAGTTAAATCATGCATGTAGAAGAACTCGGGGTAGGGAAAGACAGTTCGAGATAGAACGCCCGACAATGAACTCAGGCAGCAGCTATTATAGTTGCGTGAGCGTGTCAATGCATTAGAAAAACGAGGTGTACCCACACAACATCATAGGGTTGACACATCGCTTCCGCCAAGCACATCACGAGCAGGTTCTATCGCGGAGACGGCTGCTGGGCGATCAGGGCCTGATGCAGAGACATCGTGGGCAAGCTCGAGCCGTCGCCGCTGCCAGCACGGCGCCATGCACCGCCTGCGTCAGCTGCTCGACGCGCGGCATCACCCGCCCCCGTGCCGCCTGGTGCGCTGCACTATGCCGTCGCTGTCACCCCCGCGTGACGCGCAATCGTTGGCGGTCATAATCGTTGACAAAATCGCTGATGCGATCATCAATTTCACAGCACGGTGAGATCCAACCATTTTTATATCTCCAACTTCAACTCTAACTTGCACGATATAACTTATTATCGATAGTGAGCGTGTGAGTGGACTGTATTTGCGATTAGAAAATGAGAGAAAATTGTCGATGATGTTGTTGATATGGTATATTTTGTGACACTGATCAGAATAGCTATTTCAAACATAAAAGCAAAATAAAAAAGGAAATATAAATCGAAATGACAAGATGCGGCCAGCTTGCCGCTGAAAGGAGGTTCCGCAACAGATGTTTTGTGCGACCCACGATGCAATCTGACTTGCAATCTGTTCTGCAACTTGTCCTTCTCTCTCTGTCTATCTTTCTGTCCTGTCCTTCTCTATCAACAGCTAGAGAAGAACGCAAAACTGTTGCGCACGTGGCTCAATTCTACCCATCGTCGTCGCCGCAAATATCATCGGGGCGCACGAGCAGCCGCTGCCGCCGCCACTGCGGCGCCAGAAAACTGAGCCGCCGCCGCCGCTGCCACGACCGAGGGAGCTTCGAGTACCTACCTACTGGCTTTGTTTCGGAAAGTATTCACACAAACGTGAATACTAGCGAGGTATATATGCCCTCAAATAATAGTACGAGGGCAGAAAAGTAAATTTGTGGATATTATTATCTACGGTGGAAAGGACAAGATCTAGAGATACATTATTATGATTAGGAATATTTTGGAACTGAGGTAGATTGCAAACAGATAATGTCTCCATCAAAAGCCTCGCCTTAAAGTCCAAGGGTTCACTTGGAGCCAGTGTCATTGAGGTAATAGACCTGGTCCAGGTTAAGTTGCGTGTGTTAAAGTATCCAATAAAAATAAGGAATGTTTCGGATTCATTAGCTTCAAGTATATTTGTTTGCAGATTATCATAAAAAGGATAAGTTCGTCTTGCGTTAAGTACTGAGGGAGGTAGCAAACACAAAGATTCAAAGTAGGTTTTTGGTCATGATTAATTATGCTTATCTAGACGTCAACCGAACTCCGTCAAACACCCCGCTGTTAAAATGTGTTTCAGTTATGCAAATAACATCATAATTTAAGTTGGTAGCGTCTGTTCAATTGTTGTGCTATCTACTATGTTTAATCACGATGTTATGTTATTTTCGAATGAGGACATTCAAATACTCAGGATGGCCGATGTGGAGAAATATAAAGCATAAAATTATACCTTACTCTTCAGTTCATTGGTCATCCTAAGACAGTTATTACTTATCCGGTTAGGAAAGATAAGTTAGATATGTACATCACTCATTAACTGGTTAAAGTTATGTTATATTTTCTAAAATAAAATGATGCAAGTTCAAAGATTAACAGAAATACTTACTGTTTATAAAATAATTTAATTTAATTTTATGCTTATCGATTTGAAATATTGTTCAAACACTGATATCATATTTGTTTTTTATTCCCATTATTGTGTTTCTTGTAAAACAGATTCGGTCTATCCTATTATTTAATTGCCTATCCATTTGAAATATTGTTCAAAGACTGAAATCATATTTTTATTATTATAATTGTGTTTCTTGTAAAACATATTGTGCCTGTCCAATTATTTGAACTGAATTATCGTTCAAGGACTGATATCATAATTTTTATTCCTATAAATTGTGTGTCTCATAAAACATACTGTGTCTAATATTGAATGACGTCTGAGACAGACTTTTCATCAGGATGGCCGACTGTTAGAATTGCTATGTGTGAGTACTCGAATCGATCGATTGACATTTAAGATCGATTCGAGTATTCGTCAATCATTTTTGTATTCTGCTGTTGACAGCATCGTTTTTAAAAAACAAACAATTATTAGTCTATGGTTTGGCTTGGGAAGTTGTACTTTTGCTTTGAGTTGTGATTTAGGAAATAAAACTAAGTTATGTATTGATAATACCGGGATTTTCTTTCACGTTCAAATGGCAACCGGCAATGGCAAATCAAATGGACGAACTTATTAAAACTTGCCACAAATAGTTTGTAAAGTTAATAAATAAATAGCTCGTATGATGCCGTTCTTTGTTTTTGCAATATCGAAACGAAACAGATTGCTTTGATACTGTTATCTGAAAATAATCTTTATTAATCGAAGCACAAAAAATATAATTGTGAGTCTTTAGCAATGATTTTTGCTAAATTACTAGTTTACGAATTGCGGTTAAACTAATGTAGGCTGTAATAATAATATAATTAGGTAGTGATCGTCTGTAGCACTCTATATACGATGGGATTGGTGTGTGAGACACGTGCAGTCTAGAATAAAATTGTAATGCGGAAATGCGGCTACGTAAATACATACTTGTCTCCGTAGATAAATATAGAGTTGGAAGTATTGGTATATGTTTATGTTAGCCTACAATATTGATTGAATTGAATACTCTTTACCTATTACGTTGTTGTCAGCTATGGTATACTATAAAATTATTCTTATATCTATCTAATCCAATTTTGATAAAAATAAACTAACAATTTAGTTACTCCTTTTTTCCGTAGCCTAGCCAAACGAATCGATACTCATATTTCTATTACACATACGATACCGTCACGCACACCTTTACCCAAAGTCCCAAATGGAGTGGCAGAGGCTCAGTTTTGCCCACTCCTATGTCACTGCTTCAAATGTAATAAATGTTTATACTCATTTCCGTAACACCCTTTGATTTGATGATAGTCAATGAAAGCGACAGACCTCCAGCGTGCGACATCTCTGCCAATTGAAGCAATTGCTCGGGCACATGCAAAAAGAAATCCCTCTGACGACCTAGTTGAGTTCAGTAATTCCTGGTATTTGTTTGATTAAACGAAATAATTCATTGCTACTACTCATATTTAACCTAGTGCAATGGCACTATACTACTCGTATACTTATTAAATGTAGGGGTCACCTAGCACGAATATTTTCTTGATGCACGAGTACACAACCGTCCGTCTAAAGTAAACGGCGGCCCGCGGTTTTTAACCTACCTACATCGAAATAAAATTCAAAACCTTTGAAAAATAGAACAACAGATCTGGGTCTTTCCTGGACGTTGGACGAGCAAGTGGTTAACACTGAACCATACAAAAAATATGGCAAATAGCAATCTGAACTGTTTACCAAATTCGCCTTTACATGGCTTTATTTTCATTTCATAAAACATAAACATGCCCCGTTTCCTATACGGATTGGCAGAGGCCCAATTGTTTATTTTAATGTAACCTAATGTTTTAAATCGGTGTGTAATAAAGAATTATGAATAATTAGAACTCCAAAAACCACATAAGCACGAATCAGGCGGATTAAACATCAGAAATTCCAATAAGATAGTAATGAATGATACAATCCTTACAAATACAAGCAGCTGACTATTTGAGATGAAAGCGGAAGGGTGGCGGTTGCTTCAATTGGCACAATTGGTCCCATTGCCCCACAAGGATAACCTTGTACAGCAATTATTGACCAACGTAGTTCGTATCCCAACTACATAAGGACTACAACAGCAGTAATCTGATGATGGGATAAGTTTGTAGAGCAGTAATTGCTTTTATCCACGGGCGCGGTTGAACTCCTCAAGTCACCCACAGTCGGTTGCTATATCAACATCATACATACATACATGTCGTATACCTACTGACCGAAGGGTGAATAATGTCCTTCGTAAGGATATACCAATACTAATGATATTCATCATCATTATCATAACATACTCAGCTCACATCACCCCACTGCTGGGCAAAGGCTTACCGCACGGACCTAGCAATGATTTAATAACGACATTTCGATTGAGGCCATGGAAGCAGGAATTATTCTGAATGATGTGGCTCATGAAATCTTTTATTTTCAGAAAATGGTGTTCAGATAAACACGAGTAGTGATGGACCGAATGCACAAATTGTCCCAAATCCTGCTCGAATTAAATAACGTTGATATCTAAGTTACTCAAACTCAAATGTTTATTGCGTTCTAAGTGTTGTACAGATGTTACATTATATGTATGAACTTATGACTTAGACCCCTTTTCGGGTATTGCACAGGTAATAATCTCACATACATGTGAATCTATCGTGACGGGCGTGGACAGACGATGACGCGCCGCTCCGCGCCCGTTAAGCCGCGCTCTCACCGCCGTGCACCGATTTGTTTCTCATTGCTCATTAATAAGTCTCTTATTACAGCGGATGGTTTTCATCGCACCCGCTCCGCGCCCGCTTCGACGCCGCGCCGCGCGCGCGCCATCCGATGCATTAAGAGACTTATTAACGAGCATTAAGACACAAATCGGTGCATGGCGGTGAGAGCGAGGCTTAGCGGCGTCGGAGCGGGCGCGGAGCGGCGATGGAGCGGGCGCGTCATCGTCTGTCCACGCCTAACGTGTATCGTTGCCCTAACGTGTGGCTGCAACAGTTGTGACTTGTATAAGGGGCCCTTAACAATTCAGATGCGATAGGTATTAAAACAAGATGACACTCAGGAGATGACTTAACATCATATAATTATTAGCCATTTTCAGTGGCTAATGTAACAGGTGATGGATTAGTCGGTTAATAATGCACGTAGGAGTCACGACCGTGCTGTGCGCACGCGCAGGGCGACGCGGAAGTCCGCACACTTCCGGGTGCGGCCGCCATCTTGGATCTCAACGTCTCGACCGATACTGACTGGTCGGGCGTTGGCTCTTATTGGATTTGCGAGACTAGACGCGTTACATTACCGTGAAGGAGTAACTGCAGTTTAATGAATGTCCTGTTGCTTTTTAACCGACTTCACAAAAGGAGGAGGTTTACAATTCGTCGTGTTTTTTATGTATGTGCCCCGATTGCGCCTAGACTCTAGACGGATGGACCGATTTGTTTTTTTTTGTTTGAAAGGGTTTACCTTCCAATTAGTCCCATTGACACCAGGTCAGGATCTAATAAGGGATTCTGGAGAAATCGAGGGAACTCTTCAAATATTATAGGCAGACCTATTATAGTGATTTTTGTGTTTTTCATAATAACTTGTGCATTTACTCATGGTAAGCATAATATTGAGATGCGGAACTGATGACGAAGACCACACATGGCCACCACCAGTAACTGTGATCTACGTCTACATCTACGATGCGTGGCTGACGGGCAACGCATAGCCTAAACCGGTAGACCTAGAGCCATGAAACTTTGTACAGAGGTTCCCTAAGTAGCGTAGGGTAGTGCTGAGATGGGATTTGACGAAATGAATTCCCCAAGGGGGGGGGGGGGAATAGGGGCTTACAGTTGTATTAAACTCATAAAGCACTTGCCATTGGTTTCTAATCAAAAAGGGTTTGTAGAAGTCGTTTTTAGGTCCATTTGCAGTAATTTGCACCAAAACACTAACGCGTTAATCACAATTAAGTTTGAGACATTTTATACATTTTGACAGCTGCTAAATAGAATTTGGACGCTAATCGTAATTAAGTTTTTGCTGCAAATGGCCCGTACTATGTTTTATAGTTCACGCTAAACGTCCAATACAATAAATTCTTGTAATGGAAAATATGTGGGCGTTTATCTTTTGCCTACTGAATAGGTGACTAGACATAATTTGAACTTGGGTTAGGAACAGGTGCTACCTACTTGCCTTTATCATGACCTGCATTGTTTTGATTTGCATATTTACAGCAGATTAGATAATAAGTAACTAGTTCGGTCCATCACATAATCGGTTACAAATCTGTGGTTAATCCTGTTACAAGTTGCGATTACGGCATTGTGGATAGAATAGAGTATGCAATCATGAAAACTATTTGCATAATGCTCGGCATAAGTGAACACGAGTCGTACGTAATAGACCACTCCTTCTCCTTCTAATTACGGAACGGCTTGGCGGAACAAAAAGAGATGACCCAGTTTCGGGACCGGTCGCGCGAGATCGGGTGCGCGCGCGTCGATGCATTGCATGCACACTGCATTACATAGGATGGGGTTATGCACCGCGTGAACCGCCGTCTAGCCTAACGGAGCACACCGATGCATGTGAATTTTCTCGCCCCAATACTGTTTTTGTGCCCTTTTTCCGTTTCCATAATGCGTGCACGGTACTTGTGCAACGGTTGACACAATATAACGGTTGGATTCTCGTTATACTATGTAGGTCCTGGGATTTACGGAAAAACTCCGCATCCCATGATACGTCTTACGCTACGATATAGGAAAATATCGCACATCTAACGTGTGTTATCGATATTTTATGTACCTACCTGCTTGATTCGTTTTCCACAGAGTGTTTTCCTTCCTTAGAAATTATAATTAAAACGATGTTGGATTTGTTGGTTTAATTCAAAGGTACCTAAATTCTTTTTAATTTTTTCTACTTTAGGGAAGTAGGCTGCAATGATATTTCATAACGCTCTATCCGTGGCGCAAGTACTGTTAGGTAGGTTAGGTTAGGCAAGCGAACTTAGGTAACACGGCGTAGTTCCGAGAAAGATTATTCTACTAGTCTATCCACTGGGTTACATCCTGCTCAGAAAATTTAATCATACTTTTATCGGTATCTTAATTCAGCGTATTGTTGCTAATAGGCACGCTTCGTTGCTTGACTTAGGTAGGGTACTTATTTAGTTCTTTAATTAACAGGTTTATAGTTAGTGTTGTAAGTAATTAAGCTACCTACTTACGTATCTAAGTAATGCTGCCTATGTCCTAATCTCATGATGGGAGCAACCGACCGAAGAGAAACGATTTTACATCAATCAGCAGGCTATGAACCTACCCGACCTTTGCGTCGTCGAGTCCATATTATGGGAAATTATAAGTCGAGCAACAGATTTTTTTGTTGGCCACGTGATCTAACTTCTATTATAATAACTAAGTAATGGGAAAATGAGATAGCCTTTAACTAATTTGTCTTTTTTATAACGCCATCTAAATATTCTATAGAAAGCGTCAAGTAAAGATTAACTATTTTATTTATTTGCCTTGTTGTTTATACATTGCCACCTAATTTACTAATTCAGCCACCAATTTTAAATCTTGTCACCATTTTACGTTTTAAGGCTTCAATACAAGGTCCTCAAAAAATATAATTCAAGCTTCCATTAGTCGTCATCATTAATTATAAACTTATGAAAATAGCTTCTATTTTTAAAAGTTTTTTTTAGATTCAAAATAAAACTCATCCCACATTAATTAATCGTCAAAATTTTGCTAAAATTGTCATCAAATAGTAAATTATGGCCACTAATATTGGTAAAGGTGATCTCTTATAGTTGTGAAAAAATTAAACTTTTAGGTCAACGCAATCAAAAGATACCGCATATGTCTCAATTTTGCTGAAATTCTTGATATTCGCAAGGGAATCAAAACCTAGAGGGTACTTCCCGTTGACCTAGAACACAGAGAATCATGACATTTGGCACGAAACAAGGTCTTATAGCACAAGTAAAGGGAAAAATCTGAAATCTGCAAATTGCTCTCTTTCTAAAAAAATATTCAATTTAGTTTACATGGATGACATCACACTTTTGTTTTTTATGTGGAAACCTAATTACACGTGTTACGCTCTCCAAGAGTGATCGGAACCCTTGGTGCGCGAGTCCTACTCGCACTTGGCCTGTTGTTTTCTTGGCTTGTCAACAGATTGTTAATTGTGACAAACTGCTGACTGATACGTCAAATTAAAATCGTACAAGAAACCGGCCGTTAGTAATTTAGAAGGCAATGTAGCTTTTTAGAGGCGAACAATGCTATTAAAATGAAGTCTGTTTAATTAACACCCGTCCATAATATAATAATTTTTGTTGATGTGTTGTGGATGTGAAGTTGATGTGTGTCATGTTAAATCGTATCCATTAGCGATAAAAACTGTTTGTAATAACTAATTACGATGCTTCTTGACTTTTTCACGTCATTGGTTACACAATCAGAGCAAAGTTCATAGTGAAATAAATAATTACTTCGTTCGTCGGTGCACGGAAGAGGCACATAGTTCCTGCCTACGATTCCAAAGTCGTAGTCAGGAGACCCTTCACTCCGGCGTACAAGCTTGCCCATTGGTCGGCGATGGTGTTGTGGCATTAGGGCACAGGCACGCAACGGCCCCAGCCGACTACGTAATCCCGCCGCAACGGCACTTCCTGAAGGTGGCGCAAGATTCGCGCGAATGTCGGCCGAGCATTTCGCGCCACTTTCGTAACGCGTTGTATTGCGTGGTGCGACCGGCCTGCCTGGGCCGCAGGAAGTAAAAGTTCGAAGGTAAGAAAGTAGGTCTCCGCTGTAATTGGCAACGTGCCTGCATGCTGATGGGGATATGGGTTGCGGGGTGCGGACTTCACCTGCGCGACTCCGCGGGAAGGACCGCCCTGCATTCACGAAAGCCTCCAAAGTCCGAACTACTAACAGATTACAACTTCGGTTTCGCAGGTCAATTTCAACTTTGACTGTGACCTCTCTTTCTCGTATAGGGCAAGGTGGTATTTGTGTGAGAGGGAAGTGTCAGCTCACTAGAGCTAAAAAATGCCTGAATATGAATATAATTGAAGTTTTAATATCCTTGCAAACTAACTTTCGTGCACCTTCCGCATATCAACTATCAATTTCAATGCTCGTACAAATTACACCATCCTATTAGCCAACCAGCACCACATAATTGGAACATGTCATATCGGTTCATGACACGACATCAATTGCATCGCACAGCGGATAAAGCACTGTACGTTACGCACATACCAGCGATGACATAACTGTTGGACAAGACGCCCGCTGTGACCCAATCCACGTGCTCTATGACGCAAGACGCGCGCCGCACGCAGGCGCAGCCGCCACGACCGGCGAACTGGGCCATGATGCGCCGAAACTAATCTCTTGCGCAAAAAAACGATGCCAACGTGAAATATAATTGGGTTTTTGTTCAGCACTTTTTGGATCTAAAGCACGACTCACTTCTTGATGTCTGTCCACAAAGTGAACCGGCAATGTGGTGTTGTCTATCAATTAATGGTTGGGCGTTACGATATGGTGAGATAACTTAACCGCAAAGGAGGTTGCCTCGCCAAGGAAGCTGGTGCATAGAGGCAGGCGCAATAGAAGAAATTGGGCGTCGTTCGGTAGAGTCGGTCGTGCCAACATCGCAATTGAGGAAGCGGTGCTATCTGATGAGCTTGCAACAGACTCCGCTGCCGTTCCACGCTCAAATCTTGCAAAACTGTTCGGTAGTCACTGATTTTTGAAACAAAGTAGGTAATTGTTGGATCGACGGTACCTACACTTGCAGTCGCGATAATGGTAATTTGGTGGTTGCAGAATTTCCGTATATTTCTTCACATTTTTCTTTTAATGATTGCTTTATCATTCAATAGGCGATTTTGATTACAGATAGAGCTGGATAATCACAATTAAGGCGCCTGGTATCGCTAAAATTAGCAACTGGGTTTGTGGCTGTGGAAATTTTCACAAATCATAAGAAAAATTATAAAATAAAGTATATAATGGCGTAAACTGCAGCGCGACACTTAGGACCGCGCGAAAAGTGCAAAAAAGTATGTTTTTTTGCAAATTACACAAAAACCGCTGATGATTTCTAAAATGATAACACTAAATTTTTAGATATTTTGATTACCGATTTTTACACATAAGAATTATATCAGCGTTTCTTATAGAACTTCTGGAATAACTCGTTTTAGGTAAAAAACAACTATTAGAATATTATTTTTGACGTGACAACGTCTTATAAATTGGTTTGCCGGGTGACACTTCAAGAAACTGCGTTACGCTCCGCTCACGTTATGCGCTCACAATGAGAGCGAGTGAGAGGCACGCGTCCCTTCCACTCGGGCATGGTTAGCCCGCCTAAGAGCGAGAGAGACAGACATAAAAAGTGAAGTCGTCAAAGTCGTTGTCACGTAAAACTTTCGCCCGTATACCGACTTTACAGGCAACCAATTTTTTTCATATAGTTTTTAATGACATTATGATGTTTTCAAACACTAAATCTTTAGCCAAGGGACTGTTTTATAATAAGTATTTTTTGTGGATTAACGAAGTATCTCAAACTGCTGGAATAACTTTTTAAAGATGGGCGTTTTGCTGGACAATCGCCGGCGCCTCATGAATAAATTAGGGGTGCTTTTTTCATGTGTATTTCAGGAAATACTAGGCAAATTGTATTAAATTTCTAGTATATGTAATTTGACTGTATAATCTAGGGTTTTCATGAAGGAAAACGTGTTTGGATAAAAAATTCTCGATAGAAAATAAATCCAAAGTCAACCCTGTTTTCCAATATTTTTTCCTATTATACCGTAGCACTAGTAAATATGATCTTTCTATTATTTGTAATATGCGGGAATTGTTGTTACTAGCGATTTGAAGATTGAAATGTAATTCCCTGAAATTGCTTATTTTTTATGTGTTTTTTCCGTTTTGGCGCTTACGTTGATTCAGATTAGGCGCGAGCGCACAATTGCCATCCCACTTATTCCTATTCCCGAGTTATATTCGCTTCTCACTTCCGCAATCTTCGTTGACCTTGGTTTATAATTATTCATACCTCGCCTTAATAAACAATTCTTTACTGTTAAAGGTTTTGTCAAACAATGATTCTTGTATAGTAGGTAATTTTAAGTCCATAACGAAGAATTGTTCATTCTAGGCATCCTTGAACTTAGAATTAATATACCTACTTATACTCCAGTACTGAAGACAGCAGTTCGATCATCTGAAGTTTTCCGACAAACTGCACTGCACTGCTTACGTCTCGGAGACCAATAAATATTCAATTCTCATTTTTCCAGTCTACGGCAATTGCAGCCACGCTGAAATTACCAGCTTCCCCTTAACACTCTCAGCGCCAAGCCCCTGGTGACTATCCCTTCACCATAGGCCAAGCTTATATAATATATATATGTCATCATTTTACCATAACTCAAAAACTATATGCCCTATCCCGACCCCAAAAGTACCAGAAAATTTTCCCAGGCCAGAGCATTTTTTTCACCCTATAAAATGTATTGAAAGCGTGTGCAGGAGCGATACACAAAGTCGAAACAATCAAAAATATGTGTATCTAAAATGATACACAAGTGCTTATACAGTGTGTATCGATAACGATACACATGGCGCTGAATGTGTTAAAATGCACCGGGTAAGAGGTGTGTCAACAGGCAGTATGTGGTTATCTAGTGCAGTGTAGAAATTATACTCGCCAAGCAACGTTTCGGCAATAGAGGAAGCGGCACCAATCCGCTGATCCGGGCGTTGCTTTGCGAGATTGCGCACTCGCTGTTGCGGTGGTAAACAGGCAGACAGGTTATTCTCATTCGCTTTATGGAGGTGGTAAGGGAAAGGATACAGGAATGATTAGTTACAAGATGGCGATATGGATTCGTAGTACACATTGGTGAGTGGCTGGTGCTCGATAGGTAGGGTTGCCATAACTGCTAGGAACCAATACGGGACGTTTTCTCTTCCGATGCCCAAAACGCATCACATTCATATTAAAATATTTGTTCTTCTTATCGTGTGGAAGCGTTAAATTGTAATTTGTGTGTTGCAAATTAAATTATAATAAAATCGGTCAAATGCGGGTCGAACATCTATGATCTCGCTCATGTTCGATTTACGGCCGATCCCAATAACCTATCTCTATCCGTAATCTGCAGTTTACGCGTTACATTTGACAGTTGCGCTATGGGATTTATGTCAAAATTGACACTAGCGATCTCAAATTCATAATTCATAATTTCTTTATTGCACACAATTAATTGCAAGGACTAAAAGTAAATAAAAACAGTGTACAAAGGCGAGATTATCTCTAAAAAGAGATCAAATCTGCAGGTTATGGATAGAAGATAGGTTATTGGGAAAGGCCGTTAGTGTATTCCTACAAAGATGTTTACAGAGTAATGAACATAGGTAGGTATATGACGCCCTGACGTGGGTCTTGTAGCATACATACCGCCTGCAGGCTATCCAGCCGCTTCTCTACTATCACATTTCAATTACAGTCTATTCGTGATAAGAATGCAGCGAGTCATCAGTGTTTTTTAAATTTAAATCTGTTATCTATCACACACTCACAGGACAGGACACAACCGTCGCTTCGAAAGTGTGCCTTCAACTGGTTACTGTGAACTTGGCTTGATAATTGATGGCTACAGGGCGTGGCTAGGCCGCCGGACAGTGATGACTCACTGCATTCTTATCACGAATATACTGTAAACCTTTTGATAAGGACTCAAAGGGTGGCGTGAGCCGCCCCCGAAATTTCACATGGGTAGGAAGAACTCAATTTTACACGCTAGCAAATCGAGCACCGTGCATTAATACATGGGCAGCAGGAGCAATCCTTTGGAAGCGCGCCCACGCACTCCACCGTCGTCGTCGCCCGCCGGGCGGGGCCGTTCGTACACCTATACAATACGGGACGGGACATGTAGTAATACGGGACGGGATGGTCAAATACGGTGACAGTCAGTCCCGTATACATACATATACGGGACGTATGGCAACCCTATGATAGGATACGCTATGCACACACGCCGACTTTGTCAAGGCACACGAAACGACACATCTTTGTATTTTATCTGATTTACTTTGAATTCCTTTGGATTTGACCGATGATAGTACCAGCGTTAATTAAACATTACTTATCGTTTTCCAACGAGACTGAATGTTACCACAATGTTGGCATTCCTGTACGATTGTTCGGTGACCGTCTGTCCGCTGAAGCGAGGAACCTCCGACAAAGGGCACCGGGAGGAAGCTACAGGCTTCAAAGACGCCCGGAAACCGGAAACGCGGTAAGGGTTAGAGCGGAGACTGTTCCCGTTTCCGGCGGAAGTGCGGCGCCAGGAAGGTGGGTGGAAGATAAATAAACCAATGACGCAATATTGCCGTGCCGGACGCCAGTCGATAAATCCGTTCGGTTTTGCATGCTCGATGCTCGCTACGTACGACTTCCGCATCCTGTTTGCTTTCAGTTTCAGGCAGGAAGTTGGCGAACGACGGTAAATAAACCATCGCATAAACTTTTATCGAAAATGTTTACCTTTTGGCCACAGAACCGGCTATGAAATACATTATTGAAAATAATACATTAGTTCAGATAAATGTATATTTTATGTCCCGCATATAACACAGCTTGTTTCCTATTTCCAACAGGAAATACTGTCCAGTCCACTATCTGAGTACACTAACATACTTACTTATGTAAAATCTGTGCTTACTAAGTATATGTTGAACATTAGATATTATAATAATCAACTTATTTGAAATCTACTTAGGTACTTACGAGTAGTTAGGTACTTACGAACAGCGCGTTGGTAAGTAAGTAGATATGTAAATGTTATCTTCTGTAGCGGGATAAACAGACTGATAGATAAATAAACAAATAGAGACGTGACGTCGATGGCGATGTGTAAATCTCAATATTGATAAGTAAACAAATAAGTATAGTAGATTGTGCAAAAAACATACTAGTTATTTCGTTAGTAATTAATTACCAACGAATAATTACCTATTCTATCTAACCCATCCATGGGGAGATACTTCGCCGTAAAAAACTATAAACTAAGTAATTAGTTACCTATCTATTAACGTGCTTATTATCAAAAGAAGAGGCTCTCTCCCTACTCACTCATTGCAGCACATTTCGCGGCTCATATAATCATTATACAGTAACCATTAAACTTACTGGCTTACACACATTTAATTGCGTCCACCTGTTCTAAATGTAGTGTACATTAGTTGCTCTATGGAATTGGATGTACGTACAGTTACAGTTGAATCGTAGTTTTTTATACGCACGAAATAAGAAGTGACTGGTACTTACATAGTCCAAAAGGTGTATCTTGCTTGCTTGACGCGATGTGTGACTGTGACTTGTCGTTCGAGGAAGGAAACGTGAGGGTATTCGGAGCTAGCTCATCGGACCGGTTACACTAGTGGTATTCTCGGAGCTCTGGACTTCCCAAACCGAATGTTTTTGTTTTGATTATTTTTGTTTCTAGTGTTTTTTGCCGCTCTACTGTAAGCTGGTTTATAGATGCTTGGGATACTACTGTGCGACATCAAACAGATGGTCATTAATTATTTACGTTTAGGATGAAATAACACCTAAGAATTAAGAATTTACATACGAAACGGTGTCGGCTCTGTCAATGCTAACAAAGCTTTCATAATAGCATATTCAATAGGTGCCCGCTGTACACTTTCACGCAAGAAATCCCGAGGCTGTGCGTATTCCAGACTCCCAATAGGTATAGGTAGACAACAGGTAATGTCAGGTCAGGTCACCATGTCATAATTACTTACAGCAAAAACTTCCATCTCTTATATATTTCAGATTATGTCATATTGGCCCTGGCCCTTTTAAAGGGCCCACCTGTATAGTCGGCAAGACGCAGTACATCAGAGCGTCGTCTACTCGAGATGTCTTGCGTGAATATGACTTATCAATTAATTAATACATGCTTAAGTATGTATAGGTTGAGGTACTTACTTATCGTAACAACTTACTTACATAATTTTGTGTGCCTATGGTCAAATCTAATTATGATTATTCTGATAGTTCTTGGTGATAGATAAGGCAAGCTTATCTCTTGTTTATTAGAGATAAATGAAAGCCTTTGTATTTATATTTTCTCTGATTTTGATATGAATTTTCATGTGCAATAAATGATAGTGAAATTAAAAGTTGTAAAAGTGGTTCAGTGTATTGGATAACATGGTTTCAGTCGTGTAGTCACGTCCTCACTGAATGGGGACAGAGGCGATGGGTACAACGGGACTGAATGTTAATTATTTTATTACGATTTAGTGGTCCAAAAATCATGAGAACGCAGGCTATGGGGTCACCGGGAATATACGGTTTCAGTCCACATGCGTATTACCCGACTGGTACTATCCATTGTGTATTTACTTAACCGGCTGGCTGCAGCCATTTTTTTAATTTTTTTTGTAAAAAAAAAAAAATACATTAAAATTAGTTTGACAGTGGGTACCAACGTCAAAAATTAGACATTCATTGACGTCTTGGTACCCACTGTCAAAATAATTTTAATGTCATTTTTTATTTTATAATTTTAATGTCAATATTGTTCCAAGGACTGGATTGTCCTTACGCTACCCAGCGTGTTAAGGGCGGGCCCTAGCCAATCAGAACTTAGAATTTCATCCTTAACTTACTTTTAGAGGAAATTAAAATTAAATAGGTAAAAAAAGGTTAAAGTCGAGCTAAGTAAGTCTAACTGAGGAACATACTGTGCCATTTTTATAATGATTATGTAGGTAAATAACAAGAACAATAAATTCAGATGCGGTGCGAAATTTTAAAATAAAACATCGTGACAGACAGATTTTCTGGCAACTTCAGGAGACTTTTCTGTCGAGCAAAATTAAGTTAAGTTAAGTTTTTGATCTGTGACTTCTATCGTATGTTGCCACAATAATTTCGCCAATGTCACGTGATGAACCCTGCACAACTGGGGATCACGTGGTACAGTTATTAAAACGACTCTAAGCTAAGCTGAGACTATAATCTAATATTGTTAGTAGATATAAATGTTTAGTAAGTTTACAGATGATGGATGAGTAAGGGAAAGAAGAAAGTTTAGATTGAGAGGACGAGGGAATTTAGGAGGGAGTAAAATGACGTTTATGGGAAAGCAAAGTCACGCTGACACTCGTGATAAACAAGCTAGTGAAAAAACATACAGCAATAAAACTCGTCATTCCGAGCGATTTGTGTTTTGCTAAGGCTGTTTTTGCCTAATGATTCCTACTACTTACCTGTCAGCACGCAATTACAGACACCAGAAAACAATCAAATACATGGTTAGTATTTTATTTTACCTAGATATTATATTTCTTCGGCATTTTAAATGGAAAGGTTAAGTTGTTTCCAGATTATGTAAAACCGGCTTCCTTTCAAAATCTTTTGAATATAATAGCATCGGTACAAGTTAACACAAAAACTGAATTATAGAAAATTCAATCAATCATGTACTTAACTTTGACCATAAAATCGAAACTATCTTATCGTCGTCGGCGGCGTGTCGTAACAATGAACGGTAGTAATTCTAGTAAGTACTCTAGTATGTTTGCTTACGTTCCCTAAGTATTGTAGTAGCAGCAGTATGTACTAGTACTAGTAACTATTGTAAGGTTGATAGATATACCTCACTGCCGAATCGCTCCTATCTCCCGAAAATATACTTCAAGTGGTCTTTTAAGATTATCTCTACATTCAGTGATAAACATTACAACGTCACATCTTAAGATAACAGAAAAGTCGTTGACGACACACGAATATGTATCTATTATTGTAACTAATCTATGTTAGTATAGTGGTGTAGTAGATCGTACTACTTATACATGTAGTGCGATCTACTACATACCGATCGAGATCTCAATGTAGGTTTTAACCATGTGAGATGCATTGATAACAAACAACAGTGACTCACGAATTCCTGAGCTTAGCTCGGCTTGGTAAACCTAAGAAGGTATACCAATAATAGCAATATATATACAGGATGTAACAGAAAAGGGTGTACAAGCCGAAAGAGGGTTGTTAGGGACATCATTCTGAACAACTTTCACTATGGGACCGACTTGATCAGAGCAACTTTATTTTTATTGTCCAAAAGTGTCCCCTAAAAGTTAGGGATTGTTGGTGAAATCGGGCAGGACCCTGGTTATGAATCGAAGCGTGTAAAAAAGTACAGACATTTGTGACATAAGCTGAGACAGCTCTCAGAGCTGAGTGCGGTTTATAACTACGACGGGCCAAACGAAGACTAGTGACTTCTTTACTCGACGATTTCTCTACTTCTTATTCTTCGACTTCACTTCTTTGGCAATGTACAAACCTTCAATTAGGTTCATAAGAATACATTATAATTTATTATAATAATAGGTACACGTAAGGAGTGTCATGCGAGGCGACCAACACAAGGGGCATGCTCAGGCAGCGTGACAAGTCGCTCTCGTCCAATTGGTCGAGATTGAGCATTTCCGGCGCGCCACTTCCGGTAGCGGCGCGGACGCAAGACGCTCGCTACCGGCTACGTTCAACGGTCTTAATAATAAAAATACATACATACCCTCGTTTTCATGCTAACTAGTTGATTCCAAGATTGTCCTGCTTACCAATGAGGTGAAAACAGGTGAATTCCAATAAGATTTCTATGTGATTTGCCCAAGACAGATTTTAAAGGCAAGACATAACATAGAGTCACGCGTCACGCCAATTCCCGTACGGGGTGGCAGAGGCACAATATTGTGCCCACAGGCAGTAATTCAATACTCCAGGTTGCGCAATGACATTTAAACACGCTGCTGTTTTCTAACTATACTGCCCAAAGTCCCCGGCCCGCGATTTTCAATCTACCCAAAACCTATGAAAAAAACAGAACAAATATATGTGGTATTTTGTGGAAGTTGGACGTTAGAGTACAAAGTGTAGCCAAATGTCGAGGAGCAAGGTGTTCTAAAAGTCTGGTGTAATTCCACCTCTGATGACCTTGGTTTCTTGGAGAAAGTCGTTCAGATTTATGCCCTTACACCTGGTAATATTTCTGGTGGCTAACTTTTAGTTAGTACCCACTGATTGGTATCTAACGGATAGGACTTATATCTAGTTTATTAGACCAGTCACGTGAAACAGTAAGAACGTCTTATGAACACTATAAGTCTAGATCGATAGATCCCATCCGAAATTATCTAGGTGACGAATCAGGAAAATCTACACACCATAAGACCATAAATGTGATAAAAAGCCCCAAAGCCAAAAAGCAGGTGAGGAGGGTAGTTAGAAATACTTAGAAATGAAATGGCACATCTCTCGTATCATAAATATTGCAAAAGATTATAGGGAAGCGAAGCTCGTCGCTTACTGAGACGGACGGACATTGCAACATGGTCCTGTTGTGCAAGCCACTTTAACGGTCCGTTAAATGTAGAGTAACCAGACGTTTATTGATTTAATCGTCGATTTGTTAATTATTTTTATTAGCTAACGATGTTTTTTAGGGTTCCGTACCCAAAGGGTAAAAAACGGGACCCTATTACTGACTCCGCTGTCCGTCCGTCTGTCTGACCTGACTGTCTGTCTGTCACCAGGCTTTATCTCATGAACAGTGATAGTAAGACAGTTGAAATTTTCACAGATGATGTGTATGAAAGTAAGTATTTCTGTTGCCGCTATAACAACAAATACAAACAAAAAACAATAAAATAAATATTTAAGGGGGCTCCCAACAACAGACATGTTTTTTTCTGCCGTTTTGAAAGAAAATGGTACGGAATCCTTCGTGCGCGAGTCCGACTCGCACTTGGTCGGTTATATTTAGGTTTGTCGTGCGTGCTGACTAAAATTCGATTAGGCCTGAAAATGTTTAATGCTATTTAATTCATAATTCATAATTTCTTTATTGCACACAAACAGTTACATAGGACAGTAAAAAACATAGAAAACGTGTACAAAGGCGAGCTTATCTCTAATAAGAGATCTCTTCCAGCAAACCAAATAGGGATGAGACAGGTGGATTGCTGAGCAGGAGTAGACCCATGTGTACAATACATATAATAATTACTTACAAATCAATAGACTACATAAACTAGTGCATACTTATATAAATAAATATGAAGTATATTATATAATATACATAAACTAATAAATACTATACATACTACCTATAATTCTATAAAGACAGGTAATGCTTCTTCACACGACTCTTAAAAATATTTCTATACATGTAGAATACAAAATGTAGATGTAGAGTCAGGAAAGTGAGTAAGTACCTAATTAACTATAACTAGGTATCTTTAGATTTAGGTACTTACTCAGAGGGTTAGAATATTTATTTTTTATGAATCAAAGTAACTAGGTTTGTATAAAGTCTCTTAAGAGACACAAGATACACAACTGGTCACCCTACCTAGAGGAAATAGCTCGGAGTTCTTGCGCGCGCGCATAGTAGACCGGAAGTGACGGCCGTTCCCACGGACATCGTCCGTTACTTCACCTTACCCCCCTCGCCCGCCCCACTTCCCGCTGACACCCACAATTTTCTTGGAAAGCCCCGTGTTATTGGTCGAACAATGAGAGTGCGAGGTGGTAATGCTCAAACATTTGTGGGAATTCCGGCATAGCTGTAAGGTACTGTATGGGTTCTCGACGTTGTTTACAAGGTTACCAATCCACGCCCGTTTCATACCACATGAGTTCTACTCCTAGCCAGCTCATATCTAAGCTGAGGTCATTGTTTAGTCTACGTCAGGGCTGACGGGAGCAATATCAAAATATCAACCAACCAGACATCACATTTGCTGCACTGTGGCAGAATAGAATGAGCATTGTTTGGTTAACCGACATATTTTGTGTTCGTTTCATACCGCTATCGCTAATTAGATTCTGTCTAGCCTGTTTCTTGTTGAAATCGCGTAGGTAAAATAATTAGGTCAATTAATTACCTACCAAATTAATCACTTCAAGAATTTTCACAAAAAATAGGAATACGCAACAAGCAGGCTACCAGTACCTACCTACAATAAAATTACTTACTTAGTGTTAATACCAGTATATTTTCTACAGGTAACATAATGTTGTGTGTGTATCTTCCACCGAAAAATAAAAAGAATACGTCACAACCAGTACAATTTTACCAAACTGGAAATGTTGATATTATTCATTGAATTATATTTTAGGTATGGCCACGTCTCGTCAGTCTCGTCACTCATTTGCAATGGGCACTGTGGGCCAATTTCACATCTCTCTGAAACCCAAATACAAATGAGGACGTGGTCGCCCCAGGAAGCTTTGGTGTGTGTGACGATCTAAACATAAAACACAAAAACATAAGCATTTACATACAGGCACATGCTTCTGGCCAAACACTAGGATACTGGATACCTGTGTCGTGGTAACCAGAAACAGCCATCACAAACATGTAAACATCCATGACCTGAGGTTTTGTTTTGTCCACAGCCGGGATTCGATCTAAAAGACCACAAACAAACAGCCCAGGCGTGTGAAGAAGGGAAAAGAAGCCTTTGCCCAGCAGATGGTTAATCTTGGTTAGAGATAAATAAATAAACTTAGTTAGGTATACGTTGTCCGGGAAATGCGTAATAAGCGCATGAATGGTCTACATTCTACAACCGCAGCGCCGCCATCGCCATCGCTACAGAATCGTCCGTTAATGTAAGAAAATACCCTCTATATTGGCACAGAAGAGATAATAGTACTATATTGGGCTAAGTCTTATGTTATATTATAACCCATTCGGTTTACCTTTAAATACCTGTCACAGCTGGTAGGCAGTGGACGTGGAAGGCTCAGGACCGTGGTAAAAAGAGACCTATAGCAAACAGTGGGCGAATCTGGGCTAATTGATGATGATGATAATACTTCATCTACCTTCATCATCAAAGCTATTCGAAAGGCGAGATTTTAAACCCGTCCGCGCGCCGGCGGATCTCCGGCCGGGTACCGCCGGAAGCGCGCAAGACTTCCGCTCCTTCGGGAGTGACCGACATGCGTCGGTGCGCCGGCGCACAACAACCGGTACCTTACTGATCAGAGCGGTTTTACCAGTAGAACATGCCTCGTCTGATGGTTTGTTAATTATCAAACAACCATGGTCGCTTTAAAAATTGGGAGGAAGACAATCATTTTGTTATGTCCAAAAGAGGATATGTAAAAATTCAAATAAGAAATCAAGCTCCTTGATAGAACGAAGCACCATACAATAAGGAAACAAACAGGGAGCACTTATCCAGTTTCCAGATTGGATATATAGTCTCTTTCTGTGAAAAAAAATACGCGTGTAGCACCGTACACGTGTTAGAAGTAAAACTTCTGTAGCTAGATCATTAAGTGGTACCTATACTATACACCTATACCTACCTATACTAAAAGAGATTTAAATTTCCAATTTTGAGATCCAATCTCTGCTTCAAGTTACTTTTTAACCGACTTCCCAAAGGAGGAGGTTTACAATTCGTCCGGATATTTGTTTTTTTTTTTTTTTATGTTGCACCCCGATAGCGCCTAAACGGTAGGACCGATTTGGAAAATTATTTTTTTGTTTAAAAGGATTTACCTTCCCATTGGTCCCATTAACACCAGGTCAGGATCTGATGATGGGATCCTGGAGAAATCGAGGGAACTCTTCAAATATTATAGGCAGACCTATAGTGATTTTTGTGTTTTTCATAATAACTCGTGCAAATGCACATGGTAAGCATAATATTGTGATGCGGAACTGCTGATGAAGACCACATATGGCCACCAGATCTGCTCAATACTAGGTACAAATACAATGCGTGGCTGACGGGCAGGCAACGCATAGCCTAAACCGGTGGACCTAGAGCCATGAAACTTTGTACAGGGGTTCCTTAGTAGCGTGGGGTAGCACTGATATGGGATTTGACAAAATTAATTCCCCAAGGGGGGGGGATAAGGGGTTACAGTTTGTATTAAACTCAATCTAATCAAATAGGGTTTGTGGAAGTCGGTTTTTTCTAAAGTTTACTTTTTGTTTCAATTATAAGTTTCAGACGTCCGATTATTTGAAATTATTTTATACTTGTACTTACTTTTAATACGTCATGTCATTTATTTCCCACCATTACTTTAGCACATAGGCCTACCCGTTTTGAGTTTTAAAATTTATCCTGTCCATCCTGGGTTTGCTGGAAGAAATCTCTTTTTAGAGATAAGCTTGCCTTTGTTCATGCCTTTTCTGTATTGTTTGTGTTTTTTTCTGATATGTGCAATAAATATATACGAAATTCCTTATCTACAATTTGTCGCGCTCGTGGTGATATACTTAACTCATTCAATAGTGTCACTACTATTTGCATCTCGCTCAGATTATATACCATCTGACGTCACGTCTTTAAGCCGTCTCGCTCAAATGTATGCATTGCTTTGCTTGTTTTAGAAATCCATATCGACCCGTGTGACATTGATGAAACTCTTTTCTTACAAACTGTATGGATCGCATCGCACAGCTGTCAAACATAAGTTCCGGTTCCAACAAAGAGGTTGAACGAAGTAGTTTGAGTCATGCTAGTTGGTTTTGGCGGCGGCGGCGCCATCTTGGCCATACCGGAAATCAAGAACTCGTGGAAGAATGCTTAAAATAATTTTTATTTGTTAACGTTTCATCAGGTTTTTCTCTCACTAATTAACATTCTTTATTGTATGAATGTATTATTATCTTATCTGATTAGTTAAAAACCGTATTGAAAATAGTTGCGGTTTTAAAAGTCTTCAGCCGACCCTGACGTCACCGATTCCAATTTCCGTTACATTTCTTAGCCACTCGTGATAGCACCCGGCTAGTAAAAATTGAAAAGCAAATATATGAATAACCCACAGTTGAGAGGTTAAATAAATTTTACCCCCGTGCCCTAAGAAGTTTTACTTCAACAAACAACTGAAGAAATGCGAGTCACAGAGAGGGTTTGTCCTCTTCTTGTCCTTAGTCATATATTAGTGTATTGCTTAGTTTCGGTTGATTGATCCACCGTTTAGCTCATTATGACATCGATAAGTAATGTGATTTCTAATAATTGAAACAAAAAGTAAACTTTACAAAAAACCGACTTCCACAAACCCTATTTGATTTGATTAATTTTAATACAAACTGTAACCCCTTGTCCCCCCCCTTGGGCACTTACGTTTTGTCAAATCCCATCTCACCACGCTATTAAGGAATCTCTGTCCAAAGTTTCATGGCTCTAGGTCCACCGGTTTAGGCTATGCGTTGCCTGCCCGTCAGCCACGCATTGTATTTGTACCTAGTATTGAGCAGTTCTGGTGGTCATATGTGGTCTTCATCAGCAGTTCCGCATCACAATATTATGCTTACCGTGAGTAAAGGCACGAGATAATACTAAAACACAAAAATCACTATAGGTCTGCCTATAATATTTGAAGAGTTCCCTCGATTTATCCAGGATCCCATCATCAGATCCTGACCTGGTGGTCCATGGTACCAATGGGAAGGTAAACCCTTTCAAACAATTTTTTTTTTCCAAATCGGTCCATCCGTCTAGGCGCAATCGGGGCACATACATAAAAAATAAAAAACATCCGGACGAATTGTAAACCTCCTCCTTTGGGAAGTCGTTTAAAAAAACCGCAGTCGTTTAAAATGCATAGGTAGGTAGCCATTTGGTATATTGACTCGGCATTATCTAATCTACCTACTTGGGGGGAAATGATCGAAAACTTTTCTGTTATCTAAACCCTAATAGCTAATAGCTATACCCTATCCAACATAGGATGATCTCTGACAGCTTGTCACTGTGACTTTACTAGGCATGGGGATAATGTTGATACAAATTATCGATATTCTAACTAAAGTTTCTGAATGTTTCAAGCAAATCAAACAAAAGGTTGTTGTAACATGTTTTTATTCTTGTTAAAGCGATTCACAGCCCAAATCACCATCATTAAAGTCTGATCCGGACTCGCTGGAGCGGTCTTGTAGATTTATAATCAGTTCCTGGGCAGATTGGTCGAATCGTACGTCACGCTCCCAATCTTCATTCATAATTTTTCTTGTTCTGTCAATGTCTTTCTTCCAACTGTCCGATGTGACACTGTCACATGCATCCTTGAGTAACATCAGCATTTTATTTGCCGTATAAAAAGACGGGGTTGTATTATGTCTGGCTGCGTAACCTGTAAAAACTTTTTTTAATCGTTGTTGTAATAGTATTTCTATTTCATTTACCTTGTTGTTTGCAATCTATTTTATTTACATAATATCATCAATATTCTATTAAATGTTTCGAGTCAAGATCGAAAACTTGTCTTACGATAAGTGTAGCACGTCACTATTTGCCAATAAAGTATCTAACATTTTACCGTCGAAAAATACGATACTTCATAGGCGTGTTTTGACACTGACAGCTGTCAGAGATTATCCTATGTTGGATAGGATATAGAAAAGTTTTATCAGAAAAAAAGCGCGGGAAACGTCGATTTGAGCGGGTGTAGTTTTTCTTGTGATTTTTTGTAAATTAATTAATTAGTGGATCAGATAGGTTAAAACTTGTGAATATCTTTCTATTTTGTATGTAATTATAATTTGTGTATATATTTTCTACTCCACGTGGCCTAGTAAGTAGAAATTTAATTGTTGCTCCTTATGGAGCGCCCTCCTGACCCGGGGGGCACGGCCTCTTCTGACCCAGGGGAGACGGTCCCTCCGGTTGCTCACTATGTCACCATCGAATCTAGTATGGATACTGATGCTTCAGTATCCTCAAAGGCAACATCCAGGAAGAGAGTAAGACCATCTCGCGTGTGCAAGCACTGCAATAAAAAGAGAAGAAAACACGGAAAAATAAATAAAGAGCATGATTGTGTCTGTTCACAAGCAGACACCATCATTGAAACAGGAATGTCTCAACCTTCCCAGTTTGCGCCACAAACCACTACCAACTCACCATCCTCAACTCAACAGGAAACTGCTAACAAGCCAGTACACACTCCAGTTGGCAGATCATTTTATGAGAAAACTGATGCTGCTCCCTTCATTGTTCATGTCCAAAAAGTAACAGAATCTGATTCAGCTAGCTCCACTATGCACCCAGTGTCATTTGGTCGTGTTTTAAAACAGCAAAATATTAAAAACATAATAAATGGTAGCCTAAAGAAAATTGGAAGAAACAAAGTTTCTTTAAGTTTCTCCAGTCATGTGGATGCAAACTTATTGATCGAAAATATAGAGCTAAAGAATAAGTACAAAGTATTCATTCCCACCTTTAATGTAACCCGGATGGGCGTCATTAAGGGAGTCCCGTTGGACTGGACTGAGGAGGATATTATGAGGGATATGTCCACTCCGATAGGATGTGGCAACATCATAAAAATTAGACGTATGAAAAGAAAAGTATTTAATGACGGAATAGTATCCTATGTAGAAACTGGTACAGTAGTTGCAACTTTTGATGGTCAAGTTTTACCAAAGCGAATCTTCATGTGCTATTCTTCCCTGACTGTTGATCTGTATATCTTCCCAACCATCCAGTGTTTCAATTGTTGCCGATTTGGACATGTAAAAGACCAATGCCGATCTCTTCCTCTTTGTTTTAAGTGTGGAGGCAAACATTCAGCTAACACATGCTCAGCAGAGGAAGGTGACTTCCAATGTTCCTCATGTTGTGGTTCCCATTTTGCCACCAATAGAAAATGTCCTGAGTTTGAAAGGCAGAAAGCTATTAAACTTTCAATGGCACAAAGCTGCATATCCTATGCAGAAGCCAATAAAATGCATCCACCTGTAACAAAATTATTTTCTGAAGTGGTGGCTAATAAACAACATCAAACATCATCATCATCTTTTGCCCCAAATAATGAACTGTCTGTTGTAAATAATACTTCGCCTTTTAGCTCATATAAAAAAACTGTTTATTTGAAACCGAAATCCCCCCCTAGATTAACCAAAGGTTATGATAGGAAGGCTCATGATGCAATCATCAATGAAAATTTTGAGACATCACCTAATGGTGGTGTACTTAAATTTAGTGAACAACAAAATAAAATCGATGAAACTACTATCCAAGAGCTAATTAAAATGCTAACCACTTATTTATCCCAATGTAAATACAATAAGGTACCGTCCAACGCTGACTTCATAAATAATGATAATATTCTCCCTACTTTGTACAATGGCTCACTACAATCATCAGGTGATTCAATGGAATTGCCAAAGTATAAATAATAAGAAAAGTGATATAATTTATATAATAAAAAAATACCAACCATTAATTTTATCCTTTCAAGAGACCTGGCTAAAACCAGGTTCTATTTTTAAGATCCCCGGTTACTCTAGTCTTAGAGAAGACAGATCTGATGGATATGGCGGGACAGCCATATTTATCAAACGTCCTTGTGAATATGTACATATACCGCTTCCGTCACATAATGATAACTTCTCTATTATTGCCGTCAAGGCTAATAATATTTCTTTCGTATCTTTGTATATTCCTCGTCCTTCTTGTGATATTATCAATGAACTTGATCATATCATATCATCTATTCCTAAACCTGTTATAATTTTAGGTGATTTAAACTGCCAACACTCATCTTGGGGCAGTACTATTTCATCAGCTCCAACTCCTTTTTCTGTAAATATTTTAGAATTAGTGGATAAACATAATCTATGTATATTGAACAATGGTTCAGCTACTCGCAGAACAGCACCCAGCCAAGGCATTAGTGCCCCTGATCTTTCAATATGTTCTCCAAGCTTAGCTGCAGAATTATGTTGGAATCCTATTGGTTCCACTTTTGGTAGTGACCACTTTCCTATCCTCATACAATTCCCATCAAAATATCCTCTTAAATCCTCCAATTTTAATCCCCGTTTTAAATTCAATCTTGCCGAAGCTGATTGGAGTCTGTTTAAGAAAATAATTGACAAAAAAATTAACTCTCTTCCCAATGTGGTTGCTGGAAATGAAAGTACATGTGCTGAGTCTTTATCAAAGATCATGTTTGAAGCAGCAGAAGAAGTTTTTCCTTGTAAAAGTTCTAAAAAGGTAATGATTCGGTCTCCGCCTTGGTGGGACCGGGAGTGTACTTTAGCAGTCAGGGAACGAAAATTGGCAGAATTAAATTACTGTAGTAATAGCACAGATGAAAATTTTATTCAAGTTACACACTCAATTAGCAAGACCCGGCAACTATTTAAACGTAAAAAGTTTGAAAGTTGGAGAGCTTTCTGCCTTTCCATTTCCCCTCATGTAAATCCATCAGTAGTGTGGGCCAATATTAGAAAGTTTAAATCTGCTTTTAAGGAATCCACTTTAAATACTTTTCCCCCTTCATTAACAGAACAATTTCTGGATAAGTTAGCCCCTCCCTCTGTACCTTTAGAGTCATTGTGTTGCAAGTATACTATTCCCCCTTCAATAGTTGACCATCGAATCGGGTTAAATTCCCCCTTCAACATTCATGAATTAAAAGGTGTAATTAAATATTGTAGAGACTCTGCTCCAGGGTGTGATGGCATACCTTATTCCTTTTTTGCTCATTTGAGCGATAGTACACTAATGTACTACTTAGACATTGTCAATAATGTAATGATTTCTGGAAATGTTCCTCCCTCATGGAAAGTACAGACTATCATTCCATTCCTGAAACCATTTAAAAATCCATGTGATCCTTCAGGATTCAGACCGATTGCTCTCTCTTTGGTAATACTTAAGATCGCAGAACACTTAGTAAAGAATCGACTGGAATGGTTTATAGAAAGTAATGGTCTATTGTCTCAAAGCCAGTATGGATTTAGAAAAGGAAAAAGTACCATGGATTGCATTTGTTTACTAGTAACAGACATCCGCCTGTCATTTTCTGACAACTCATCTGTTTTGGCTGCGTTCTTAGATATTACTTCCGCATATGATAATGTAAATTTAGACACACTACGAAATAAACTTTTCGATTTAGATGCCCCGGTTTTATTAACAAATTTTATTGTAAATATATTGAGTAATAGAACTATTTTACTCGAAAATTGTGATTCCGGTAATACTAGGACAGTATGTAAAGGCCTGCCTCAAGGATCTGTTCTTAGCCCCTTATTATTTAATATTTATTCTCATGATTTAGAATCTTCAATTGGTGATATAAATATCATTCAATATGCCGATGACTTAGTTTTTTATACCAGCAATAAATCCATAGAAAAATCTATTTCCATACTAGACGATTCCTTAAATAACTTACAGTGTTGGTTGAATGCCAATAGCTTAGAACTTTCCCCGGCTAAGTGTGAAATAGTTTTATTTTCAAGAAAGCGTATGCCACCTCCTATTACAGTCTTGTATGATAGTATTATGATTCCCGTTAAAAGTCACGTCAAATTTCTTGGAGTGATTCTGGATAATAAACTTTCAGGTTTACCTCATATTGATTATTTGGTAGTTAAGTGTGAGAAGGTTTTAAATATGTTACGGTGTCTCTCTGGTGTTTGGTGGGGAGCTCATCCTTTTTCTATGAAATTACTGTACAATGCTATGATAAGGAGTGTTATCGATTATGGTTCTTTCACTTTTGAGATGAGTAATGTTGCTGGCCTTAAGCGTCTGGATGTTATCCAGTCCAAGGCCTTAAGACTGATAACTGGTGCTATGCGCTCTAGCCCGATAAATGCTCTCCAAGTTGAGTGTGTTGAACCCCCTTTAGCCCTACGGCGGCAATATTTATCTGACAAATTTTTATTTCGTATTTTACAATTTTCTCAACATCCTCTTTTGACCAAACTTGAATATCTTTCTGAACGTATAAACTCTTCTTCTTACTGGAGACATAAACAAATACCGTGTTTAGTCAGTAGCTTCCAGAAATATAAATCTTTGCTTGCACCTATTCATCGCTCTGTTTCTCTTCCAATTTTCGAATGCGATTATGAAGCCTTAATTTCACCCTTAAATGTTATTTTAGACACCGGTGTGAGAGCTGGTGAGTTTTCTAACAAGCTCTTCTTACAAGTTTTAGAAAACGATTGGCAGGGTTATAATCATATTTTCACAGATGCTTCAAAGCATTCCTCTTCGGGAACTGTGGGTGTAGGAGTTTTCCACTCCCAATATAGTATAGTGCAAAAAGTTAAACTTCCTCTAGAGACTTCTGTCTTTACAGGAGAATTATTTGGAATTCTAAAAGCTTTGGAGTATATCCTTATTTATAAATTTCAACGCACTGTCATCTTTACGGATTCTTTGAGCTCCCTCCAGACGTTGGAGAGGTTTACGTTTAAACTAAAATATAACTTTCCAATAATTTTTGATATTAGAGCAGCCATTCATAAATGTAATGCCTTAGGCATTTATGTATCCTTTGCGTGGGTTCCCAGCCATTGTGGCATTTCAGGAAATGAAAAGGCCGATAAATTGGCCAATGATGCAGTGCTGTGTGGAGACACATTTCCTTATAAGATTTTTAGTCATGACTTGGCCTCTTTGCCAAAAGTATTTTTATATTCCGCTTGGGAGGACAAGTGGAATCAAAACAAGAACGGAGCACACTATAAAAAAATCCAGGCTGATATACCAAAAAAGCCTTGGTTTTTTAAATTCAATTTTTGTAAAAATAAAACCTCTTCACTTGTGCGTATGAGACTGGGGCATGTTTGTACTCCGGCTCATTTGTACAGGTTGAATATCGTAACTACTGCTGAGTGTGAATGTGGTGCGGACTGGGCTGATTTGAACCATGTGTTCTTTTCATGTCCTCTTCTTGATCACTCCGGTTTCTATAATTCTTTATACTTTTTGAATGTTCCCTTTCCTACTTCTATTCACAGTTTATTAAATTTATGCAATGTAAATATTTATCATATTATTGTAAATTTTCTTAACCAAAATAATATTTATTTGTAATATTTATTTTCCTACCCAATGCCAATAAGTTACTAATCTCCCTGATCCTTTTTCCTATCCGTAACTCCTATTATTTTCGTGTTTCGTTTCCTTACCTTATATTTTTGTAAAATAATAAAACAATTTGTTAGTGGCAAATGCGCTAGTCGCGCGAGTCCATAAAAAAAAGAAAAAAAAAAAAAAAAAAGTTTTATCAAGGTTATCACCAAGTTCTCTGACACAGAACAATAACCAGGGATTTGTCACTTGCTCGCTGCGCTGCGGTCGCAGGCGCAGGCGCTCGCTGAGGCAAGGGTTTCATTTGTAATCTATGAGTTTCATTGATAAGATCCTCAAGAATCCTCAAAACAATATTTGTTCCTGCTCGCTTCAGAGACCAAGGAGACCGCTCGCTCTATACAAGCTCTATGCTTAGACTATTTTTTAGGGTTCCGTTAGAGAAACAAGGAACCCTTATAGTTTCGTCAAGTCTGTCTGTCTTTCTGTCCGTCCGTATGTCACAGCAACTTTATTCCAAAACTATTAGGACTACACAGTTGAAGGTATCTTGGTAGATGTGAACGATTTTTATACAAAAAATTAAATATTAAGGGGGGGCTTTCCATACATGGAACAGACACCAAAAATATATTTTTTTCATTAAACCCATCAGGGGAAGAGAGGGAGAGAGGCCTTTGCCCAGCAGTGGGATATTACAGGCTCATAAAAAAAAAACCCATCATGTGTGGGGTGAGGGGTGTCTATAGATAGGTCTTTAAAAATGACGTTGACATTCTAAAACTATTTTCCCTCAAACCAATCGTTAAAGAGACAGACCATCCAAAGTGAAAAAAATTGTGTCCCCCCCTCTAACTTTTAAAGTAAGAGAGTGAAAAATAAAAATAAAAATATGCCGTCAATACAAACTTTCAACGAAAATTAATTTGAACTAAATATAATAAGCAGGTTTTAAGATATAAAACATTTATTAAAAACCGCAAAGATAACTTTGTCATTGATACAAACACTATGAAAAACAAAGTTACAATACAAAACATCCACTCATATAATTACTTGCTACTACGGAACCCTTCATGGGCGAGTCCGACTCGCACTTGGCCACCTTTTATTTTTATTTTTGTGAGTTAAGTTCTCAGATCAATAAAACTCTGTTTCGTTTTTTCAGAAACAGAATTCTAAGTGCCTTTTTACACACACCGGTTGCCGGCTAACCGGTTGTCAATTGTCATTTCATACGATGGCCCGGCAAATTACGCCGCTCTGCCGATGCCGCCGGTACGTATTGAAAGCGTACGTAACATGGCCATCCACTTCATCGCCGGGTAGCCGGCGGCGCCGGCTACCGGTACGTGTACGGTACGTGTGAACAGGCACTGAAGGTGTTTGTTTCTTTATATATAGTCAAAACCACAGAACAATTATTACTCTAGGTCAAAACAGTCAAAGAGTATATAAAATCCTATTTTGCGATGTTTTTTGCCGTATCGTATCAATCTATGCATAAATTACCTATCAATATCATACATAAAATTTAACAAATAACAGAGCATGAACAAATCAGTACAAAAGAAGGGCATGGGTGCGAAATCGATGGAATCTTCAACAGTTGAGGATGAAGTCTCCACCACATTGTCAGAGAAAGCCACAGAGAAAGCGCATGTTCTCCCACCGGTTGTTATTATGAACACTCGCGCCAAAATACAACCAGAAGAGAATGTAAGTTTAACCCCTAGATTTCGGTGGTTCGTGTAATGATTGCTGTAATAAGTGTATTAGACAAACATTTCATCGGACTGAACTTGCTGCCTATATAATTATGTAATATCACAAATGCCACCTCATGGTTTCTGCTGATGGTTCTTTCTTTTTACCTGAAAGTGGTTCTCTTCCAGCAGCTCTTTGTTATGGTCAATATGAAATAAGTGCTCTGTTGTTACAGGTAGACTGTTTTAAAAAGAACTATCTAGATGACGATGACCTAAAATTAGAGGACTCAAACATTGATTCGCACCCTGAGCCGATTCCGCTATACCCGCTCGCAGTCCACTGGATCCCGGAAACTTTGTGCTTCGATATTGCTGACCGTCCTGTTCTGAAGAAAATCAAGTGAGTAGATAACAAAACTATTCTTATAGGCTCCCAAGGGAGGAGTAGCTGTTGATATAACTAACTTATATCTCGGATTAAATAAGAAAATAAATATAAAAATGCGTGTGTGTAAGTACGGTAGTTGGTTAAACCATTAGTAGTAGGTAAATTGATTTCTATAGCCGCTTCTTTGACCACACTCTTTCCACTTGCAGAATATGCAATCGATGCCCGCGGCCCATCTACCTCCACTGTTGCGGGCTCTGGAACGCGTCAGCTCGCTCCGGCGCCGGCTGGTGTTGTTACCCTCGCACCAGGTCAAAATCAATGTCAAAAATTATTTATTTCTGAGATTTTACATTTTATTTTATTTAACAATTTTTATTTTGTGAATGGTGTATCACAAAATAAAAGTCCCGTTTTGACAGTTCACGCCCATGAAGTTTTAACCCCTAACGCGTAGGCGTAGGTAATAAAAGCGGTTTTTCTTGGTGCAACTTGTACGCTTTGCTTGTACGCAACAGTTGGCTTTTATTACCTACGCATTAGGGGTTAAAACTTCATGGCCGTGAACTGTCAAAACGGGCCTTTTATTTTGTGAAGAATTCAGTAGTCGTAATTTTTACCTCTTCTCTTCATTGGAACACTGCTCCGTCCACAGGTTCCGTCTCTCTCCAGGACTAAACGCCGTACTCTCAATCAAAGCCACTCCTCGCCTTCAATCCCCTATCCCCTTCGCGATTGCTAGCCTCCAGCTAGCAGCCGAACATATGCGCGACCACGTGATTGGCTACTTCAGTGTCGTATTACAAATTCGGTTCCTGAACTATAAACCGAGTCCTGGTGAACATGGACAATTTTGATTGTTAAAAAAAAGGTGCAGTCTTGTTCGGGTGTGTAAAAGAATTCAAGGCTCAACAATTCATTTTCCGCATTTCAAACAGGAAATGACAAATGTTGCAAGATAACGGGTTTTACGTTTTTGTAGATCACGTTACAAGTTTGCAGCTAACACGTGACTTGGGATGGGACGTCTTAACTTTGCATTACAAGGTGACTTTACATTCAAGGGATTTCTTTTGCTTCTCTAAATTACCTGCACGGTGAACTTATACAGAAGAGGTCGCTATTCGATGACCTACAAACACTAGATTTAAAAATAGTTAGTTACGTACCTACAATAAATTACCTACCGTCCTCTTTCCAGTCCTTTGTCTTTAATGCTGCTGTATAAATTCTTTCTTATTTTAGTCACTCTTCGGTATTAGTTGGATGATGTCATTATTTCCTAAATAGTTTTTAAATATTGTAGGAGTCGCCTCCCGGAATAGAAGTTATACTTAATACTGAACTGACAGAGCAAGTTAAATAACGCCATGCCGCCATGCCTGCCTGCTTGGTTCGCCATGTAATTTATTTTTAGATTTGATTTGTAATTTCCATTTTTAATTGTTATATGTATGTACTTATTGATTTTTTGTGCAATAAAGTATATTGAGATTGAGATTCAGTCAATGCGAAACTGTTTAAATCAAATGATGTTTAGATTTTATTTTGTGTAAAGTGTGTGTATAAAAAATAAAACAATATCGTTACATAAAACTTGTACAACTAAGGTGACCTTTATGCCTTTAGTGGATTTTGTTCGTACCTACCTAGATTTGTTTTGAAAAAAAGTCATGCGCAAGCGCAAGTAGTGACGGCGAGAAATACATTTTACGAGAGGCCGAAAACGGTCGTGCGATATTTACGCGTGTTTACGTTTCATAGCTTTATAGGCGCAATGACACCGTCCTTTAGTTAGGCAGTCAGAGGCAATACATTCATTATGAGGCAGCACATTATTTATAGCCAAACACAACCAAAACTTGAATTATGCTAATGGCACTAGAGTACGAGGTAATCGGTATTCTCTCATAAGGACATAGGCCGAACAAACGTACAATGGAGAACAATAGGACTAATTTATGATAGTGATTCAAACACGTTGGACCACAATATTTAGTTGGGACAAACACTACGGAATGGATTGATCCTAGACATTAGTATAGAATAGAATAGTGGTAATAAGTAAAACGATCTCCATAAATACCAAGTACAGTTCTAATAAAGACGACAAGGAAACGGTCTGCCGGCACCCATCAACACGTCGACGACTGGGACCCGATTTATAAACTAACAAGCCACAAGTTTGATAGATAATTATGTACATCCGGTTGTATAAATTCTGGCATAATTGCCGGGTAACAGTGGATTTGATTGGCCCAGGTCCGCAATAAATGGTACGCCATGAAGAGGAGCCCTGTGGGTGTTGGGGCCTGGATTGGATAGATAAATAGATAGGTATTTCTGTCAGTTTCGACCGCTCAGTCACTTATAATAAGTCGTAGCTGTATGAGATGGGCCACTGGTCGCCAAGGCGGCAGTAACCAGTTAAACGTTTTGCACTAAATGCTCCGTTAATCGGCCATGAACAAAACCGGTGCCGAAGAGTACTCCGGCTATTAAAACATACGCCTGCTAAAGGAACGGGAATACGTCCACCCGAGTATTATTTACCTCCATCGAAGTCATAAAATGCCACTAGTAGCTTCAGGCTTATACCTCATTTAGCTGGTCGTCGTCGCCTAAGTTCTATATTGCTAATGGTTTAATGGCGTCTAAATGGACAGCTACCAGTCTTCGTTTAATTAATTTTAATCAGAGGAGATCAACGCATATCTAAATTGTAGACGAATATACGAGATAGGTAATAAAATAACAATGTGAATATCATCATAAAGTATTTTGAAGATAAGGAACTAGAAGTTGTGTGTGTATGTGCGTGCGTTCTATATGATATTTAGTTCCAAATCATTAAAGGAATCATTTATCAGTCAACTCTGCGACAGCTTATTTCAATTCGAACTCTTCACAACCTCAAATTAATATTTAGAACCGGTCAAAACCCAAAATTGAGGACATTGTAGAGTCAAGAATCCGTCCGGTCCGGTCCGAAGTGGCGTGCTGTAATCAGAGTCTGTATTGTACGCTGTACGGCTTCCGGGTCCTGATTGATGCTGATTGATATTGACTCGTATCATTACCAGCGCTTATGTAGCTCTGCTCACAGACACTTGTATGGCTACTGGGACTTTCCAGAGAATTTGCTCTCGCGCGATTAATTGAGATTGATGATTCAACAGTGTTTTTTTCGACTTTCCTTAAAGCACTTCTGATGTTATTTTCGTTTATCGAATAAGGTGGCAGCAGGAATAGGTAACCCTTTTTTAGTTCCTTTGATGTGCTGCTGCCTATTATATTCCAGCAACGTTGTATTCCTCTATTAAATTTTATAACGTGAATGTCTTTAACAATTTGATTTCATCGTTCTTCTGATCTTCTAAAATGGGACACATATTATCGGCTCGGTTTGATCCCACGACGAAAATAAAATATCATATTTCCTGTCAGCCCGAGCGAGCTTCGGAGGTTGAAGTGTATTTTTTTCTCCGCTTGTTGTCAAAGCTTCATGTTTTTTAAGGAACTGCAACGCACATGTTTCAAAGACGACGTCGATAAAGCTTCCATTTTCGGCGTCGTTTTTCGTTTAGCTTCAATATTTTGGTTTATTTCAATTGAGAATTTTTCTATTGATTCCTTTGTGTGATATTTGGGGGGTGCGTCGACTGTCTCTATAGAAATTTGCTTTGACCTCTAGCGCCTAGATTTATCGCATCTATCTAGACCGCTGGTTAGTAACTGCTCTGCCGCCGTTATCCATAGCGTGCTCGCAGTACTGTAACCACCGGTGTATTACAGGTGTTGCGGGGTTTCTCACGCGCCCGCCCCGCCGCCGCCGCCGCGCCCCGGTTCCGCGCGGCTTGCATAATAGCTGCGCGGGCGCACACGTAACGCGCGTAACCGGTGAAATATGCATGTAGGGCGCAATGCGCATGCGCCAGCAACACTAGTCACTATCATCAATTCATCACTATGCTCCTCGCGTAACTGCTTCTTTCTAAACCTGTATTTAGGTAACCTAGATGCATGCGTGACAGATTTCCTAAATTCTCAACATACCCGGCGGCTGTTTTTTTTTCTATCCTCGGCACACGCTTGTCCGCTACCACAAAAGCGTGTCCCGAAGATTAAGTTACGGATGACATGCGCACGAGACACCGCCGATTGTCTAAAGTAGATAAACTCCCGAATCTCGCCTCCATCAACAAAGAATCGGGTTGCTCGTTGGGATTTGAACCCGCACACTGTCTGCGGAAGCAGCAGGCGCCAGCTGTCGGCGCGGGATCAGATATCGGAGAGATAATAAAGGATTCCTGAATGCGAAAACCGAGAAGCGAAACTGCGTAACTGAAGATACGTCCAAATGTTTCCACATTAGATCGGCAGCAGACAATGCGCCGTGAAACTCATACCGAACGTTCAATAAAGACTCCGGTACTTGACTTATTTTTTTGCACGATTAACGCATGGTTTTTGCACCCATTGGTGCTTCTTCACTAATTGCGATTTTATCTCTGACCCTTGTCAAATTAGAACTGCCTTGTCATGGACATGGTTGGTCGTTTCGGTCCTTATTAAAACGTACTGTACGATTTAGTACGTACCGGTAAAAGAATATCAAGGAATGGATCAATGTGTTTGATTTGAGCGCATGTATATGTACCTACCTTCTAATACTTAATATCCAAATCCAAAAGTCAGCCGTGCGTTACGATGATATCTGTTTTATCAAGTCTAGGTTAGGCTTTTCTTTATTGACATCTGGGAGCTTTCGAAATTGCAAAATTCATGGAGGATTTAGGAAACCCCCAGTTCTTTTTTCCATACTCTCCTATTTTCAAACTCACAACACAACTCTTCGGGGCTACCTAAAATGATGTTGATAGTCATCAAATGGCCAGTGCCTCAGCTCGCACTCAACGGTTGACTGCGTCCGTCGGTGTCACATTGCTGACTCCCGGGGCATCTTCATCGGCCTTATGACATAGAGACAGGCTGATCAGATGGGACAATTTGCTTATTTTTGTCCTTCGAGCCATGTTCTAAGCTTGGATGTGCAGGGATGTAAAATTGACCAAAGTTATGATTTTTTTAGACACTGACTCATCACTTAGTTGCTGGGTATGAGATGAATCAGTGATTAAGTTTGGTGCTATACTCGGCATATTTGATTCACAAATACCAAAGCAAACATTTTGCATCTAAGATTTATTCAACCACGTTACTAACGTGCGTATTGGAACTGAGCGCCATACTGTCAACGAAGTTGCGACTCTTTTTTATCTACCTCTATCTATCTTGCTATCTTCTTGTCTATCTGTCACCAAACATTTAGTTTTGAATATCTGGCTAAATTTGGGTACTATGGTGCCTCTGCCACCCCGTATAGGAACATGCCGTGTTATGTTATCTCTATCTTCTTGAGTCTGTGGCGAATGTTTCCTCCATCATCGTCACTATCCAGGATCGGTTTCTTGTTCCAGAAGCGATCGCGTTACCCATTGTAGTAGCTGCTCGCTCTACTGAAATCACTGACAATGATGATGTCCGAACAATAATACCTTTACCGCACCGATAAACGATTATAACCCCTATGTGGGTACACTAAGGACGATGGTAAGTGTGGATTCATTCGTACGATTGTCGTGCTTAGATTAGTCTCGGGTTTCGATTGTCAACTTTTCAACATAAAAGTAGCGTAAATGGTTGTTTTGGTGAGGTTTTTTTTAAGATTCAACGTTGCCTTGAACACGCGTAAGGTATTTTTTAATGATTTTTAGTTTGTAAGGTTACCTACATTGAAAGTTCTTTCGTCATCTTAACAAATCATTTGTCTTGGACTGGGCCTTATTTTGCTTAATAAAATCGATCAATATAGGCAGAGTTATATCATAGCCAAAAAATATATTTACGAAGTTTTCATTCGTGCAATAGGCTTGTGGCCTGTCAAGTCAAAATAGATACTTTTTATGAACTGTCAAAACGGAACTTTTGTTCCTGAGTTCTATAAAATAATTCATAATTCATAATTTCTTTATTGCACACAAACAGTTACATAGGACAGTAAAAAACATAGAAAACGTGTACAAAGGCGAGCTTATCTCTAATAAGAGATCTCTTCCAGCAAACCAAATAGGGATGAGACAGGTGGATTGCTGAGCAGGAGTAGACCCATGTGTACAATACATATAATAATTACTTACAAATCAATAGACTACATAAACTAGTGCATACTTATATAAATAAATATGAAGTATATTATATAATATACATAAACTAATAAATACTATACATACTACCTATAATTCTATAAAGACAGGTAATGCTTCTTCACACGACTCTTAAAAATATTGAGAGTAGGACTATCCCTGATGGTGCAGGGGAGTGCGTTCCACAAGCGGATAGCACGAAGTCTAAATCCGTGCTCATAGGACGCGGTGCTATGAGGTGGTACTATGAGCAAGGACACTGCTTGAGTTCTCCGAGGCCTGCTGGAAGAAATAAATTGAAAACGGTCTCGTAGGTAGGATGGATACCGTGGATTCCGTAAAATATTGTAGAGAACATATAGAATGTGAGAATCCCGCCGAAGACGGATCGGCAGCCACTTCAGCTCTTTGCGATGCTGTGATACATGGTCGTATTTGCGCAACCCAAAGATAAACCGAATCCCGAGATTTTGAAGTCGTTCGAGTTTATTCAGTAGATCTTCGTTGGCACTGACCCAGCAAACGTCCGCATAACCGATGAGGGGTAGAAGGAGACACTGAGCGAGGGTGATTTTGGTTTGCCGAGGTAAGAAGTACTGAAGTCTCCTGAGAGAGTGAAAGGTAGCAAATACTCGTCGACTGACCTCATTAACATGAAATGACCAGGACAGCTGGCTGTCGAAGAAAAGTCCCAAGTTTTTGGCTTTGTCACCATAAACGATCGTGGTACCATTGAACGTGACAGGAGGAATGGCCTGTTGTTGCAACAAGTTGAGAGAATGACTGGTACCTATGATCATCGCCTGCGACTTGCTTGGGTTAACCAGTAGACCGAAAGATGAGGCCCAGCCTCTTACACCCTCAAGATCAGCGTTCAGTGCCTCCACAGCAGAGTTTACATCATCAGGAGAGAAGTGGCGATAAATCTGAAGATCATCAGCATAAAGATGATAAGAGGAAGACAAGACGTCCGAGATGGAATTAATGAAAATTGAGAATAGAAGAGGAGAAAGAATACCACCTTGAGGGACGCCTGTAAAGAGGTCACACCATTCAGTTGATGACTCCTCGGACCTGATACGCTGTTGCCGATCTCTCAAAGCTGCTTGCTGTCCATCAAATAACATCAGAATGACGTCATGGAAGAGTGCCATCAAATGCTGTCTTTTTTTCACAAAATTGACTTTATAAAATATATCTGCTGGAAATATACAATTCTGAGAATGTCAAGCCATTTTGTAGGTACATAATGCTTCAACTTAAGACAAGTTCCTAGATTTATTGGATTACCTTGGACACAAGCCTATTTGCCCTACCTACTTGGTCAAAAGTTTGGTGTAGAACAGGGGAACGGAAGGCGAGGAGGGTGGGGTTGCGGGGCGGGGTATATCCGGGGACGTCTCCCTTCCGGCTTCCTACTTCCGGCCCGGTAACGGAGCGATTTTCCTGCTCCTGCGAGCTTAATGCGAGGATATGAAAATTGTGAAAATACGCACATTGGGTATGGTCTGGTATGGTACCTATGTACGAAAATAAATTATGCTAAAGTTGCTGTGCAATTACTTCTTTAACTACTTTAAATACTATTGTGCTTTTTTATAAATCATTATAATTTCGAATTAGTGATAATGATATGTATTATCATTATTACGACTAGGTGTCCAGTTGAGAACTTTTATTTTAAGGTAGTTCTATCATATAGTTTGATTAGTCCAGGGAGCACTTATCCTTGCTTGAATATCTTCTGCCACCTCTCCTACTATAGACATAGACATAAATACAGTATAGGTAGATTGCTAATAAGCTTCAGCTTCAGCTATACCAAACGGCTATCGTGTAACACCTATTAGGTACTAGCAGAGCTCAAACAGTAAAATAGCAAAAAATATCGTTCATTAAACGGAACTGGTATGTGCGTGTGACATCGGAGTTACTGCTATTACAACCGACATTACATAATAAATAATAATTTACAGCACGCATAATCATTGTAATGTAACTAGAGAACGTGCTTTGATGTTCGGACTATTTCACCGATTCTTTCCACGATTTGCTATACACTGCGCGTGGTTCTAGCCTCTACTTCAAGCTAGCGGACTAAACAGTGCAATGTATTCAAAAATGGGGTAATTCTCATAAGTACAGTCTTTTTAGTCTAAATCCGTGATTCGGACTCCCGGAGAGTGATGTCAGCTACGTGTGAGGGTCTTCCGTTGTGGAACGACACACACATGGCTCTCGATTAGTTTATATTATTCGTATCTTCATAGTACATAATATTTTGGAAGATGATTAATTGTTCCGATTTTTTGTAGTCTTATCTTAACCTTCTTAAATAGGTTGGGCTTTACATGGTTTTCAGATTTGAGTTCAGATGTACATTGGATCATTTATTTATTTATTTAGTTGCTCACTTTGATACTTAACGCCAATCCCAAAAGTAGAAGATGAGATGATTAGCCCTCTAGCTAGACTGGCCAAATTGGATTGGAACCGATTCAAAAACGATTAAGTAATTACCTAGTATAAATGTACAAAATCCTAGTCGCGTACGGTGAAATGAAAATCGATTGGATCGAACATCTTGTTACGAATCAGAGATAAAGATGCTCACCAAAACCTAAACGAGTTCACATTATAACCAACTCCCAAATATTCCAGAACTCCTGCAGCTCGGAAGCTATAAAATGTCCTCGGCTCATAAATACTCGCCGCGTGTGTTATTCGTTGAAGCCCACGTGTTGTTAATATTATCTCTCTATTACAAGTACAAAACGCTCCAGAAATGAGGTGTTGCGTGATGCGCTGGCTATTTGTGTAGCTTGCCGTGTGATGTGTACTGTTTGGATATTATATTCTATTGTTTGTTATATTACATTCTATTGGATATTATATTCTATGGTAGGTAAAACCTCATCAAGTTTCGTCTGTCGATTATCTTTGTGCCGTGGTCTTATTTCGTGCGTCTCCCATATCGTAATTTGAGGATGGACAATAATGTACTGCGTGTGTAACTCTATAGCAAAAATTGTAAACAATGGACAGTGTAAAAATATGGTATGATATGAACTTCAAAGACAAAGGTCGTGACCTGGATCTTGGTGAAACAGGTCACAGTCTGTTTCTATTCGAAATCAAGACGGTGAAGAGATGATCATAAAACAAATACTTACCAGGGTTTAGATAACGAGCAGCAGTTTACTGTCATAATCGTATACTCCCTAGACGGTATTTTAGTTATTTTTATTGTCTAAAATTCGTCGATGTCACGCGAGTCAGTCAGGCAGGGTGTCCACCAGACACGTGTTCCTAAATTACCGAGACGGGATTTTCGTCTACTGATTCTTGGAATTGGACTAAATTAGCTCGTGACGTGGTCACAGGCGTCTCCAATGAGAAGTCTGACTTCCTCTTCCTTGTGGTTTGCTATGCGAACATTGCCTCTACAAGCTCTTAGGTAGGTGTACTGCCTTAGCCTTAATATAGTCTCAAAAAGTCTGACTGCATTGTATTCTAACTATTCCGTCTCAAGTCACAAAGCTTTCCGAAATCCACCAATTCAATTTGATTTTATTTTATCTGTGCTCATTTGAGCCAGTTTCACAATCCATAACATTTCAAATTAACCCCCTAATTTTAATATCTAATTCGATATTCAGTAAACAACTTGAGGAATTTGCATTTACACCTTTTACAAAAAATAATAATACATACCTATTTCAGTTACATTCAAACTTTTTTTTTTATAAAAGCCTTGAGGCATACATTTTCTGTCCCAAAAACCATGAAGTAAAAAAATAGACACTGACAATGTGGTTATGTGTTGTAATTTTAATGTTTTATCTCCACTGCTGTTTTGTGTACCAAATATAATAAATCAATAAATAAATAAATATGATAATAATGATAAAAATATCGATAAAAAAAAACATGTCAATAGGCTTGTGGCCTGTCAAGTCAAAATAGATACTTTTTATGAACTGTCAAAACGGAACTTTTGTTCCTGAGTTCTATGAAATAACAACAGAATGACGTCATGTAAAAGTGCCATCAAATGCTGTCTTTTTTTGCACAAAATTGACTTTATAAAATATATCTGCTGGAAATATACAATTCTGAGATTGTCAAGACATTTTTGACCGAGCGAGCTAAAGCGTCTCCGTTTCAGGTTTGGGCAAAAATGCTTTCGTATGTCCGGTTGTTCTCCTCTACAGGTCGCATTTATGAACCGATTCTCGTGAAATTTTGTGAGCAGGTTGGAAAAATAAATAGAATTTTTTACTTGAGCCAGTTTTTAGATTTTTTTCAAAATGGCGGAGATATGGGGTTTTAAAATGTAAAAAAATCGCTACAACCCAAACGGCTCGATGGATATTAACAAATGAGGTGTCGTTGGATTTGTAAAGACCATGAGAGTGAAACAGACTATATAATTTTAGTAAAAAATCAATAGGTTGTATTAAAGATCGCGAAATGTAGTTTACAAAGTTATTGGTGCGGCTACTTTCATACTGCGTGTACGTAACCAGGTACATTCATAAGTTTGTATGTGTTATTGAAAGAAAATTATTTGGGTTATTTTATTTATGTGTGTTAGCAGTTCAGCTTTCCCTCCGACATACTCGCGAGGTCTACAGCTCACAGAGCCACTAGTATACATAATGCTTCAACTTAAAACTTGTTCCTAGATTTATTGGATTACCTTGGCCACAAGTCTATTGTACCAACCAACATTGACTGATGTCAAACTTATAAACGTTACACCTATCTATATGTTATAAAGGTATGGTATGGTAAGTACTCTGCTGCTTCTGCTGAAAGATCATAATTATCTAACAAGTGCCATCTCCCAAAAAGACAAAAGCTCACATAATGAAAGGGTTGTTGTAAGGGTAGACTAATTATACCGTGTGAAGGGATATCAAAATAAGCTCGTAAATAACCTGGCGACGAGAACTAGTGAAGACAGAAAGGGAACTATAGAGGAAATTGTTTCAAAGGGACGACAGATTGATGATACAGCGCGCTAGTTAACTTAACAATTTATTTGCTTTGGACTTGTGAAACACCTTTGATAACACTTCTTCATTGACGTTCATTGAATGATCATTTACTTATGATCATCGTTTTTAATTGTTTTGTAAAATATCTGTTTTTTTATCTCCCAACCACATAAATTAGCTCTTCTTTCTTCTCTCTGCCATCTAGTCTGTGCTGCATGTAGATTGTTATACTTTACTTAATATTTCAAGTAATGCCCTTTAGTGTCATAATTTCATAATTTCTTTATTGCACACAAAAAAAAAGTTAACAAAGCACGGTAGGTAATATAAAGTATACAATGGCGAGCTTATCTCTAAAAAGAGCTCTCTTCCAGCAAACCAAGTTTCGATGAGAGAGGTTGATAGCTGAGCTGAGCTGAGCTGATAGTTATTATTGTCATCATCATAGCCTGACTTTACTTACACCCTATCATATGGTCGAAGGGTGGTTCACCACGGGACGTCTGCAAATATCAATAGTGCATTGTTGCAATTCACACTTATTCAAACGCTGTCCAACCCTTCCATGCAATGAAAGGGAAATTATTGAGGGTGTACTTCACAATATAGGGAGTGATAGCAATGAGTTTGAGAAAAGGCTATAATTTGGAATTTTGATCTTAGAATTTAGGGAGGAAAAATTTGCAGATAGGGTTTTGACCAAAATCGAGTTTGGTGTCATTCATAGATTTTCACTTGAAGAAGAATATTAGAGCGATGTTTCAGCTGTTAAGCATGCATATTATTAAGATGTTATTAATATACTAAAAATTCTTCGTAAACACTTTTTTTCATTCCCGTCGTCGTTCAACACTTGAAATGAAATGCAGCGAGCTTACTCAGCCGATAATCATCTAAAAACTTAAAAGCCTCAGCAGCGGTCCATGATTGGAACCACATGACGTCGCCGAGAGACAAAATAAATTAAAAAACAATCACCAGATCATTTGAGTAAACAGAAAAAATGTGTTAGGCCTCGCTTGGTTCGAGACACTTGCTCCCGAAACTGAGCCTCCCTTGACTCCCTCAGGCATATTGAAATGTCAGCTTCGAAAGAAAGTTTATCAGTTGGCGCGTAAACGCAACGGCTGTTTTTTGTAGCGCCGCTCAGCGTGGGAAAGTCTACAGAGGTCAGGTGGCTCCACATGTGGTGCACTCCTGTTTACGGAGATTTAAAAATAATACCAGCTCAATACAAATGCAGGGATTGAGCTGCCGAGGCTGTCTTGTCCTCGCGGGGGAGATAACACTTGATTCCTCGCATGCATCCCGCTGGTGGTCCGTAAACAATAACAAAAGCATATATTTATCTCAGTTATGATGAGCGCAGTTAATGTTATAGCTAGCACCATGCCAGAACACATGCGTGTTTTAATAGTTAACCGCTCTATTGATGGCTCTTTTTCCAACTTTAATTAGGAGGTAAGTTTGAAAGTAGATGGTTTCGTGGTGTGGTTTGCAGCTCTTGGATACGATGAACATTTATTTATTGGGGATTTATACCATGCTTTATGTTGATCAGCCGAGCTCCTCCCTGATTTGGCTTCTGTACGTCACATGAGCCCGTGGGATGGGCCTGAATTGATACGATAATGGGCAGGAATTTGCAACGTGGGTGTCCCTTCCTTACCCATTATGCTGCACTTTTTATGCCTTCTTATAAACCTTGGAGATTTTTATGTGTGTCGAAGCGCAATAATGTAGGTTCTGTAGGGCAGTGGCCCTTTGTGTACAGATAAATGCACAGGGTAAACACGCCCAGTGATGCGTCAGCTAATAGGAATAGGTGGGCAAGTTACGCGTGCTTCCAAAAACCCTGCCTTTCTTTATTGACGGGAACTGTGCTGCTTTCAATTTCATATTCATCAGTGGGATTAGCGTGTTTACAAATAATGTACCTAATAGCACATTTTGAATAGCGGGCGTGTGCAGTTCAGTTGAATTTCATACAGCCAGAAAGCCTCTTTGACGTAGTTATTCAGTTCCATTACAAAGAGCACTCGTCACTATTTGCCAGACCGATTCCAATTCCGGGTAAAGCCATTGAGTATTATGAGGAGAACATAGAAGGTATAAAAACCTACATAAAATTATGTATCTCAAGTGGCAACATTTTTCCTTTAATTTCGATAGATCCTAGCGTATTAAAGGAAGGCTAAACAAAGAAAATATAGCCAGGATATTTAAAAGAAACACAAAAGGTTAGGCAGTAGGCTAACAACTTGACAGCTGACACGGAAGCGTTCGTCAAACGTTGGGTAAGCGTAAACGCCTACAGACACTTGCGTCAGAGTCGAATCCGACACTGATTAGCACTTCCTATTGTGTGCGCTGGACTCTGCGGGCGGGACACCATGATGTAGTTCTATAGTATGATAGAATATAGAACAAGTAAAAGGAAATGAGAAGAAGATGTATTATAAAAGAAAACTAAAAACTTATGTACCTATAGGATAGATCTAGTTTTCAATTATACTTGGCAAGGTTAACCAACTTAATACTACTCTAGCTCTTCCAACAACGTCCACAAAGGACAAAAAGTCTTCCCCGCTCAATCATATACCTTTACCTCTCATTATGGTTTGCTGGAAGAAATCTCTTGTTAGAGATAAGCTCGCCTTTCGCCGTATTTTCTGTATGTCTATTTTGTGGAGTACAATAAAGAAATACGATTACCAAAAAAGTCCCAGATCTTAACTCTTAGCTGGATGAACAATTGGTCAACTTGACAGCTTAGCATTGATCCTATTGAGCTCTATTTCTCAATCGCTCTTTTGAAAACGAGCGCTCTTTTCTACCGATTTTCGTTCGTTATATTCAATCCCACCAAAACATTCTGTAAAAAACTAGCCAAGTCTCGATGGAGCTGCTCGTTTATCTCTAAAAAGTAATGAAATCTAGACAAAGGCGTGCCAAGTCTAAGGTTCCTTACTGCGATTTCTTTATTATTATAGTTAATGTTGTGTGACATGGCCGTTGAACATTCTTTATACGTTAGTGGGTACAAGTCAATTTTGTTTACACGTAATGTTATATCTGTTGTAACTACCTATGTTATATCTGTTGTATTTTACATACTAATTTGCTTAAAATAGAATTCCTTTATATACTATCAGGAAACCTGCAACTTGTAATTTATTGTAAATACGACGCAGTTCAAAATTGACTTGTACTCACTAACGTATAAAGAATGTTAAACGGCCAATTTACACAACATTAACTATAATAATAAAGAAATCGCAGTAAGGAACCTTAGACTTGGCACGCCTTTGTCTAGATTTCATTACTTTTTAGAGATAAACGAGCAGCTCCATCGAGACTTGGCTAGTTTTTTACAGAATGTTTTGGTGGGATTTCACTTCTTTTTGTAGAAACGTGGGTATATTCATTTATTTTATTAGATTTTCTTATTTGACACAGTTTTTTTTATTTTTATTAGCAGTTTTTTTTTATTACAAATCTTTCTTTTCTTTTTTTCCGGTTCTGATTCTTGTACAGTAGCAACAGTTTTTCGTATTGCCCATTCGCGTTCATTATTTATTCTTTTAGACGGTTTAGACGGTTTAATTTCTGAAAGATCGGCGCGGAATTTACGCCTAAGCCGGTTGTATTCGGTGATCGCTGAAGCTTGAGCTTTTATACTCTTGAAGTCAACATTTATTAGGTGCATGCACCCCATGAAGATTGGTTACTCGTGAAAGCGCCACGTAGGCTTGGCCTACCACAGAATAGATAAGTAGTACTACGTACAGAACAGCCACTCCCTTCCCCGCGCCGATTCAGACACCGCACCTTACCCCACCGCCAAAGGACGGATCAAGGGACTCTTTGTATAGGCGCTGAACGCACACATTCACAAACGAACGAGTTTGCGCGTGTACAAACGTCTTTGGCTATGTATTATTAATAGGTGATCATTTTACGAGCGTTTATGGAGTGTCCGAGGTGTGCCACTACGCTGTATTTTTGCAATGACAGTCGATTTTTTAATGTAATCTGTAATCTGATTAATCATTAATCTGATTATTTGATTTGTTTAACTAAAGACGGATACGTTTTATATGACATATCGTGTTTTATCGGTCGGTCGGTCGGCCGGTCGGTCGGTCGGTCGGCCGTCCCGTGCCGTCCCGTCCAGTGCCGTGCTGTGCAGTCCCGTGCCGTGCCTTCCCGTGCCGTCCCGTACCGTGCCGTCCCATGCCGTCCCGTGCCGTCCCGTGCCGTGCCGTCCCGTCCCGTCCCGTCCCGTCCCGTCCCGTCCCGTCCCGTCCCGTCCCGTCCCGTCCCGTCCCGTCCATTGCCCCGATCAGCTGTTTTCAATTTACTATGGGAGACCCAAAATTTTTTTTCTTGGGGAAAGTTCATATTATTCTATGGGCACCATCATTTCCCAAAGTATTGATCGTCTCGTGCCGTGCCGTCCCGTGCCGTCCCGTGCTGTCCCGTGCCGTGCCGTGCCGTCCCGTGCCGTCCCGTCCCGTCCCGTCCCGTCCCGTCCCGTCCCGTCCCGTCCCGTCCATTGCCCCGATCAGCTGTTTTCAATTTACTATGGGAGACCCAAAAATTTTTTTCTTGGGGAAAGTTCATATTATTCTATGGGCACCATCATTTCCCAAAGTATTGATCGATATTTCGATATATTTCGATCACCTTGTATAGTTTTCCCTTTATGTTGCTATTAAAACCTAACTCTGCACCAAATTTCAGCACCGGAGTCTATGGGAAGTACTGGTGTTTTGACCTTTGACCACACCTCGGACACTCCATAGAACGCTCGTAAAATAAGCACCTATTACTACTACATGACTAAATGATGTTTGTATACGTGCAAATGTGTGCGTAAATATTGCTAGGGCTGGTAGCGCGGCAAATGCAGCGATTTGCGTCGGGCGAACCGAAAGACGACGGCGCGACCCGGACACAAGCGTTTGCATTATTATGAAGTGACTTTGTAGGGGCGCTGCCGTTTAAACAGGTACCTAGTCGGGTTCTCATTGAAATCCTAAAAAATGTTAATGTTCACTTTGATCCTTCATACATTAAGTTACAAAAATGGAGTAGGTAGGTATCGAATAACTGTCTCAAAGTGGGCACAGTGCCTTTGCCACCTCTTATGGGAAAAGGCGTGAAGCTATGTTATGTTGTTGTTACCTACTATTACTTATTCTGAAGTAGGTAAGAGACACTTGGCGTGAACTGTAGGTAGGTAGGTACCTACCTATGTAAAAACATCGTTAGGATTGTACAATATTCGAATTTTATGTTAAGTAGGTACCTAGTCTCTGAGAGATTCAAAACAACCAAACCACTACAGGGTTCGAGCGAGACCCGGCCGAAGCTCGCTGTATGTGGACCCAGCTAATGGCGGCGCGCCGCCCGCCGCTGCGACAAAGTCAGTGCGTGCGTAGGTACTTGGGTCAATCAACTTTTCTGTCAACGCACGCACTTTCTCTGAAAGTTCTTCGAGGACTAGCAGCTCAACGGCACTATCAAAGGACACCATACCGCGCCATGCGAGCAAAAAAAAACACAAACGAAGATCTTCGAGAACGTAATCAAGTTCCCCGTAGTGCCTGCTAGCTTAGATACTATTGTTATATTCGTCAAATGTGTTAACCATTTAGCGTATTTTAATAATAAATGGTCGGGGACAGCAAAGTGTGGGTAAAATAGTTGATTGACCCACCTACTACCTACTTTTCAACTCTAAGTGCTTCGTTCGCGTTGTTGAATCGCACCAACAACGAATAGCACGAAATGAATACCTATATAATAAATGTACTTAATTGATAAGTATGTATTACGGCAGGTTAAGTACTAGGTATCTTAGAAAATAAAATATGAAAGAGAACCTTTAGAGAACCTCTCCTTTTTTGAAGTCGGTTAAAAATAAAATATTACGACACTGACTTATTTATTATCAATTATCGTAGTTAGTAGCTAGTTATTATATTACTACAAACATATAACTCTGTCTCTGTCTCGCACAAAGTCTGTCCTTGTGAGAGAGCGAGACACACACAGCAAACGCTGACCAAGTTACATTCCGGGAGTTAAGGTATTAGAATTTTTATTTCTCAAAAGAACAACAATAGAGTTGCTGTTGCTTACCTTCTTTCATCAGTCGGGAACTGAAAGAATCTCCTGTCTTTGGTGCTTCTAGTTGACGACAGACACACAAATAATGCACAAAACTTCACCATATTATATTACCGGTTATTATTCACCGCATACGCGCGGTCACTCGTCAGGCGTTCAACCGCGTCTATTGATATTTCAACCAGTCCCTAGACGCCAGGGGTGGGGTGCGGTATCTGAATCAGCGCGGGGAAGGGAGTGGCCGTTCTGTACGGAGTACTATTATCTCTTCTGTGCTTTGACCCCCATAAGGTACCTGAGTATGACAGACTCCATTGACTGACTGACCATTGAATGAAAGATAAATTGATTTTATATACTAATAGAAAAACACTTCACCAGCGCGAGTTAGAAGACTGGCAGACCCATCTAGTGTTGGATACCTAACAACTAGTTCTATGATGATCATGAGTGAGTGAGTGTCGAAAATGCGAAACTTTGCTTTTGAATAACTTCGGAACTAAATGACCTACAGACTTGAAATTTTGGATTTTAAGTATGTGATTGTAGCTTACTAGATGACGAAAATTTCTGCGTTCTGGTCTTATCCAGAGGTTCTCAAATAGGGGCCTGAAAATGCGGCGAAATGGTTCCAGTAAAGGATGGTACGGCAGTGTTTGCTTCGCGCTCGACTTGGCGGGGGCACTACCGTGCCCCCTAATTCGCTCTGCAACGATTGGTCAGATCAGAACCACTCGTTGTGCAAGTCATAATATATCACACGAGCGAATGAAAAATAGAGCTCGTGGTAGGTTGTGTTGTGCACTCACTTGTGCACTAACCATGGAGTCCTATCCTAAAACGCAAAGTACATAAACTCAACAGCTTGTCGGAGGAGAAGACATTAGAAACAGCAGCAAATATTTATCATTACTATGTATATTGTGGTTTTCGGCCGAGTACCTATTTATCAACATTTATTGTGGTACCAGGTACCTGATCGACTAACATACTTACGTACACTTTTGGAATTTCCGCATCCTTACTACTTACTAGCACAAGAACTGACAGAATGGTCCGGAAAATTATCAACAGAATGATGGCTGCCCTCTCGGAGCTTACTTCCCGGTTCAATGTTCGTATCGTCTCCGTCAGACAGAATGAGATCGTCGGCTATGCGGGCCGAGTGGTCGGTTTACCTATCCAATGAAATCGTAGTGTGGCGAGCACAGTTTTATCTCTTCCAGACAAACGATGTCCTTCTTCTTAGTTGATACAAGATACACACAGTAGCGTAAATAACCATGTAGCGGTAGTAGCTATTATACCTAGAATTTAGCTATACTTATATTATTTTGCGTAATTTAATTACATTTTGTATCTCTATCGTCTTTAGGCAGGCACTCTTTGGGTGTGAAAAGACCATTTTAATGTAACCTTTATTTATTTATTTATTTATCTTTTATTAGAAACAAACAGTCTCTTATATTAATGAATTATTACAAGAATAAAGTAATTAGACTTATAGACCTACAGTTTCCATAAGTAGAATATGAAAACCAAAAACTTATATATAAGTAATTTTAAGAGAATGGAATAAAGATATTTAAATTCCCATTATGTAGCACTGTTACTCGATTGGATAATTCACAAAGAGAACACTATTAATATGTCAAAGCCATACAAATCTTACAAGTACAAAATACTTATAAACATTTATTCATATTCTTTATTGCACTGTAGATAACTATTAAAACTTAAATAACATTTAGTGCACCAAGGCGAGCTTATCTCTAAACAGAGATTTCTAACAGCAAACCTAGGCAGGACAGAAAAGATGGTGCTGACAGGATGGTCCTAGTGTACAAAGATAAAAACATTCCACTTTGAACATATTTAATTATTTCTGATTATTCCATTATTAGTTAGTTCAGTTCCCTCTTTGACGTAGGTAGATATCCATAGGATCTTTGGTTGTATTAGGTCTTCTCTCCTCTTTACGAATTAAGCATCAGTCACACTTTGGTCACACGTGGCTAAATTCAATCACCAGCTTTTTGTGCAAATCACAAGAAGTGAATGGTGACGCAACGAGACCTTGACTTTCATCTGATGCTGCTTTACCGGTTCGGTATTCCATTCCAAAAACTCTTCCGTGTGTCTTTACACTTTAAACGTTTCCTTTTGTATGTTGATTATCTACTATACAAGTATGTTTTTGTCGCCTAACTGAGATTGTGTTTTCAAAATCTTTAACAAAAGAAACTTGTCTACTTAGACCAGCTCTATAGCTAGTGTCTTAGGCCTGAACTGGCCAGTTACGATATGAATAAATAGATTAGCAGATGTTTTTTTTTTCGTTTGTATCTAAGCAGAGACGCCATCAGTTACCTTTAGTGCTCCGATGCTACACGGAAGTGTGTAGGAATGGCAGCCACAGCGACACAGCAGGTTTTAGGTCAAGATCAACAACTTGACAACTTATGTTTCTGATTCTAGCGCATTCTGAGAAAATCGAAGTTCAACAAATCTTTTACGAGAGTCTAGCCGGCCTCACAAAAAACTGTGTCACATTCATAAAAATTATATAATTGCCGTCATGATGAGAAGTGATGATCGTAATACAAGTGGAGTGCCACGTAATAGCTGGATGGTTGTGGAGAAAGCAAGTTGGCCTTGGCAGTGAGCGCTGAGGCGGGCGCAGTCGCGCGCGGCGCCACGGCAACGACCGCCCGCGCACCACCACTCCATCAACCAACACGTCTAATTGCCGCGAATTTTCACGCATGCGCAACACTTTCGTTGTCATTGAACTTGGAAAGCGCTGGATGCTCCATCATTGTCAATCAGAGGAATGCGCTCTCGCTGCGTCCGTCGCATGCGCAGATTACAGATTCTTTTCTGTAACACGCGAGTGACGCAACGCAGTTTGCGCGATCTAGTTTCTTTTGATGTTATCTCATCAGTCTCTCACTCTACAAGCAATGTCTTTGATAATAAGAGACCTTTATTACTCCATAACTGCGGCGATGTGTTAGCCCCCTGCTACGCTAAATTGATTAGGTACAATAACTTGCTAAAAGTCTGCACAATCGTGCCTCTACCACCCGTTATAGGAAATAGCATGACGGCTATATGTTATGTTCCAGAGCGTCCTTTCCAAACAAAGCGACTATAGGTACCTTTTTAAACTAGATGAGCAATCAATGCCCTGGCAGATATCGTAAACAAGGCTTCGATGACACCAGGTAGGTACTTGATTCGATTCCTGGGTATGCCTGTGGGAAAGTCTGCTCGATTGAGTGCGCTTGATGCTCCGGTGACCACGAAAACGGGTGGCCGGAGTCACCCGACTGACTGCTGACTGCACATTGAAAACCTTGGAAACTACCGCGAGGGATACGAATATTTTTAATGGGACCTTAAAATTCTCACTGATGAAGAACTTAATTAATTTCCCTTTACTTACGAGAAGGGTACTTAATTAATTTCCTTTTAAAGTTTTTGTATGCACTTATTTGGTGGCGAATAGTCTTTAGAAGAATCAATTAAGTATGATACATCGAGAAATCTCCAATAGATACATTCAATAGTTAATTGCATAGTTTTTTGACTTCTGTTTGTTAAGTATATGATACAGGTATTTACAAATAATGACAATCGCATTATATAAGCAATTTCGCCGCGAAGTCTTGCAGCCCTTCAAAATCCTATTGTTCTGCTCGATGAGTTCAAAGTTCATATTTGCTCATCAAAAGCCGTGACTTGACATTCGCTAATTCATACAACTCTTCCGGATCCGTATTGAAGGTATATCCATCCAAAGGGTGTGGTGTGCTGTTAAATGAGCCACTTCCGATTTCCGTATAGAATCAACGTATAACGGATGTGTGTTTGATCATTTCCGTTCATGTTCCGTTCCGGTGTAGAGTGGCCTTGCTGCAGCAGTGTAGGTTGAAAAAGTGACGAATAATGAATTATTGTCGCCCCTAGAGGTTTGAATCTCATAATGCTTAATGAAGTGAAGTTAGTTGAACGTCAACTCGCGTTCTATAGTAGTGTCACTAAGGGACTGAAAGAAAGTGAACTCTGAAGATCTATACAAAGGTGTGGGAGGCGACTCTATTGCCTCGTGTTCTCTTCAAAATCACGGCAACATAAGAAAGGCGGCAGGATCCGCGCTTCATTTGTTCCGTCGTCATGCTAGCCCTTCGATGACTGAGTTGGATCGGGTCCCACCATTGTTCCATCCACCCAACCTTATTATAAAGCGATTACTTGTACTTCTAAGGCAACGTTATTGTTCTACTCTAGGCAAATCTATTAGAAAATCTGAAATTGATGTTATCTGTAAGAAACCAATTAATTTGCATTTAACGTAGTATCCTGAAGCAAAGATAAACTAAGTAGGTAACTAAAGATGTAAGTGCAACAGTTAAAGACAATTTCACGCTGTGATACTTAAGTAGTTCCTCTTCCTACTGAAAAGGAAATCTTCATGACTGAAAGATAACAAGATATTATATTTTTCATCTGGGAAGGAAGTTTGTATCTTATCTAAGTCTGTGCAGCCTACGCATTCTTGCGGCGTTATCCAATTGTTTTTACACTCGACAGGTATGGAGGTACCTCAAGTACTGCAACTGTCGCTACCGGCAATTACGGTCATATCCGCATAAAAATCCTTGGCTTGCCAAGGAATATGACTTTAATTGCACCAATGACGTATTCTTAATCTGTATTTACTTTCGAAAACGTTTTCAACAACCTCTCATCCGTTCTCTTTCGATTTACTCAAGAGAGACCAAGACAGACAGAGAGATTTTCGTGCGAGTAGCTTGGTTTTGTTGGAATATGGAGAGCTGATGGTAGAAGCTTGGTGGTATAGAGGCAGGAAGTGAACGGGCGGGTGGTTGACCTTGACATTTCCCGCGTCATTGTAGCAGAGCCTTCACTAGGAAGTCCTCCTACGGACAGCTACATCTCCGTCGAGACCTTGAAGACTTGTTACCGAGAGAAATGTAGCTCTAACAAGCAATCAGGCTTCTTGATGGGGGTTTTTTTTTGAAACCCCCAAATTGGACTTGCGTGAAGTGAGTTTTGTTCTACTTTACTTCCATTTGTTGTATCGGCATACTTTGAGTATAGCTGTCAAAATTCAATCATTTTTGATCTGCTCTTTCGAAACTTTTGGAACATTATAATTTTGATCTGATTTTAATCATCTCTGCCCTTTGGAAACTTCTGGATAGTTTTTTAGCCACCTTTTAGAAATATTGCTACACAAAAGTGATCCTAAGGCAAGAAATGCATTAACCCCATGACATGATAATTGTATAATCTTTGCTATATGTGTGTGCAGTTGCCGCAATGTCCTTAGAAGCAAACCTTCAAACCTACACTGTTTAACAGAAATATTATCATAAGACTTGTTAAGTGTCACTTTTTTTTTTTTCATGCAAAATGGAGTGTTAAATGACTGCATATAAAGGTGGGCACAGTTGTGCCTCTGCCACCCCGTATGGGAAAAGACGTGACGCTATGTTACGTGTTATTTTTTAAATACAAATGGCTCACAAGCTCACATGGAGTAGGAGTCCACACTTTTCTTTCAGTATTCGTTTCTTTCCTTTGTTTTAGCAGTATATGGTGGTCTGCAAAGGTTTTATTTCCCGTAGTTCTACTATGACCTTGCCCTTCTGACAGGTTTGTGTACCCATCTCGGCCTTGGCGACATGACATGCCGCTTCCGCGTTCCTCGCTCCATCCGCGTTTATCTGCCCGTCTTTACGTTCCAACTTGCGTACAGACAGGCTAAAGCCTTCTTGCATTCTTACTAGAGACAAAACCCCTTGATCCTCCACCAGCAGAAAGTCCTGGTTGCACTGTAATTGATTTTAAATGCCTGATTGTAAATGTTGTTGGTAGGTACTTGTTTTTATCCATCTACATCTGCGTAAGAAATACTTATATGTTTTCCTACTTTGCAATAATTTTATGTAAATTAGTGCTAATATTAACGTTATTTATTCACGTTTAAAATAAATAAATATTAAAATTATAATCTTACTTAGGTATTAATTATTATGCTCGCTAGTATCCTTTAGTTAAAGGAAAACTCTTGGTGTTTCTCCAAGCGTAATCTATGGAGCTTTCCATTCCAATTCCTTATAAGTAAAAATTTAAGGATGCAGTTTCTCTCAGTGACGCCAGTAAAACCTGATGCACCGCATCATCATGTGATAAACCAAAACCAAAACAACTCAATAAGACCAAAACACAAAGTGAAACCTATCTTGCGGTGACGGGCCATCGAAGGGGGCGCATTGAAGCGCAACCTCGGACAATAAGCCCGCAGGACAGAGTGGCTTGAGACAAGCAAGACGAAATAAAACAAGACAATGACGCTTTGTGACTACAGGGATCTAAGTATAAGCCTGCTGATGAAGACTAGGCTAATTGGATTCCTGTTATGAGCTGATATCTATCTTACCGACTTTGTGAAGCGAAGACAGGTAAAATATAGATTGGAAGTTTATCCCAGACCTATAATACCAACTCTTAAAGCAGGACCTACAACTGAACTGCCATGATTATTCGTACTATAAAACGTATACAAAAAAGCAGGGCAGTTCCTAGGTCTTGGTTTAAAAGTATTGCCTCCTGTAGGATAATTTTGTTCTAGAGTTTAGCTATCAGAAGCCCAGAAGAGCTCATAATTTACAATCTAGAAGAGTGACTTAACTACTACTTATAAATAAATAGTCAAATAAAAGTGCGCTCCAAGGCCCCTTAAACCTTTCTCTCAGCTCTGAGAGGAGTCTCAGCTTTATGTCACTGACTGTTTCGCCACATCATAATATCTGTCATCATATTCACGCGCTTGAGACACCTCTCAGAGGTGAGAGCGGATTATTAATACGGACCTATGTGTCAAAGTAACCAGTAAAGACAAAACACCATTTGTTGCACAACAATAAGGAATAAGTTACCTACTTACATTACTATGGGACTGACTGGAATAAATATGAGCTTAGTTGCTCTTACTTTAGACACATAGGTGGTACCTATCGTGGGAAAACAAAAATTTCGTATTATGATAGATACTTGTAGGTGGGTATGTGATGGCGGAAGGAGTGGGGATACGGCTTTGAATACGAAATTAAGCCTAACTCAAATTACCACGTACCTACCTATCTATAAGTAGTTACGTTGGTGTGTATACCTACTGATGATTTGGTGCTATACGGTTTTGGTTGTAAGAGTGTCGTGTGTGGTGCTGTATGCCTTAAGGTCCTTTAGCCCTTATTATGGCAATGGGAAATATATTTCCACCAAATTTTTAACCCTATGGCTCGGTCATACTTTCGAAAACCAATGAAAAATTTTGCAAGCTCAGGCCTGATTAAGGGTTAGTCTACGTTGCTTCTCTGCCGTCCTATGTTATAGCCTACTTCCCCACGCCCCAATATTAGTAGTAGAACAGAGCAAATACTAGTTCATACTCCATGGTATAGCCAAGTTCCGTGTGTCCATATAAAGATGCTACACCATCCAGTATCCAGCTCGATATCGACCTGGATGGATTAGATCGAGATATTTTCACATCACCTAGCACTAAGTTTACCGTATCTTGGTCTCCTTGATCTCTAATTCTCTTCGTAGTTACTAGTTTCCAACTTGACTTATCAAAGCTAACCACAACAGCTGTAATATACAAGTAGCGCAATCTAGTGACGACTAGCGTAACTATATTACACAGGCCCACTACTTCAAACGCGAAATGGATGGAGATTTTAAAGATAAGAATATTCAGAGAATAGTAGTGCACCTTACAGACTTAGTACAGCTATCACGTCGTTCGTTCTTGGAAATTGTTACGACCGGAAATAATTACGCGAAAAATAATAAAATTAAATATCTGAACATAATGGCCGCTGTACACACTCGCGCGAGACAACCCGTAAGAGTAAGTAGAAGTAGGTACCTACCTACCTACTAAGTGAGTATGTCACACAAATGTAGAGACTAGTGTTACTAGCTTACGTATAGCAATGATCAATTATCAGACCTGTCATATCCGATGCCATGCAAACAAACTAAAGCAGGTCCACATTTTATTACCTTTAGTCCTCCCTCCATTTTCAGTATGAAGCTTACCACCGCCCATTGTTCTGTCCTTTGTGGTTATTGTAACACATATGGCTCTGCAATCTGCATATTTTCGGTTGGATACATTTGAATAGGTATTAGGTTAGTCAGAGCATTCATGACTAATTAATTGCCTAGAAATGTGGGCATGCAAATTAGGCATTGTCGCCGCCTTAGGCCAAGATGCCTGGCTAGACTTCCGACGAGGCCTAAGGACGATTGTGGTGTTACCTGTGTAAGGAAAGGACAATGATGATGAACTTTAAGTAGGTACCTACTTATCATTATTATTCGGAGGGGATTATTTTCTAGGATAGTGATAGGTACCACCAAAGGTCGGAACACTCGATTGATCTAACTAAAGGGAGTTGAACCACCTTGAACAATTTGAATGCCGCCCTCACACCGCACCAGGATCTGAATTTGCAATCGGCGTACGCGCAACCGTTCCGTACATAGTTATTATTCACGTTTGGCATAACGTCAAGTGGAGTTCAACGAACTGAGGGTTAGGCATCATACAGTCACGCAGCACAGTTCCAACTTGGGGGAAATCCAGAGGTCTTATTCTGAATGAAGCAACAAGCCACGTGGAAGAGTTTGTTAAAAGGTAGAACATTGAATTTTCTATCACATTCACTCAGGCGTTAACTACATTTAGGCCATGCATGAATTAGGTATCCATGCAGTCCAAAGACCCGATCACCACTCGTTTACTTTCTGTAGGTAGACGATTGACGTCAGTTTGTTTGAATCATGATCATGACATGAGACATACCCACCAGAATTTGAATTTTATCTCAAATTTTAGCGCTATCTTCTGCCGCCGCGGGTGGTTCCTGAATCCTGATTCGTCATTGCGTGAAATCCCTTATGTATAATCTCTGGTTCCCTTGATATTGATCTTGTGAGGAAAAATTCATGGTTCAATTCAATACATTTATTTATCCTTACCCGGTCGCAATCTTACCACAAATTATTAGTCTTTTGACGGGTAGTCAAGGGATAAGCTTGATTCTACTGGGTGGTTCATAAAATAGCTCTAATTTAATTTACAGTCCACGGAACTTCGTTCGTCGAGTTAGAAACTTTGTTACGTAAACAGTTAACATTAGATATCGATATCCGCAAGCAAAAATGTCCCCTTGAAACTCAATAAATTATCTTCTTGTAGCTTTTAGGATTTTACTTACCTACCTTAGAATGAATTCATTTAGACTCAAAAAGTTTACACCATCTTAACCTAGTGACAGAATGTAGGTACAACTTTTAGAAAAAAAAATCTGTTCTAGAAAAAATCATATCTGTTTGGGCTAGGGCTAGGTTAGGTTGAGTTCCTAACTTCCTCACTAGGATTCCCTGTGTCGAGGAAGTTACTCACTTGAAGTCACTTCTCACATTAATTTGGTTCGTTATTGTGTTCAACTTTACATTTCGTTCATTACCTACCTACGCTATTAAGAGGATATGGTGACGTCGGAGGGGATTTTTCATAGTTTTATGACGCTACCACAATAACCTGTACAGTAGTTAGACCTGGTATAGTTAGACTTGGGGCTGGGGGTAGGTATGATGTATTGTATTGTATGTATAGGTATGTAGACAGGCGAATATTCAATTAATCAGCGTTAGCACGCACTATCAAGACACTTTAGAAACCGAGACTTCCTTTCAACATAAGAACAAGAAAAAGGTACGTAGCTTAGTATTTAATTAAGTTATCTGCCCACATACTTCGCAACACTTGTTTTCCTCGAAAGAAAGTGCCATGTTCCTTAAAAAAAACAATAGTTAGCAACTCGAAATGTCAACACGAATAGTTTACGAGTGGTTGTGGACGACTGGACGACCGACCTTACCAGAATACAAACAAAGGACGATTCCTTGTGCCAGGCAGGCGGGTCAGCGACTCCTGTCCTGTGGTGTCCTAGCCCCCCCCCCCCCGGCTGAAAACCACGTGCGGGCGTGCGTGTGCGCATACAGACTGCGAAAATGGTCATTTCCACGAATCCGAGGATACAGTGTAATTTATTGCTTGACCATCCTGTGGGTGAATGTCGAAGTAACATTACGAAGTACTTACCCAAAGTATTTTACAGATCCCGTCACGTAAAAAGTTACTGATCAACATGGATGGCATGTGTGTGTGTAGGTAGGTAGGTACTTTTGGGCGCGACTGCACTGCAGCCATGGCAAACACATTCCATCCATGTCACTGTTTCTTTCTAGGGGATCATTCAACAATTACGTGATCACCGGAAGGGGGGGGGGTCGGGTGCTTGTATATACATCGGATTATTTGGGGGGGGGGGGGGAAGAATCCATGATTACGTCATCTGCGCTTCGTTTCCGAAAATAAATTATATTTAAATATTTACGTCCAATTTTGAAGTTTATTACTGGTAACACTTACTATTACATAGATGAAACGGGATTTCCCCTGCTAATATAGACAAACTGTGGAACAGTGTGACCAGATTCAGTATTTTAATACTTTTTCGGCATATTTTATCGACTTTTCCAAGCATCAGTATTGTTATAGGTATATTGGAGGAAGTAAGTAAGTATTTTGGGTATATTTTAGGTAAAAAGTTATCAAAACTGTAACTTTATAGTTCTTACCTAGCATTTTGACAAAATGACACACCCTCTTCCCAAATTTAGGTCATTTAAGACCCATAGAAACGTGTCAGTGCTAATAAACAGCAAAATTTTAAGCACGGACGAAGATGACGTAATCAACGCGAGGGGGGGGGGGGTTAAAAACAAAAGATTACGCTGTGATCACATAGGGGGGGGGGGGGGTTTAAAAAACGGCCAAAAATGATCACGTAATTGTTGAACGATCCCTAGGTGACGGGATCTGTAGGTAAACAACGAGTTGAATTAGTGGTTCCAATCCAACAATGGAAGGGATGCAGGTGTAGTGTACTACCACTCTACACTCTAGTATCATTTAGATACACATAGTCCCTGTATGTATCCAATGCTTTCGTCGTGAAGGTATCTCAATTTTTCAAAATTATCCAGGCTAAATAAAGCAATTACTGATTTATTATTGAAATTATCAACGGTTGATTGACTTCTCTTGCCTCGCCTATAAATCCAGTTAAATGAGCCGCCTCCAGCTTCCTCCTCTTGCGAGTTATTCGGACATTCTCCTTTCTCATCAGTACATAGGTATAGATATTTCGAAAAATAATGTCCTTCACCCCCCGTGGGTGGTACTACCAACAGCACAGATTAATAAAGAGACCTGGTAGTACCACGGGGGAATTTTTAATACCCGTGCCGTGGTACTACTGAGGTACTACTGGCCCATGTCATGGTTGATTTCTATGTTCCACTATTTTGACAGATGCCAACATTTACATAAGTAATGGTTATGCCTGATTCTAATGAAAGAGTACGTACCATTCAAAACCGTAACGTTTTTATTTCAAGAGTCAGATTGATTTTTATTAGTAACTCATTGCCGAGACTTGTCTCGTGCATTGGGTAACCCGCTCGGTTGCGCCGTTGCGCCAGTTGCAGCAATTGATGTAATCACAGGTACCTGCTGACGTAAGGGCTCGACAGCGAACAGCATAATGACTAAATACCGGTGTATAGTGTGATGTCGATGCGGAAATAATGACAGGAGTTCTATCAGACACGGACCTGTGTAGCCCTTGATAGACCCTAGATTTATTTATTTATCAAGCTGAAGTTAGATGCAGGCTGTAGATTATGCTAAAGTTGGAGCAAAATGATTGTACCTAAATATGTATCCGGTATGTAGCCAGTAGTATCATTGTTTCGTCCAGGATTCATAATACCCTTGCCAGTACCAAACACACCGGTTATTCAAAGTCAAACAGTTGTGCTTGCGACCAAACCAGCACTAAATATTCATAATCATCATAAATTACCATCTTATATTCAAGCCGAGTCTAACGAGATGCTCCGAGCGTATTGATGCGGTCCCTTGCTTATGTTCATTTTATGTTATCGTCAAAAAGGCTGACATAATCGCTGGACCGTATATGGCAAAATGACATTGTAAAAAGTGTGTTTAAACAATGGAGTTAACAGTATTAGCTGCTTCTTATTCCGTGCGGATACGGACGCGGGCTTTGCTGCCGGTAGTCTGTAGAATTCCTATCATTGTCATTCAGATTGGGCGGTGGGACGCGTACGGCTTGGTATGCAATGTTGCACTTAGGGTCCAAACTTCGTGGAAATTCTTTATGGACTTTACACCACTGTGACTATGAGACATTCGAGGAAAGAGGCATGAAGTAGTAATGGCTTCTATTGACCGTCGCTTAGCAGCCGAGTCGGAAGGTTTGGGGTTGTGTTTAGCTGCAAATTCATTGGAAACCAGAGTTACTTTGTTACCTTCATACATAATCTTAGAGAAGATATATTTAGAAATGAAAAGGTTGATGACTCACAAAGGAAGTGTTAATTTAATATGGCTCCTATTCCTATTGCCCAATTAGCATCGAGAGTTTATAAAGCCGTTTAAATTTAAAAATACTCTAGGAAGAGACATCATTAGCCCCTTCCGCGAGGACCCACTTCATTTAATCAGTATCAGTAACGTCTAGCGACCAATACAAATCTCAGGTTTATCGTCTAACCGACTATAAAATATACATAAGACGGAAGAATCATCAAAAGCATATGTCAGTCGGTAGATTCATGTTTCCATGATCACAGGGATTTTTTTTGTGACATCGTACGTCTTTAAAGCAATAAAACTCAGGTGTTTATGGGATTCATATATTTTCTTGTTTCTTTCTTTCGCCAAGTGTTTTAGATACTTTTGAAATTAAATATTTATATGTTTAATAAATATAAAATCAAGACAAGCATGAAAGGAAGAGGGAAACGGACTTGAAGCTTTGAGTAAACCTGTGGAATAAACAGATCTTAGCAGGCAATGGACTAGCCCCCTATCACGCAAAATGGAGTATTGAGTAACTGGCTAAAAGTAGCCACAATTCTGTCTCTGCCACCCCGTATATGGGTAAAGGACACAGGTAAAGGCGTATGTAACGCTATGTTCCGACTCCTCACTGTTATTCCTAAGAGGGCTCAGTACTGTATGTTTAAAGTATGGTACCTACTATTTTATTTCTTTGGGAAGCGATATCCGATCTTATCCACATTCGGAACTTCTTTTGTATGTAGACCTCGATCTCGGATAAAAATCATAAAAACCGAATCTGCTAATCTTACAAAAGTGCCGTCGAATTGAACATCACCTACCGAGTATCCTGTGATTTGTTCACACATCTTCAATTCACGTGTCAAACAGTTCCCAATGTATTCAAACGCGGCGAAATAATAGTTCTCGTATCAAACAATCAAAATAAACTCGAAGTCTCTATAGTGTGTAAACGGTTGCCGAACTTTTGTCAAAACTTTGTGATTCGCCGCCTTAGAATTAAGCGTCTGAAAAAACCCGTGACACACAAGTTTTGCTGTGAGAAATCGTTTTTTTCGCCGTTCGTTTCCGAAAAGCGTAGTTGTTAGTATTTTTAATCGGATTACCACTTGAATAGATACGCTATAAAGTCTCGAGCTCTATTTCTCAATCGCTCTTTTGCGAACGAGCGCTCTTTTCTACCGATTTTGTTTGGTTTGTTATATTCGCTGTGCAACGTTTGTCAAAACCACTCGTTGCGCATTGTATTATCCTCAGGCTTTCCTCAGGTATTATCTCTTCTGTCATTGTCTTAGACTGCTTGAACTTTTTCTGGGAGCCCAAGCAGTGCCATCTATCGAGATATATGGTAACAAACATTTACCTACATCTGTTCCAGTTGCGTTCTAATTTCATAATTTTGTACCTACAGCTTGGCAAGAAATGCTAGGAATTAAATGAGGGCGCTACTATCTTTGATATCTTTCACATTAAATCACATGGCAGCATTCAGGTCACACTCTAAATAATTTTGACGTGACAACGTCTTATAAATTGGTTTGCCGGGTGACACTTCAAGAAACTGCGTTACGCTCCGCTCACGTTATGCGCTCACAATGAGAGCGAGTGAGAGGCACACGTCCCTTCCACTCGGGCATGGTTAGCCCGCCTAAGTGCGAGAGAGACAGACATAAAAAGTGAAAGGCACGCGTCCCTTCCACTAATTCTTTGTATAAATAAATGTTTTAAATTGTTACTATTATTTCATCCTTCTTCCTACTATACGAATGAATATTCACATTAAAATTATTTTACCACTCAAATTCGTTGTCACGTAAAACTTTCGCCCGTATACCGACTTTACAGGCAACCAATTTTTTTTCACTTCTCATGCTCGTAAAGTTCGTCTTTATGTTGGGTATAGGCTGCATAAAATCACTTTTTATGGTCTAGTGCATAAAGTAAAATCTTCGTCTAAATCTCAGACTAGGACAAAGGTTGTTAGGTTAAATAGCCACACACACACCTATCCTAGTGGCACGTATAAAAAAAGTATATTGGCGGGAAGTCCTTATTTTTATTTGTGTTGCAATTTGTAATTGTTACCCATTTTACCCTCGACTTGACTATATGCACTTGTTGTACAATCTATTGATATTTCGGTAGGTTTTTTTAAGGCGCCGCTGTGTATTTCGGGAAATACTCGGCAAATCGTAATTAATTTCTAGTATGTGTAATTTGACTATATAATCGAGGGTTGTAAAAAAGGAAAACGTGTTTGATAAAATTTTCTGATAGAAGATAAATCCAAAGTCAACCCTTTTTTCCAATACTTTTTCCTATTATACGGCAGTAGTAGTGAATATGATCTTTCTATTAATTGTAATATGTGGGGAATTGTTGTAACTAGCAATTTGTTAATTTAAATGTTATTCCCTGAAATTATACATGGGCACTGGTAATAATTCCGAACCACCCAACTCGTAATAATTCCGAAAATTGGAATAATTCTTGAATTATTACGAATCCTTCCTAATCCTTCCCGCTTGGTAAGAAAATATGTGTAAGCAGTGCCAACAGTTTATTTTTACAAATCATTTGCAAAATCTTTCAATCGTAAGACTTGGTCATAATTTTTTACTATCATTTTTACAGATGTCACTTTATTTACAGGTGTCACTACTTTTGACAGGTGTCGCCATTTATGACTGGGTTTACTCAAATATTTCGCTTAGGTCGAAATCCCTAATGAAATAAATTGTTGGTCTAATAATCTTCTATCGACCTATGTAAGTTTTATTTCAATATCTTTGTAAAACACCTTTTTTCCGTCCGTTTTGGCGCATGCTTGATTGTTTGGGGTATCATCTTGGCTGGAACAAAACATCATACAATTACAAACTGTCACTGTCACCAATCAAAAACCAATGTCGCGATGTCGCGATTATTTTGTGTTTGAATTCCTCGCAACGCAAGCCAAATCTAGGTTTAATTAAATGTATTCAAACTGGATTGTGCCGACAGATAAAATGCTTACTACCGTCAAGGAGCTATTGGATGCTTTGGGGTAAGTCGAATTTCTCATATTATTATGAATCTAACGTCGCTGTGCTGTTGACCATTAGTCACTCTATAAATATTGTTGTTCTGCATTTCCAGGTGTAGTTTAGAAGCGGACACGGTTCTGGATTATATCCAGAATGATCCCAACTATGGCAACAGCAACCTCTCTGTGAAACAAGTGACTGATTATGCACAGAGGTTAGCATTGAAGGCATCAAATCCTAAGATGTTTTTGAAGAAATACGAGGAACTGAAGAACCGCAAGTAAGTATTACGTGATCCTTTGAAGGGTAATTGTTAGCTGCATACTTGGGTAAGCCAGTACTTACTCATGTCAAAATAATATGAATCTTTTACAACACCGTTGATAACAAATGTTTATTGTTCCAGTACTGAGAATTTGGCAGATATTATCTCTCTGTTTTACAAATTGATCACCGACGAGAAGAAGTGTAAAATATCAAAGCCTAAGGTCGCTCCAAAACCCATACTTGGCGACAACAAACACCAATTCACAAAAGATGACTTGCCTCAGGTAAGTACAAGCTAGTTGAGCTATATTATATTTAAAAAAAAATTAGTGCAAAGCAGAACAATCTTATCTTTGTCTATGAATTTTCCCTAATCTATTTCTTTATAATACAGTTGGTACTTAAGGGCAGAAAGATCGAAGGCAAGTCAAGCACTAATATTGTGTCAAAGTAGCTAATCAATAGAAATTACCAATGAACTGTTATTGACTAAGATTACTTGACTACAGTTATCCATAATTATGGCCCTCATTGTACATATACCAATTACAGATCAGAGACAAACTCCTGAAGGCAGTAGATGAAAGCAAGAAAGTTATGAAATCCTTTGAGGAAAAGGAAACCAAACTTCGGCCGACCTGGTACAGCAGCCTAGACCTCCCAAACTGGCAGAAGGACCATCCGGCCATGTCTTGGGACTTCCCTAAAGAGCCTGTCTCTATTGTCTCCCCATTAGGTAGGTAGCTATTTAATTATCGGTAACCCAAATCTTCAGGGAAACATCTTCAGTCACTCAAATTTATTATGAGTTGGTTGTTATGTTGATGTCACTTTTCAACAATATTCTCATTATTTAAGCCAGCATAAAATCTAGTTCCAAAGTTTAAATAGAGTTGAGTAAAGTAAATGTAGCCCATTAATGTCCCCACCAGGCCTTTACTCGGATACAAGTAAGATTGAGCCATACTCCACCATGCTGGCTCAGTGCGGGTGGGTGGAGGGGTCTCACGACACTACATACTACCAAGTAGTAACATGCCATCCCAAACAAAAAACAAAACTAAACTTTTTTTTCAGCTGGCATCCCATTGCCCTCCCAAGAGAACATCATTATTGATGAGCTTCTCTATGTCTTCACTGGTGTGCCGGGTAACTACATTGTACATCAGCCGGTTCAAAACATGTATGACCCGAGAACATTCATCATTTCTGAAGAGCTAGATGATGCTCTTAGACAGATTGTCCAGCAGATGTTACCACTGGCTTCAAATTACTCAATCATCAGGCGGTTTGTGGAGAACTGTGATATGTGGTCCGGGCAAGTGCTGCATGCGTTGGTGGCAGCTATTGAGATACTTTTGAAGGACTATTATGTGAGTTGTTTTACTACTAGCTCGCCTGTCCAAAGTCCACGGCCCGCAATTTTCCGCAAGTACCCACATTGAGATAATGTACAAAACCTATCAAAAAACGGAACAAGAGATCATGGTCTTTTCTGGACTTTGGACATTTGAGTACTTGAGAAACCAATATTTTGGCCTGACATGAAACTAATGGTGATAAATGAATAAAGCCTTTACTTTGCACATTCCACTGGATATAGGAAATGGCATGACGCAATAAATATATGAGTATGAGTATGAAATGAAATGAAATGAAATTTATTTTTCACACACAAGAACAAAATAACAATAACTTATAGGAACATTTGGGTAGGTTGCAAAAGCTCATAAAATAATGTGGGTGTATTAATCAGAAAGATAAATTTCTATTCCTATAGTACAGATAGGGGGTTGTTAGGGATAGGGGTTGTTTTGTTAAAACAAAATAACATAAATACAAAAACTATCTTAAAAAATACTTCATTGATTTGTATAAAAGAGAGGTAACTGCTCGATACCTGTCTTATGTTCTAAATTAGCTTATAATTTAATATAAGTTACATTACTATTTATAGCGGCTCACATTCAGCAGATAAACCTGATTAGGTTTCCGCTGATGTTATCTTGAATTATCATGTATTGTTAAACATTTTGAATAAATAAAAAAAAAACATTCTAAACAGCTTTCACTACAAAACCGATTTGATCAGAGCAATATTGAATAATGGTTGAGTTATCTAATAAAATATACATAACAAATTGTATATCTTTCAGACCATGATAGCGCAGCTGGAGACGGAACACACAACAGGAAACCTGACACTACAGAAACTGTGGTACTTTGTGCTGCCCACCATGCACACTATGCAAGTCCTAGCGGCCATCCTCAGTAGCATTGGCAAGGTAACATTTACACACTACATATATCTCTAACCTGTACGCTTAGTATGCCACGCTCGAGAAAGGCCCTTGCCTATGCACAAATGTCATTTTCTCTATCGAGCCCGAGATGTCTCGACGTGTCTCGCTCTTAACGCGACGCGGGAGAGGGAGACGGACGACCACATAAAGACATGGCAAGTACTTGTAGGTCTCTCTATCGACGTCGAGAGAGAGTAAAAAGTACCATGCTAAGTGTACTGTTTTCACAGTATGTCACTGTAGTATGTTTTCCTCCCAAATTGGTCCCACTCTGCCACCTCGTATGGGAAAAGGAGTGATGCTATGTTATTGGTCCCACTGTCTTTCTTATTACAAAGAAGTGCTTTACGCTCATGATTATCCAGTTGTTTGTTCCACATTCTTTCATTTTGTTCATCATTTCTTTATTTTAATACACAAGACAGACAGCAGTCTCTATTACTACGTAAAATTTTACTGGTCCAGTTTTGTATACCTTTACATACAAACGAAAAACTGACATCTCTAGCCGCCTGGCTCCAGCCATTTTTTTTATTTTTTTTGTAAAAAAAAAAAAATACATTAAAATTAGTTTGACAGTGGGTACCAACGTCAAAAATTAGACATTCATTGACGTCTTGGTACCCACTGTCAAAATAATTTTAATGTCATTTTTTTTTTTTTATAATTTTAATGTCAATATTGTTCCAAGGACTGGATTGTCCTTACGCTTCCCAGCGTGCTAGTGAAGCGAATAAGAAACTACCGAGATCTGAATGAATTGGATGTTCAATGAATTTTCAATTGATTGTAATTTTTGGACAAGGCCGTACATCTCTGTTTGTCATCTCCCCCTAGAGCTCGCTCCGCGGCGGCGCCGTGCTCTCCGTGCTGCACGACAAGGCGGGCACGCTGGTGGGCGATGCGCGCGCGCACGAGATCGCTCTGTTCCTGAGCGAGCGCGCGGCCCGGCCCTACCTGGCTGTGCTGCACCAGTGGATACACTACGGGACCATTGTCGACCCCTTCCAGGTGAGGAATCCTGAGCGCAGCGAGGGATGGGGGATTCAAGTCGTTCCATCTGAGATGCTACTTCTATTTCAGTTTTACTACTGTGTTGTATGGGACCATGAGCCCTAAACGTAATACCGGAAAATCATTCGCAATATGACGAGTGGTCGAAGATGCTTAAATTGCCTATGCCCGAGGTAGATTGCTCATGTTGGTGATCTGTAATTGATTCGTTCCAGGAGTTCATGATCGAGGACAACGAGCTGGTAAACCGCGAAGAGCTGCCCGTCGACTACTCGGCCGACTACTGGGAGAAGCGCTACTGCGTGCAGCGCGACCGCGTGCCGCGCTTCCTGGAGCCACTCACCGACGTCATACTGCGCACCGGGAAGTACCTCAACGTGATCAGCCAGTGCGGTGAGTGCACCCTAGTGACGGGACGGTGCAAGCAACACTGACTGCCCCACTACTGGGCTACTACTGGCCCCCCCACTACTGGGAGAAGCGCTACTGCGTGCAGCGCGACCGCGTGCCGCGCTTCCTGGAGCCACTCACCGACGTCATACTGCGCACCGGGAAGTACCTCAACGTGATCAGCCAGTGCGGTGAGTGCACCCTAGTGACGGGACGGTGCAAGCAACACTGACTGCCCCACTACTAGGCTACTACTGGCCCCCCCACTACTGGGAGAAGCGCTACTGCGTGCAGCGCGACCGCGTGCCGCGCTTCCTGGAGCCACTCACCGACGTCATACTGCGCACCGGGAAGTACCTCAACGTGATCAGCCAGTGCGGTGAGTGCACCCTAGTGACGGGACGGTGCAAGCAACACTGACTGCCCCACTACTGGGCTACTACTGGCCCCCCACTACTGCTACTTTCAGTATGAAATGTTATTCACATGCCATGGCGCTATAGCGACGCCGCTACGGCACTAAACTTATTCAATAAAAAAGCACTAACCGCCGTTTTCAATAACCTATCTATCCTCAATCGGCCGATAGATAGGGTCAAATTTGACATAATTTAAAAGTAAAGTAAAAGTTGTTTTATTTCTTAAAAACTGTTACAAAACACAAAACAAGACTTCCCAGTAAGTAATAAGAATACTTGTGTTGGGAATGACTCGCAACTTCTCTTAGGATTCTAGCGTACAGCAAAACTGTCAAATCTATCTCTGGTAATGTGAAAATCATGGATAGATAGGATATTGCAAATGGACGTAAGTCATCGATTCTGTTGTCCGTTTCGGCCATTCAGTCGCGAGATTTTAAATGTCTGCATTTCAGACCTTGCCGAAAAGTCTTCTGGGCTACGATCGAAGTTAATCGAAAATCAATACAAATCCACACAAAAAGCCATGCCGCCATTGTCCAACTCCAATTTTCTGTTACAGGCAAACCAATAACTAAAACCAACACGGAAGAAATCAAATACTCCCTCCGAGAGCAAAACTACGGCGCGATCATTCAGAAAGCTTACGCGTTCGCCAGCAAGTCGCTTTTAGAGCTGCTATTGAAGGAATACGACCTCATGGGCAGACTCAAGTCGGTGAAGAATTACTTCCTAATGAGTCAGGGCGACTTTATAGTGCAGTTTATGGATGCCACGGAACAGGAACTGTCGAAGAAGATCGACGATATCATACCGTCGAAGTTGGAGTCGCTGCTGGGGCTTTGTTTGCGGTATGCCACATGCATTTTAACAATGTACCACCAAGCATAGCGTCACGCCTTTTCATGAAGGACGGCAGAGATGTTGCTGTCCACGTTTAACCAGAGATTCAATAGTTTATTATGCGTATAGATGTGCTGAGCCGGCAATATTGCCGTAAAAATGGCAACATTGCCGACACATCTATAATTATGGGTGAAGGGAAGGATTATGTATTGATTTTATTTAATTTTACTCAAAAATAACGTCACATGACATCATTTATCAATTATCATCGAGGAATTAAACATAAACATACAGGCACATACATTAATACAATTATGTTAATAGTTTTAACCCCCGGCAAAAAGGGGAGTGTTATGAATTCGAAGAGTTCTTACCAAAATTCATAGGACAGCATGACAGGGAGGAAACTGGTTTTGCAAGACACAGAGTACTCATTGAAACAAACATAGCGTCGTCGTCATGGCGTTCTACCATACGGCACTCACAGGTTGGCACAATATTGTTCTACCATACGGCACGCACAGGTTGGCACAATATTATTCTACCATACGGCACGCACAGGTTGGCACAATATTGTTCTACCATACGGCACGCACAGGTTGGCACAATATTGTTCTACCATACGGCACGCACAGGTTGGCACAATATTGACCCATTGTTTCCTGGTTCCAGATTGTCCGCAGCCAGCCACGACCCATACAACGAAGACATGAGGGTGGAACTCTTGCCATACGACCTACAGTTCCAGATGTTCAAGATATTGTCCATTGAGACGGAAGAAGAAAATGGTAATGTCATAGTCTGGTACAATCGAGTTCATTAATATACAGGATGTAACAGAAAGGTGTAGTCATATTTTAGGGGGTTGTTAGGGATATCATTCTGAGCAATTTTCACTATGAAACCGATTTGATCAGAGCAACTTTAATTTTCACATCTCTATACAAATTAGCTGACCGCCTGCACCAATGGAGCAATGAAAAATAAAGTTGCTCTGATCAAATCGGTTTCATAGTAAAAGTTTCTCAGAATGGTCTCCCTAACAACCCCCTAAAATATGACCACACCCTTCTGTTACACCCTGTATGTATGAGCAAAACCAAGGCTTCAAATATAAATTTACAGTCACCTGCGTCTAAAAGTATACGGGTGGTCATATTAACGAATAAATCCCGCTTATACTGCTTGTATACTTTTAGGCGCAGGCGACCGTACATGGAATGGTACATAAATATCTGAACCGATTTACATAATGTTACAATTGATGAGTTGCTTACATATTTATGTACCCTTCCATGTACATTTATATATGAAGCCTTGGTTTTGCTCACATATTAATGAACTCGACTGTAAAACCAACATGGTCGCGCCATGTTTTTTGGAATATAACCATCGAAAACACAAAAAAAAAAACAAAAAAACCTATTCTCACGACCCGTCCCGAGGCCTTTCGAGTTTCGACCAACCGAGATATCTCTACCCGTTTTCGATCGAAATTAAACATGTAAAACCGATATCTTGACTATACAGATGATCCGATACAGTTTAATGGCCCAAAAATATCGGCTTCTTCGTCTCACTAATAAAGCGGTCACTCTGCTAGCATCAGTAGACGCCTGTATGTATTGTATTTAACTGTGCCTCCGCCGCCCCATAAGGTTTAAAGCGTGACAATTAAAGCGATTGTACCCTTCCCAGAATACAAACAGAACAAAGACTGCCCACCGCTGACTGGCATCGAGACATTCTCCTTCGGCATGGAGGTGAAGTGGCCCGTGTCCCTCATACTGAACCACAAGGCCATCGCCTGCTACCAGATGATATTCCGACACCTCTTCTACTGCAAGCATGTGGAGAGGCTACTCTGCAGGTCAGTCGAATAAGCTAAAAATCTAAAAATAATGCACTCAGCGCCATCTATAACCAGTGTTACCAGATCAAAATTATACACTACCGTGTTGCCAGTTTAAAAATACGGTGTTTCAGCCCCAAATTACCGTGTATAGATTTAAAAATACCATGCATATTACCGTGCAACATCAAGAGAAAATGACATATTTTTTAATATTATTTATTAATTCTTAATCATCTAAAATAACAACTTCTCGCTCGTATATGGCTGCAGTCATTTTTTTTAACATGTCCTTAGATGGTATGAAATCCACACAGCTCTTTCCACTCCTGTGTATAGATTGTTGAGCAAGAATGGTTCTTGTAATTAACTTATTTCTTTTCTTTGTTTTAATGTCATTTACTTGACTAAACAGTCTTTCACATGCAGCATTAGAATGTGGTAAAGACAGGATACTCAGCATAAAAGCAGGCAAAAGCTTAAACTTCTCTTTATTTTCATCCTTTAGTTGAGCTATCTGTGAACAATAACAAAATGTTTTATATAATAACCTAGGTACTAGTAGGTACCTACTCCGATATATTTTTTAATATAAATAAGATCAATAAAAAACTACTGATTACCTCGTGCCAAAACTCGTCAGCCTTGTCAGTTTTAGATAATTGCATTTGAGCCACAATCATCGGAAAATTTCTCCACTCATCGTCCAGTACTTGTTGGTCATTGAGATCCTTTGGGCATAAACGGGGAAAATAATCGAAGATCATCGATAATGTGGCAAATCTATCGCTAGACGTTGATGAAATGCAAATTTCCGGTTTTAATTTTGAAATAGTGTTCATAGTTTGATCATCCAGACTATATCTCTTCCTGATACCCACACAAGCTGCCACAATGAACTGTTGACAATTCTTTCTGAATTCTGCTTTTTCAGTATCAGAAACCTCAGGCAAATTAAGTTGTTGCCGTGCACCAAGACCAATGTATATTTCGTCCAAACTAAGATACTGGTCACCATTTGTTGGATTAATTTCATCCAACTTAGTGGATTCCACATATGAAGGATTCATAATGATAAGAATTAGCTCTTGGTATAGTTCTGTCATTTTCGAATGAAGCTCAGTAATAACAGTATATTCACTTTGGAAATACATATTGGTTTTTGTAAATTTAGGCAGCATCCATGCTAAAAAATAGTAATACGCCTTCATAATTGGATCGTTTAATGCTTTATGAATCTCTGCGCATTCTCTGTCATTTAACCATCTGCCATCAAAAAATAGTCTTAAGGCTTGCCATTGTTCTAGTATTCGATCTACCACTGCAGTCAATGACAGCCACCGGGTTTGTGCTGGTCGCAGCATTTTGTGGACATCTGTTTCAGTGAATATTTGAAAATCTTTAAATTCACTTTGCCGTTTACTACTTAATTTGAAAAAATTGTATATTGCTCGACCCAACTTTTCACATTCTTGTGGCAATCTTTTACAAGCATCGTTTGCACATAAGTGCAGTGAATGGCAAACGCATTTTATAACAGTGATTCCGGGACAACGTTGACGAAACCTGGTAGACACTGAATTGTTGCAACCCATCATTGTGCTGCACCCATCGGAAGCAAAGCCAATAATGTTTTCCAATGGGACTTCATGTTTTTCAAATGATTGTATTACGATGTTAAATAAATGTTCTGCGTTAGCTGTGTAATCTTCAGAACTGCTATCAAACAGCTGTATTAGCTGCGTATCAAGTCCCAAAAACGAGAAATAATTTTGCCTGCTACCGGATCATAGTACCTGATAACCACACATACAGTTTTTACCACCGCTATATCAGTGCTCTCGTCGATTAGCACTGAAAATTTAGATTTTTTTTAAATCTTCACACAAGATCTCTTTTTCAGTTTTCCCAATAACATTGTTAATAATAGCTTGTACCTTTGTACGTTTCAGTTTTAAATTTTTGGCTATATCTGAATCCGTAAAAGTTTTTGCTAAAAGATCGCACATGTGATCCGCCACCCGATGGGATAACTTGTGTTCGGCCATGAAGGCAGCCAGCTTTATCTCTGCTACTTTTTGTTTGTCGCCGATGGGTTCAGTTTTTTTAAACATACTGTCTATGGGCTGAACGTTTCAACGTAAAGTTTTAAGTTTTTGTACATGTTTTGTACCCTCAGAATGTCTTTTTATGATAGTTAATTCTGCATTCATCGTTGTGTCGCAGAATGAGCAGAAAGCTTTATAATGATCTTTGGGATGTTGTTGAAGCCAAGGGGAAAAAGCTTTATTATTTCGCCACTCATCTTTAAATTTTTGTTTATAGTGCTTACGTTTTTGTCCAGTTTTTGGAATCTTGGATGATGACGCTCCTTTATCTGTCTCGTAGCTATCAGTGTCACTATAACTACCCATTTTCATGTAGGTACGTTGTGTCGAACAAAATTAAAAGTATTGTTTCACTGTTTAATGCACTGCGCACTTGCCAAACATCAAACACCAACAAAACTATCGAAGAAAAAAAGAGTACCGTGCGAGTTGCGAGAAAGCGATTCATTCATTCATTTAATATACAACCAATTTTCATATACACTAATAGTTTTACTAGTGGCCCGGGCAAAGGGCATACTTTTACATTTAGACGTATTTTGATGATCGGGGAATCGGGGAAGTCCCCGGCGGTAGAGTGGTGAAGCGAAGCGGCGACTTGATGTTGCCAGCATATAAAGCTGGATTTTCGTTTCGTTTTACGTATATGTTTTTAATAAAATTAATACTTCATAATTATTTACATATTAACTGTCAAGGTATTTTATAATTAAAAATACCGTAGAAAATGACACGGTAGTGAAACATTACCGTATACCGTGTTTTAGCCAAAAATATCGTGCATCTACGGTAATTACCGTGTACCTGGTAACACTGTCTATAACCTATATTAGTACCAAGTGTTACAACTAGATGGCGCTGTTCATATTTCCTACATCGCGATTCGCGATGTTGAGATTTTCTCACCCACAGTGTCTACCGCGGCGTACTCTAGTAAAGTCATTGTTTGATACGTCACATGAGAACACATGAACGCGGTTCCCCCAGGGCGAGGCCTTTCCATTGCACTGCGGTCGGGCTGACCCTGCGAATATCCCTAATGTGGATATCTCGGGCGCGTAATTTTTGGTAGTGGGGACTGCGTACGCGTGTCCCCCCATAATAAGTTGTGTTATGATGAAAGAGCTGCAGTTTACTTACTGATTAATTTGTTGTTAGTATACTACGTTTGTTGTACGTACGTACGTACCCGTCCGTACAGCAAAGTAATTTTATGAATACCCCAGAGAGGGGACTGCTACGTGCCACGGGCCCTACGATCACGGGCTACACGAACTAAAAGACGTCAAATCCCTATGAAACGGACTAAACTGCTTTTTCGACATGTTTATTTAGAATCTTAGATCCAGGTGTAGGATAGGACAGGTTTTACGAAGCTAGTTCTACATTTCACATCATAAGTGCCTTTCCACACACGCCGCCGGTTGCCGGGTAGCCGATGCGGGCTATTTAACCGGGTTGTCATAATCACACGATTGCCGGGCAAATTACGCCGTACCGGTATGAAAGCGTACGGACACACATACTTCACCGTCGTCGTCGTCGTCGGCTAGCCAGAATCGGCTACCCGGCAACCAATGTGTGAAAAGGCACTGAAGAAAGCGGGTTCACAGGGAGTTCTAATGCCAGTTCCTTCTTCATTTTGATAGCATATTACCACAGATACTTACTATATTATACTAATACAGATAGACCACCTAGAACAAAATATGACACCGGCGTAAACTGAGATGCTACGGAAGCTTCTTTAGTTCGAGGCCATTGTCGATTAGTGCAGCACCATCGAAAAATTGTAAATATCACGAGATGGCGCTAAGATTTATAGGGTTTATTCTAATTCTAATGACCTAGAAGTATGTTAACTGAAACCATGGCGTTTAAAGTACAAATCTTCTATCCTCACGCCATCTCTTTTTTACGAAGGGTTACTAATTCTAATTTGTATGGGGTGAGCACCCTGTGATATTACTCATAAAACGCCCTTCCCCAGAGTATGGCTGTACAACAAGGTGGTGAAGCGGTTCTCCCTCGGGCGCCTGTACGCGGACGCGTTCGCGCTGCGCCAGCGCATGCTGAGCTGCGTGCAGCACCTGCAGTACTACATGTGCGTCGAGGTCATAGAGCCCAGCTGGTGCCAGCTGGTGCACAGTCTCGAGAAGGTCAGTGCACATGATACATACATACCTATGAGGAGGTAACATTCAAAACGTTATTTGTGTGATTCTTTCGGATAGAAAGTAGGAATCGAGAAAAAAGGCTTTCGTTTACTGAAAACGTCGTTTTGTATTGGACAAAACACGTTTTATTTTTACCACAACTTTTACTCGATAGTGTGGTCGATTCTCTAGGTTACATTGACTAAAATTACTTGACAATATTAAGTTTGACAGCTCTTATGCGGACGCCATAGATTCCATTTTTGAATTGACTTTTGAATTATTTTAATGTACTGATGAACTAATTCAAAAGTGAGTTCGAAAATGGAATCTATGGCAACCGCGTAAGAGCGTCGGAGCTAATGTTGTCAAGTAATTTTAGTGAGTGTGTCCTAGAGAATTGGCCCCAGTATTACTTAGAAAAAAATCACGTTTTGATCTACATTTTCACCTAGAAAACAGGTGCATCGGCAAGAGAAAGATGGCATTTATAACTTGATTTTTCGTTTTTTGTGACAAATCACGTATTGAATTTTACCTCCTCACGTGTCCTAGGGCCAGATACTGCAAGCGAATCGCGTGCTAAACTGCTAATGGCTATAGCTAGCGCGCGAACTACCGGTTTGTGGTGTGTAGCCGGCGGCGCGGCACGGCTCGGCGCCCTCACTAAGCAATTGCCCTCACTATGCAATTCGCTTGTAAAATCAGGGGCCTGCCCTTATCCCGTGCCTGAAACAGTATTCTACGGAACAATTGTCCGATGTAGGTACTTGGCAGATATTGGAAGACCACAGATATCGAGAGATGCTGGAAGAGATCTCTTATTAATGGCAATAAACTATTTTCATTTTCATTTTTTTTCATTTTCATTAGAGATAAGCTCGCCTTTGTACATGTTTTTTTCATTATTAAGTGTCTGTATTCTGTTTTTGTGCAATAAAGTATAAAGTATAAAGAGATAGGTTAAGGGGCGTGGCACTTGTTTTGTATCTTAATTTCACTACGTATTGCCAAGCTAACGCGCAATGAAAATTTCACACTTATTTTAATACGAAAGTAAAGATGCATCATGGTACGGAGGCGAACTGTGACACGCTTACTAGTGTACCTGCTGTAGTGTGGGTGTGTTCGGACGACAGGTACATGAGTCTGCATGACATTGCACTTACCAATAAAATCGGATAGATTGATGTATGTGTGGTGTAGATGTGTGCGTGTTCTTAGTTTTCGGCGACGCTGGTTCCGATACAAGCTTAGCGCCAAGGGCCTAATCTCTTGATATCTGTGTGGCAGACAAACCGCGACCTCCCGCTTTTGAGGCGGAGTCTTGAACCGCAACGCTCTAGAGGTTGTCAAGCTGGTGCCAGCTTTGAGATCATATGTCTGTTAGAGCCTAGAGCGTTTGTACCTATAGATGTGCCGAGCTGGCAACATTGCGGCAATGGGCGGGATCAGGGCAGTTTGCCGGCAAAAATGGTAATATTGCCGTAAAACTGGCAATATTGCCTGCTCGGCACATCTATAGCTGTACCCCACGTGCTTTTTGGAAGACGCTACAGTATTCCTCTGAAAATTAGTCCGGGGACCTTGGAAGACATTGGATGATTTTGATACCCAAAGGAGCTGAAGAATAATACAGGTGTCCCGTACACAATGGACAACCCCGAGCTATAGGGCTTATCATTCTGAACAACTGTTACTATGAAACTGATTTAATTTTAGGCCGGGCAGCCATCTGATTTTTATGGAGGAATGAAAAAAATACTTGCTGTGATCAAATCGGTTTCATAGTTAAAGCTGTTTATAATGATGAGCCTTATCAAATTGCTACGGGCCTGTCTTTGGCAGACTTTAAAACCGCAACGCGATAAAAGTCAAGCTACGGCCAGCTTTCATAACTTCGCTCATAGGGCCTAAACTAGAGACTAGACTGAAATACAGTTCAGCCTTAGCTTAACCAGGCACTAGCCAGTACCTACCTACCTAGTTTTGGGGTTACCCGGGGAAGATTTAATGTAATTTAGAGATCTCTTATTAGAGATAAGCTCGCCTTTGTACATGTTTTTTAGGGTACCGTACCCGAAGGGTGCCAAACGGGACCCTATTACTGAGACTTCGCTGTCAGTCTGTCCGTCCGTCCGTCCGTCCGTCCGTCCGTCCTGTCTGTCACCGGGTCCGTCTGCACGAACCGTAATAGCTAGAAAGCTGAAATTTTCACAGAATGTGTATATCTGTTGCCGCACCAACCACAAATACTGAAATACGAGAGATATTGCAAATTAAAGGGGGCCCCGATACAAGAGACGTGTTTAGATACACTTACGCATTTCAAAATGGAGATCTTGACTGAAACTGTTTATTTATTGTCATAGCAACCATGTCATAGCCACATATACTACACATTTAAATATGATAGCATATTTCGCGTCAACCCACATGGTTGTGGTAGCTCAGCCGGTATGATGTAGACTCTCAATCCGGAGGTCGTCGGTTCAAATCTCGTGAAGGCATAAACTTTTTAAATTTTCTTTTTGTTTATTTTTTTATTGTTTCGAGTGCTTTTGATTTGTTGTACGATGGTACGGTACCCTTCGTGTGCGATACCGACCCGCACTTAACCGATTTTATTTCCATTATTAAGTGTCTGTATGTCGGTCGTAGCCATATCGTCATGGTCATATCATGATATTTCCAGACATTTCATGATTTTTCCAAGCCATTTCAGGCCATATCATATCGCCGGTTTTGGTGTTATACATGTCAAACTAACACGAAGACTATTCGGGGCTTCGCTGCGCTCACCCCCTTTAGTCTTCACCTAAGCTACCGCAGTGTTCGCCCTAAAAGATTTCATCGTTTAATGATATTTAACGTTTGGACGATACCTATGGCTACGAAACATACATATAGGGTTAACCTCTGTCTTACGTACTTTTGCCCAGTTACGGAGAGAATAGCGCTGACCAATAGGCTTTTCTGGAGTATAGGCGAAATTATTTTTATCTTATTTTGTGTTGTGATTGTTATTTTGTGTATTCGTGAGTTACGGGAATATTCAACTATACATTTGGACATTCAGGAAAAAAATGGTACTTACACAAAATTTATTTCATACCTTTTATAGAAATAAGAATATTAAATTGTAATTAATAGATACCTTACCTATGCTATGATTGGAAGCTATAGCTGAAAGTGAAAGTAATAATAATAATGTACTTGTTTATACATTACGATGAAAATAGCGTAAAAAAATACGTTAGTGCTATAATAAATGCTTTCGATAGGTCACAACTAAAGTTACATAAAACAATTAAAAATACTTGATCTAACATCTAAGCAGCATTAGTGTAAATAAAAAAGTTAATCTGAGGTTCACGTCACTATTTTTTCGATTCCAAAGTCTGTAATGTCTTCTTCAACATTTCTTCCAACGAATCAATCTTGTCTTTCAACTCCGCAAAATCTGAAACATCAGTTTTCTTTGTAATAACGGCTTTTGCGTTTTTCACAATCTTCCTATCAAGTCGATAGTTCTGGCATCGTTCGAAGCAGCACCCGCCGCTCTCGATGTCTTCGTCGTCACCAAACTTGTTCCGAGGCTCGGGATGCGGTATGACAATCTTGTTGTCCTGATTCGGCTTCACAATAATCCTGTATTTCGGCAAGAAATGCGGGAATAAACTGATGCGTCTCGCGAAAGGCATGATACACAGCGTCTTCGGCTTTATGAAGCTTAAATTCTCCAGCTGTGACGGCCACCACGGGCATGATGATGGTCGGTTCGCGTTTGATCTGTTGTGGCCGATGAGCACGCTCTCGAAGTAAGAGATCATCTTTATCCGCGAAATGTGTCCCACCAACTCGGCATTCGCACGAATCTCTTGTGTGTCACTCACAGCCAGACCGTTCAGCAAATTGAACAGGACAATAGGGATCATAAACACGAACACTAAAAATATAATATGGCTGGTTAATGGGAATGTACTGAATTTGATGGAACCCGCGTCGAATTCTCCAGTCAACATCACGAAAGTCTTGAACAGAGACTTGCCCGGGTCTTCAAAAAAGTCTTCTTCCTCTTCGCCCTCATTTCCAGTATTATTAGGATTCGGTGCTACCTGGTCCTCTTCCACCACCTTTCGGAACAAAGTGTAGAAGCTCAGGGAAAAGGCTATGATCAAAATGCAATACCAGAGCAAAAACTTGAAGAAGTTCCATGATACTGTCTTCAGCATCACAATATTTGTCGATAGTGTTGGAAATTGACCGATCAACAGCACCAGCTCAGCAGATGAGAGCAGAATAGCTACAGCAGATAACTGTTGTTTTGTCGACTCTGCTGCGGAGCTGTCAAAAACGATCACGGCTGTCACAAATATCAAGGCGATTTCCATCCAGTTTTCAAAGCTTTGGAGATACCTGGTCGGTGATACAAGAAGTTGAAATACTTCTCGCAAGGCTAGGAGAACTAGGCCAATAATAGCTCCAACATGAGTTACAACATTTAGCACTTTTACAGATTCTGTTTGTTTACTTTCTTCAATGCCATATCCTAGAATGATGTACAGAATGAGACATAACCATAGTAGAGAATAGAATGTTATGTTTGCGAAAAACAAACAACTTATTCGCTGCCATTTAAGATACAAGAAACTTGTAATAACTGGATGCTTTAACAGTGGACGGAGATCTTCGTTTCTTGTCATATAGAGCAGTGCGTCGGTCTCGGGTGCTAGAATAGAATCGTATTCTTTGACGGTATTATTTGAGTTATCCATAAGAGGTACTTTAAGTACTTCATTCTCCAGTGAATTGTTAGGATAAACGAGGAAGCTGTATTTCAGGTGAATTTCGTAATCGTCGTCGCTCGGGCGTTCTCCATTTGTCGTGATACATTCGTCTAAATATGTCTCTAAAGTCTTCGCACTGATGTCTGCTAATGGCGGTTCGTTAAATTTGTTTCTCAAACCCACGCAAGCTCCATTACGGAGCAGCTCCAAAACGGTTTCATTATCCCCATTTCGCGCCGCGTAATGGAGAGCGGTGTTGTCCTTTATGTCGGGACTATTAACATCAATGCTGATCTTGGGGTGTTTCATAAGTAACTCAATGCATTCTTTGAAATCGGCTTGCGGATTGGTAGAGTAACTTCTCATGCCTTTCACAGTAGTCTGTAACAATGATTCTCCATTGACGTCGTCGAATAGCGTTGATTCGTTCTCTATGAACATCTTCAAAATTTTGCTGTAACCGTTTTGGCAAGCAAGTGCAATTGCTCGGGTGTTATTACCTGGACAGGTTGCGTTGGGATCTGCGCCAGCATTCAGTAGCGTTGATACTACTTTATCAAACCCTTTTTCCGAGGAAAGCTGAAGCATTGTATTCATACCATTATTAGCAACAAATGCTTGACGGTGATCATTCTTCTTTACAAGTTTTGCAAAATCCCGAACGAAGTTTTCCTCTTTGTGTCTATTCAGATACGAAAACAGTTTGTCGTTGTCAATAGTTTCTGCCACTTCTGATGAAGAATTAAATCGCGCTTCAAGATGTGGAAAAGCTTCTTTCAGATAATATCTCGCGTTTCTTTTCCTAAAATCTTTATAGGTATCTAGGTCGACGGGATCTTTGGCGTAATCCAGAATGAGAGTAACTACTCTTTCCAGTCCTTGTTTGGCTGCGGAATACACGGGGGTAATGCCTTTAGAATCAGGAGCGTTGATGTTGCAACCTGCTTTCAATAGCAACTCTATCATATCTTCGTAAACAGGGATATCGTGTTCCCTATCATCATCTAAATCCTGAATCTTCTTTATTGCTAGGAGAAGAGCTGTATTGCCCTTGCTCATGATGTCGACATCGATACGGTCATCTTCAAGAAGCGCTCTCAAAGCTTCAATGTTTCCATCTTCTACAGCAAAATGTATCGGCGCAGCGTTGTGAGTATCATTGATCTTATTGACTTGCACCTCATGTTGAAGTAGCAACTTGACATACTGGAGCTTGCTCGTTTCCGCAATGGCGAGTTCCAGGCAGGTTTTGTAGTCGGGATACTCGTAGACGTGTTCTAGGTCTACCGCTCCGTAGCCGACGAGTTTCTTGAATGTCCCGAAGTCGTTGGTCCTGAGTGCTGTCCTGAGCTGGACTTGAGGGTCCGTGCCGAAGAGGGAACCGCCTCGCGACAGCCGCTGGTTGTTCATCTCGTAACTGTCGCGCGTCATCTCTCACGCGCCACTGGCATCTGTAACCGAAATGAGACCGATTTTAGGAATTTAGGACAACCACTTTACTCATTGAAACAAATTGAGATAATCGGTGTGTTTGGAAATTGGATACATACTCTCATCTGTCAATTGATTAAACCGTTCAAATAGCTAGTAGTAAGCGTAAATCTTCCCACGGTTTAAATCAAACATCAAACATCACTTATCCAACCCTACACCGCAATAGTGGAATCCAACTACGCGTTTGTACAAAATACTGGTGTTAATTTCTTAAGCCGACATGTTGATTTAATTAAAAACGCTAACTGTATGTTAAAACATTCATGTGAAAGACTATGATTGGTCTCCGGTAGGGACCGGTTAGTAAATCTGTTATGTTAAACGCGACCCGGTGTAGCTTTAACAAGACAAATTGGATTTTCGTGTATGCCATAGTTTATTAGAGTTGAAACCGTGTGAACAAGCAGTTTTGTAAGATGATATTTTCTGTACGTCCTTACGATCCTTTGCTTACATAATTAACCCATTTTACTACCAAATTTACTACGGCGCTAAGAAAGGCCACAACGATAGATAGTTTCCTAAATCAAGACTGTCAGTCGCTTCCACTAAGGTACTTATCGTTGTTTAACTTTGGATTCTACGTTCGATCATTTTATTTGCGTGTCACTATACAAAATGAGTCTACTGGCGGTGCATGACCAGCAACCTAACAGTAATTCGGGTAATTACTCCAATTTCACCGAGTACAATAAAATTAATGCAACTCGTGTGCTTTACGCCTCCAAACTCACGTAATTGGTTCGATTTGCCTCCACTATGAAATGAAAACTAATTTTTGGAATCCGACCGTATTGTTGTCAGCAGTAAAGACTAATTTTGGGTTTGATTCATTTTAATGGGTGTTTTATTGCTGTATAATTGTAATTAGAGATGAAGAAGCGCTGATGAGACGATGCTATAGTGTTTGTTAATGATGTGTTTTCTTACATTTAAAACTACTAAATGAATTGTTAAAGAACTGATAATGGTGAAGCTTTGAAGCTAGTCGGCGAAATTAGTACGGAAATTCTGTGTTTTCAGACAAAAAAAGCTTTGAAACTTATGTGGCATTATTACCTTCGGGTGCGGTGTTTAAAAACTCACAACTCTCCCCCCCTCCACCTGACGCTACACCCCCCCTCGCCGTGAAGTTTGTCCCGGTTAACAGTTTTTCACTTTTTATTCTAAAACCGTACATAATAATTGTTAAAATATGTATATACCTAGTTAAATCAAAGAAGACAAAATTTCGCGTAGATAACAAAAATATATTTTAAAATTGGTCCAGTAGTTTGACTTTTATGGGGCTCCAAAATGCTCCCAAAACAATCAAGATGGATTTTCAGTTCCAGAACCTTTTGGATTTGGATTAGAGTTGTGCTTTTTGAACACCACACGGAAAGGTATCATGCCATGCCATGATGCCACACATAGTTTAAAACTATATTAATTTGTTTGTTTTTCCCATACCTACATTGATTACATAGAATTACTGTACTAAAACCGCCGACGCATTATACTTAACTAAAATAATCAATGCATGATCGAATAATATTGTCATATCGGTATACACTCATGAGGACATAGGCCGAGCAAACTTACAATGGAGAACAATAGACGTCGGAGCGAGAGGGTTAAATCCTATAAGTACTGTAATGTAATGCGACCAATGTACAAGTGCCATAAAATTATGCCTAAACCTCATCAAAACTAATTGAACTAAGTTTTAAATAACATTAGTCATGGGCCTCAATTTTGTATGGTTTTCGCATTACAAACCATACAATATTTTTAGTAGCGAATCGTATTTTCCTACTGATTTGCATAATCCTACAAAGAAGACATCAAAGGCCACATAACGTAACATTACTGTAACAATAAACTGAACACATCCGCGCGCACCATTGTGCGCACTCATTGGAAAACATCCATATGTCAGACCATTTTAGCCAACGCACACTGTTCTGTAGTTTGTACTTTGTACAGTCAGCGTCAGATATATGTGAGCTACTAAAATAGATCTACACAGCGAAAAAGTTAAAATGATATCAACATCCATGCTAGTTAACACAGAGGATGTTGACATATTTTTGACCGTGTGATATTCCTTGTGTATTAGTACCTTGCAATGCCTTGCATGCTCTCATATATCTGACGCCGACTGTACTATACTCGAACTGTCCTACTCATCAACTTGTTGTGTTGTTAGGGTTACTTAGCTTTCAATGGTAGCTTTAGCTTGCTAGAATATTCAATGAGTTCCCTTAAGTCCAGTCAAGTTTGATCTGATCACAGATCTCTGGATATTTTAAAATATAATTTACTTTATTTTACACTGTAAACTTAATCCCAGTAAAGTGTTACGATCAGATTTAAAGGACGTTATGTATGCCTAGATGTCCTCGGCATTTTAAACAAACCATCTACTTATGTAAAGTCCAGAATACAATTAGGTATAATAATGGGCCTTTCTGTGCCTTGTTTTGACTGATGTTCGTGTTCTATTATTGTCTTGTTCCAATACTGACCAGAAGTGATTTTGTTTCGTGACCTTTGTTGGGCAGGTACTTATTTAAGGTTGTGTCCTATGACATTTAAAAAAAACGTTTCGATTCGATTGATTTAGCTCAGATAAATAAAGGCCAATCAGATAATATTAATCTTCTTGATCTATTGGCCTTTTGACATCATACCTTTAGGATATTAAAGTATGCACCGCAACAAAATCCACTCATGTTTAGGGTTCCGTACCCAAAACGTGCCAAACGGGACCCTAATACTAAGCCTCCGTTGTCCGTCTGTCCATCTGTCTGTCTGTCACCAGGCTGTATCTCATGAACCGTGATAGCTAGATAGTTGAAATTTTCACAGATGATGTATTTCTGTTGCCGCTATAACAATAAATACTAGAAAACAGGTTATAATAAATATCAAAGGGGTCTCCCATACAACAAACACGTTTCTTTTTGTCGTTTTTATAGATAATGGTACGGAACCCTTCGTGCTTGAGTCCGACTCGCACTTGGCCGGTTTTTTATATTGGTACAACCACAAATCAAGCTTAAACTTAGTTTCAAATGCCATGGCATGTGATTTGTGACCCTGATTGGAAGAGCTATTTTAATATGTATAGAAATCCGTCAGTAAAGTTATCAACAAACTCATCTAGGTATTATAACATTTGCATGACCTGAGTGTTTACATCATGTATCATCACATCAATGTATATTTCTGTATATTGATTCATACTATCATACATTTGAACATTATTCGTCAATTGGTTGTGGGATGGAAGTTGAACCACAGAATATTAATTTGGACCAAATTTACGCATGGTCTTTTATCAAAATAGATGAGTTGTCAGGGAACTCTACAATTACTGGTACCTACTACGAGTAGTGGCAGAGAAAGCAGATAATAAAAAGGTAAACGACGAATAGGTTAAGCAATTAACTGCTTCCGTTGGCCTATAATCTCTCCTAACGAGAGTATTTCTTCGTGCTACCGTTGTAGCACTTGTCGTTCATAAACGCACGCCTCTTAATGATTTTGTCTAAACATAAATTTAAGAATATCAAGTGGCAGGGAAGGCCTTCGTGAAGTGCTCCAGTATAAGTAGTGGTGATTACCGATGATTGCCGGCTACGCCTCCAAACACTCCCAAATACGAGGGCTGGAGATAGTAATGAATGTCATCATGATAATCTATTTCTTGTACGTTGGGTTAGGTAGGAAGGCCTAATGTTTATTAGAACAAAAGTCTTCTTGCGTAAGAATCTTCAAGATGTTTGTCTCTACTTGTTTACTCCGTGTTTCTGAAGCCGTCAACAGTTTTACAATATGCCTGAAAGTAAACAATAGTAGGTACATTTCACTTTTTGGTACAACATCCAATATATTCTTTTTTACATCGTATTTTTACAAAACCATGTAAAGAGATGATTCAAACAAATAAAATCAATGTCATCTAACAAACACATAAATCTATTTCGTCTACGCTTCTACTTTCAACAGATTTGAGTATTTATTTATGAATGGAGGCTGCCTCCGCAGACTGTGCGTGGGCGCACAGGTTTCTGTCGAATTCGCAGGCTGACTCAACCTGCAGCTTGCAGCCAAACAACCTTGGACTGTGATGCAACGCGCTGACTGAATTGAATATTTAATAATATTTTTAACAATATGGCACGACATCATGGGGTTTTACAGACAAATTGAATATTGTAGAGATCGCTAAATAATCAGAATCACTCTTGATATTTCGTCAGTTTCTGCCTTTCATGTCTTATATTTTTTTGGGATTGTCAAGTTTTTGTCGGTGCAGTCAAAAGTATTTAGGCTCATAGCGCCATTAATATGCGTATTAAACTCGTTTCTGTGATATACTCGTGGAAAGCGTAACGGACCTTCACTTCTGTATCATCCAACCAAATTATCGAGCTTTAGTATTTACTAACATGTGGTACCTTCTATGTGAAATGCCCCTAAAATGGGATTACCGATTGCTAAAGTTCAAGCAGACCAAGTCATAAAACCATCGTACACGTATCATCATTAAAATTGCTTATGGTCGGATCGTGACTCATGCCTCTCTCATGAGAGAGGAAGATCTTTTTACGTACGAAGTTAAAGCATCAGATAATACGGCGAAATACCACCCGGGTACAGTGGGAGCTCTGATTGCAGATACCGTTGCCTCATATCCGCTGCTTGACCAACTAAGAGCCTTCCGTTCCGCACACAACATTTCCATTTCGAAACACGCATGCGTATTAACAGTTCACTTCGACTCCTACTCGACCGTGTATTTTGTCAACTGAACTTAATTTGCTTCGGTCTGTAAACATTCTTTGGAACAAAGATTAGCTCGCATGACTCAGCTCAGCAAAGCGACTACTTTATCATCAAGTTTAGGTAGGTAATCTGTGGTAGGTATTACATCGTTTGCATAGCATACCAAACCAAAATATGTTTAGCCAATGTTTATGTTTACTTTGGATTACGATTCAGTTTTGGACCGCTTATTCGCATTTGATTAACGGGGTTTACACTCATTGCATGAAGTGTTTGATGGGCCATTAAATACTTCAATATGCTGCGATCGTTTACGACCCCAAGCTTAATGGAGAGCGTTGAAATCTCTTGAGTTTCTATTTCGAGTCGCTGGACCGGCGCGGGCGCACTTGTTTTGTTATTAACACAGTTTTTACAGCGGCCTTTGATACTTCGAAATACTTCTAAGCCGTTGTCGGTTCCGCACTTTGAATTTGTTCACTCGATGTGTTTTATTTGCCACTTGGACTGGACATGCTCGAGATTACCGCTCTACCTGAATTCGGAGTCAAAAGTTTGGTCACGTTGAGCTCGTAGCATCAACAACCGTGACAACAACTGAATTGATTAGATTAGCTGCAGCTTCTTTTCCTTTTTGTCTCAGACATCTGACACGCTTTCTTTGTAAGCATACAGAATTTTTGTAACGACAGTATTGTGATTACCAACTTAGTTTTTATTTAGACAGTTTCGAAATCCGTCTATTTGTTAAATATTTAGGTGCTTGTCTACTTCCAGACTCATTTATATCGGTTTACGTTTGCTGTTAAAATTCTAGTAGTGTCGCCAATGTCGTATTAGGTATTAGGACAATTGGTCAGCAATTTGAGGTGTTAAGTAATTCGGTACAAATCAAGCTATTCCTTATTAGGCGGCCCACCGTTGTCTTGTTTCTACCTCTAGGCCTAGGTAGATTTTTGGTGCTATGATTTAATTTAAGACTACAATGATAATATGTATTAGGCCCTTCTAAAGACACAATATAAATGGGTACTTTAGCCTTACGAGTCATGATTGAAGGACTCCAAATAAGGTATAACGTTTGGCAATCAGGATGGTGGGTGTTATGTCGTCATCGATTCAGTGTTTGTGTGTGTTTGTATATGTGTGGTAGTGTGATATGTACTTGGTTGCTGCTGACCCGACTGACAGCCTGTGATCTGTGTGTCACTGATTGAAGTGGATGATGCATTTAAAAGGAATTTGTACTCGGCGATAGCGATTGACGAGCAATTCGGGAGGACTTCGGCTTTCTACTATGCAATGTTAACTTTCTGCAAAAAGTGGAAGTGAAACTTGTGTTGTTCCCATTTGGTCTTAACATAGCAACTCTATCTTCTCTTAGTCCCTTCTAATCGTTATTCAGAAATTCAGGATATACAACGATGACACTTAAATAAACTAATCATAATTTTTCCTCTACAAACACTCCGTCCGACCAATTTGACTGCGGTCAGTTAGCCACAACGCTCATCGTGAGAAAACTAATACCCTCGCGCAAGCAGCCACAGAAGACTTTGATCTCCGAACCAAATTGATGGCTTTCCAATGAAGGCACCTGCCGTGGGTCACAGCGCGGGTCACGTGGTGCCCGTCAAACCCATTATTCACTGTTATCATTTATCGGCACACTTGGTTTGATGCGTTATTAATTATATTGGACGCGCCTGTCGGTTTCCCGATAAAGCAAAGCTTGAAGGAGTCTTTCGATGTCGTTTAGAGAACTCTTTTTGTTTTCTAGGTGCTAACTTGAAGAATTCAGTATAACAAAAACTAAAATATTTGACGGATGCTCCGAGGCAAAGGTGAAAAGCACAATGGGACTGATGCTGGACACAACTAATCTACCAAATATATTTTTAAATGAATTTCGGTTTAGTGCATAAGTTAGTTGCCAGCTGCCGGAGGGAATTGGTGCAACATTGTATAGAAACTTGTAAGTATCTTTATTTGCAACAAAAATTAAGATAAACTAAACAAACACAAAGCATCCCATCATATAGTTGTAATGTTGTGTGTGGTCAATGTGAGTTCTAAATCTAAGAACTAATCTAAAACTACGATCCACAATAAATGTTCTGATTTCTGATCTAAACACAATAGAAGACGGTGCTCGCTCATAGACAGTTCAGCTTGAAAATGTTTTGATTTTAAATATCTGTTTGAAAGTGATCTTTGCAAAACAAACCACTGCTGCCTAGCCTAGCTTAGAAATGTGGGTGAGCCTAGAATAACCAGTTTTGCAAAGCCCGTTCATTTTCTAGGTCTATAGGTGTCTCTACATTAAATATGCACATATAATATTTGCCACAGAGTTCATTGTCACTTCCGTTTGTGTTTTAAAACTCACAGGATATGGTGCCCGCTTCATTTCAATAAGCGCATAGGTACGTCTGACGACCACTTTATCAATTACTGACACATGCGTGTGAGTGTGTTTCCCGCTTAAGTCCCGATCTACATAAAAATGTGACGTCACCCTTCACGACCTTGTCCCAGGCTCTGGCACATGCCATACCAATCTCAGTATTTGGATTTTCTAACTTATGGTTTGAGTTCGGCAAAACTGGATCGTAAGAAGATTTTGGAACGATTTTGGCATGACGCGTTATATTTTTGGTTAAATGTTGTCACATTGCACTAGGACTTTTAAATTTGATTTGATGAAGCGTTACCTGGACTGTGTTGATCATTTTTGATCAGATTTTTCACAAAAGTGATGAATGAAATATACTTTATTTGCTCAATTTTCGGAGGCTACTTCTGATTTTCCACTACCTACACGAAACCGGATCGATGACGTACGTTCGGTTAAAGTCACATACAATCTGCTGCGGAGTATGATACCTTTTGAGGATTTATTGCACTTTATCGAGATTTGGCACTGGTTTTATCATTCTGAAGTAATGAAGCGCAGGTATGCAATTCAATGCAAGCAAGTGCATTATCGTATCCGATGACATCGGCCTTGTACTGCACTTCCATTCCAACACCCTTGTAAATCGCAACACAATATTCTAGCACTAGATCTTATAAACACACAAACCAACCTGAAACTGATCAACTTTTCCACTTCACAATTCGCGGTTACTTGGCGATAGTTGGCATGGAGCGTGCGCGCATACGCTCGGCGCTAAAGTGGCGAGCGGCGGGCGCGGGCGGAGTGTGGGAGGCGACGCCGATCCTAGCTCCACTGACCATAGGTACCACCTACCACACAGTAGCATACCATTGAGTGATCATACTTGTTGCCGCACTGTATGGCTTACTTTGACCAATAGGCCGTCTCTTCGCTTCGTATTTATTTTGTGTGCCGATGGTATTAGCATAAACTACCCCGGCTGATAGTATCTTTGACTAGTCGTTCAATAAGTTGAATTGTAGTTTGACAACTGGATTACAGTACCAAGATTTAAACTTAGTGGCCATGAGTCCTAAGATTGTAAAGATCCATGTCCGTGTTGTCAAACAACATGGATTGATGAGTTTTAACCTGAACTCTTTGTTATAATTATGATGAACCTATCGCCTGACCCCGAAATAAAAACCAAAGTTACTCTACAAAGAGCCTTCCTTCTGGTTTAATGTAAAGTGTGGACAGGCATGATGGTGCTTTTATTCACACAAAGTTTTTATAGTGGGCGGAGTAATGTCAGTAGGCGTAGCTACACTTTTACGCTTACGTCACAAGGTTATGTTTGTTAGTCATTACATTAGTCGATTTACCTATCTTCAACAACAGGCTTAATCGTTGGCTGTGTATAAAGCCTGGAGTTATCTTCCTTCTCCCATGTTGGCTCTAAGCAACTTGAGTCTGCCAATAAATGCTCATCATCACCAGCACATAACGGTTCTAATTTCTAAGAAAATATTTATCAAGCCAATATTAAAACTAAAATTACCATCCTGTTATTGTATTGTGAAACCGCAATACAGACACTTCTGTGTTGACATGAAACTCTTGGAATGGTAATACGTATGCTTTCCACGAATTAACCGACTGAGCACATACATATTTGCGCTATCAAGAGATAGAAACTGATATGCCATCTCAAATTTCTCTGTGTGGACTTGCCTTTATTAAAAGTGCGTGGAACAGGCACTATGTTTGTTTTTGATATTTCCGGGAATCCTCTGCATCACCATGAAGAAAATAAATAAGAAAGAAGTACCTAATAAGAACCGGGTCAAGCCCTGTACCAAATACAACATGACAGTCACGTTCCTGAGAGCGGTTTCGCATTCGCATTCGCATCCGAATCCGATCCATGATAATACGGATGAAGATTCATGAATGTAAATTCACCGGAGAAAAATCGGACGACGGAGGCCGGATCTGCGTAAAGTACCATAGAATTTATTAGTACTACGACTACTCCGGACCGTATTTTCACTTTCGGATCGGACTTAATGTGAAACCGCTCTCAGGATCGTTCTTTCATCTTTCTAGTCGTTTTCTCGTGGCTGAGAGCGAAGTACTCGAAGAAGAAGAAGATGTATTCTCTCTCATTGGTCCTTGGTTTGAAGAGATCTCATATTAGAGACAAGCTTGCCTCTGTACACTGTTTTACCAATGTTTTGTTTCCACAATTATCTGTGTGCAATAAAGAAATTAGGAATTGTGATTTGGTTGACGGTTGGTTGCAGGTGAACAACGTGGACGAGGTTCTGGAACGTCACTCCGACTTCCTGGAGTCCTGCCTCGGAGACTGCATGCTGACCAGCCCGCAGCTGCTGAAGGCCGTCACCACGCTCTGTCTCGTCTGCGTGCAGTTCTGCTCCTTCATACAGGTACGGCGAACGTGTGAATGTTTCATTACGTAAGGGTGCAGGGTGTGACAAAAAGGATTATCTTGACGAAGCAGGGACAAACGATTCTGACATATTTCCCCAAGAACGATTCCAAATTGTCGAAGAACCTCTCTTATAGGACCTCTCCTGCAATATGCCGCATACTGTAGGAAACTAGGAGAGGTCCTACTTGTATAGGATGAAATGGTAATGATGTTAATTTATATGGGAATAATTTTCAAAATCACTGTTGAAATCCCGGTCTCATTTTCGTCATCGTAATTAAATTACTTTTGTTACACCCTAAAATATCTTTGGCAAATTATTCAAGGATAGGTATCCGGCTATTAGGGCTAATATCGAGTCCTTGGCTGCTCTTTCAGTCATGTCCGTTTTGATAATCTCGCAACCTTGTCTGGATTGTAGTGTATCTGTATAGAGGACCTAACTCTTTGTCACATTAGTCATGTTATGAAGTTAGATTTACCATGAGATGTGTAGTACTGTAGCAATGGGTTAGAGGGTTTTAAAATTCAAAATTGGGATTTTGAATATAATTTTGATTGGAGTTATTTTATGTAGTTTATTAATTTCTGGTATTTACGTATGTATTATGTAATTCATTCTAATAATGGCATGATCCTTTATATTATGTGTACTTGCTGTTCTCCTATCTTTAATAATATTGTAATATTTGTAGTTTTTTATACCCCCTCTTTTTATTATCTTAATTAAATTATCCAATTAATGCAATACGCCTTTCTCATTCTTATACAATATGTGTAATAATTTTGACTTTTTCTTTTAACGCTACCAAAACACGTTAATTGGCAAAGGAGATGCACAAATACTTCGTGGACGCTGAGCTTAACAGTATGATCGGATCGTCGTATGACAGTACTGAATATTGCGAGGTATAAAGTAGAACAAAATAATCACCAAATTGCACCAAAAATGCACTAAAATCACCTATGTAAATATCACTAAATGTCATGTGTACCGGTCAGTGTGAACGTTATTTTCTTCAATGGCGGCCAGACACTAGGATCGTTGTCGACCAATAGGAAGTGAGGATACTCTTCCCTGATTGGTCGGTGACTTTTCTAATGAACCACCGCTTCATAGGCTTTGTTCACATTGAGCATTTCGTATTATATTGTGCTTTTAAAATGTTTTGTGACTAATCCTGCGTAGACTGATACATATCAATCATTGGTACACAAGTATCACTTTAAAATCACTGTAAAGTACCTTTCATTATCATTGTATGATGGAACATTTATAATCACTTGAAACTGCTGTAATTTCTCTTCACTATCATTATCGTTTTGGCACATAAAGTGATTTACTTACTTCGTTTCATTGTTCTTTCATGACTTCTCTAACTGTAGACTACAACGCCGTTACAGGTGAGTTATTAAAAAAAAAACTGTTTATAATTCGAGTTAGTACATACTAGTTGATGCAGTTAAAATTTTACTTTGTAACCCTAAATCACTCTTTAAAATACACGCAGATGAATGTATGTAAATCTTATCAGGCTCAGGTTATCTCGTTGAACAGCCTTTGTAATTTGAGTTTGACGCATACCTACAGGCAGCTTATGTTCAATGTCGTAAGACATCCAGCAGCGTTCGTACTTTAAAAACTTTCATAGAAGTAGTAACTGCCAACAGCGAGTAGTGGAGAATTGCTATTTCTTTCTCCACATATTCCTTTGACGACACGATCAATTAACCGTTGGACGACCGTCGTGATCCCCGCAAGAAAGTCGCGGACGATAATTAATCATTCGTCCTAATGGGGGTCGGTCCTGGGAACACCTCAATTTAATGGGCCTATTGGACTACGCTGTCGGCAGGGCCCTGTTTGACTCACTGTCCCTTTCTAGTCGTTCTATCATGAGTGAGACGTCTATACAAATCGTGCCCTGCCGACAGCGTAATGTAATAAGCTCTTAAATAAGGGTAGACTAGGTACGGTTACGATCATAGCATCGCCATTACGTTATCGATCACTGAGGGAAATACATAAAACGAAAGGGCATTTAAGTATCAGAGTTTAAACAAGTACTAAGATTTTGATTCTTGGTGCAATAGTTTAGAGACTAGAGATTATTTTTTAAAGAGTGTGCCTTTGTTACAACTGACCCCATGCCAGGGTCGGTTGTAGCAGGGATTGGAGTCAGTTGTAACACATACAAATAATGCAAGAAACACATATTTTTATGAGTTTTTATTGTTACAAACAAACCGACAACCGCAAACGGTTCGCGAGATATTCTCCTTGTTACAACCGTACCCAGTCTCCCCTACAAGCTATAATCTACGGAACGTCTATCTGTGTCGTCATGATGGCAACGCGTTTAAACCTGTATTTCGGTCAGGAAACGGGCTGCGGCGGCGGCGGCGGCAGCAAGGATGGCTCTGCGGACTCGTTCTCGCGCTCCGTGTCGCGCTACGGGCTGCGGTTCACGGCCGCGCTCCTCTCTGTCTTGGCCATCATCGAGGGCATGGCGCGCGACAACAACACCAACAAGCTACTCAATATATCCGCCAGGTAGAGCTGCAGTTCCGGTCTCGTAAAATTACTTTGAGCGGCAGGGAGGGCGTATGCGTAACACTTGCGGGCGCGATTGTAGCCATCGCAAATACATTACATCCCATCCCTGACGCTCAGTGTCTTTTTTCGTGACGGGAACTGTACCAATGTATTTTTCTCTATTACCAAGCCTTATACAGGGTTGAAGGGTTGAAAATAGCTGGTCTTGGTCTAGTCTCAGCGGGCATTGAGGGTTCAAGAGAAATGCTGAATAACTAAAAATAATATAGAAGAAAACCCGTTTTCCGACAGTTTCAATATTAGTTTTTAACTTCAACGTCGTTAACTACGACATTGCTGTCTGTTCTGTACATGCGTGGGCGCTCTATTGTATCGAATTAGTTAATATCAATGTTGCATTGGGATACTGTAGTGTAGAGCACCAACGCCAGACTCGCATGTCTAAATCTATGTAACTGTACTCACACTATTTCTGTTCCGCAGGTTAAACTTCAACACGTACTACGCAAAACAGCTGGAGAAGTTATGTTCTGACGGCAAACTCCTTGAAGGCGACAAGAAGCCCGCGTCATCCTAGCAGCGGGCCCGGCCCACTGTGCGGTCGCACAGCAAGCAAATCACGCCGGTCTAGTGATGACAGTGACACTAACGGGAATTAACACTCAAATCGGTAGTGACCGAAGTATCGAATGACTTTTTGAATCTCGAAAGTGTGTGGCACAGGGGTATGATTCTCGCACCTTCGATATACGGATATCGAGACCTATATTGACAGATTCCTATACAAAATCACCCGATATAGGTGTAGATATCGTATACCGAATGCGCGAGAATCATGCTCCAGGCCTGTACGCCTACCACGCTGGCTCAGTACGGGTTGGTGGAGGATTTAGGACAGTAATCAGGCCCAAATGGAACACGCCACGTGCTTCTCAATTGCACTTCTGCCATCCTCCTGTACGGGAAATGGCGTGACTGTTGTTCACGGTCATATTTGTCACAAAGGCTGGGTAAAGGCAACCAATGAAAGTGACCTCTAGTTTACTACCTTTGCAACTTTCAGCTCGTGCGAATTCTACTGTTATGTCCGCTATTTGTCCCAAACCATACCTGTGATTAGGCAATTGCAGAAAAGCTAAAGTACAAACTTACATATTCACACCGAATTAGAAACAGTACATATTTTGGGGTAAGTGACATCTCGGAGCTCGGAGCGTCGCCGTCGCCGCAATTTCGGAGTATTCGGAGCGGCGGTCCGACGCTCATAGCTCCGAGACGTAACTTACTCATATTTTGCTACACTTTAATGCTTGTTATTTAAATCTAGAATTAGTACCTACTTAGCACAAAAGTTAACTACTTATACTATGTATAACTCTATATATAGGAGGGTAGGATCGTTAGCAGGGGATTATGTTTGATCTTTAGTCCCTTAGTCCCTTGTACTTGTCTATTGCGAAAGAGATCGAACATTTTGTTGCTCTTGGTTTACTTATACAAAAGTTACACGTTTACCCATTAGGTCTTAAATTGAGCTTGTCATTCGTCGCCACCAAATAAAATACCCAGTATAATGGTCGGAAAACAACTTGGAAAACAGCGTTTGACCACAGGGTGCTCATCCCATACAAATTAGAATTACTAACCCTTCGTAAAAAAGAGATTTGTACTTTAAACGTCATGGTTTCAGTTAACAAACTTCTAGGTGGCGCTGACCTTAGAATAAATCCTATATTTCTTAGCGCCAACTCGTGGTATTTGCAATTTTTCGATGGTGCTGCACCAAGCGATAATGGCCTCGACCTAAAGAAGCTTCCGTAGCATCTCAGTTTACGCCGGTGTTATATTTTGTTCTAGGTGGTCTATCTGTATTTATTAGTATAATATTATAGTATCTGTGGTTTGACGGAGTGGGGGTAAAGAGCATAAGCGTAGACATGCGCAAACTTTTCCCCACTCCTTCAATCGCTGCCGCTGGACAAGTTCGATTTAATTTAATTTTAATTACTAAAATTACTAATTGGCGATTGGCGTCTTGATTCTATTTAGCAGCAGTCGTCAAAATGTATGAAATACTAAGTTTGACACTTGGTTGTGATTGACGCGCTGATTGCAATTGTTATTTTTGGTGCAAGTGACACTAAATTTCAATGTGTGTCAGTCTCTCCTCTGTATGATCCCTACGATACAGGCTTGCCTAGTGTGGGGATCACAAGTACTGCTTTTGTTTAATTATAATTTTGCACATAAGTCTTCTTCTAAGTTGATTTCCGACCATTATAGTGTTGTGTTAGTTTACCTACCTGTTGGCTGTTTCTTCAGCATTAGCACTTATTTGGAAAATATTTTAATAACAAAATATTCCATATCGTAGTATTAGTAGGTTAGCTCTCTAATAGTAATTAGTTTGTAGTAATAAACAAAACTAAAATTCATTCCTTGCCATGAAAGATTCCTTGTTGAAATGTTGATGCCATGACATAAATAATTAAGAAAGTGTAATGTTGTAGGTACCTAACGCGGATGTAGGTACTCATAAATGTTTGTAAAATTGTTAACCTTGCTTTTTTTAAATTATGATAAGACGCCGAAGGTTGGTCTTTTTAATTATTGCGTTGGGTTGTGTGAGATACTCAGAGAAGAGACATTAATGCCATATCAAGTCAAGTGAGTGCCATCTCAATATTTGTAATTGCCAACAATAGTCAATTGTGGTGTTGTTATAAATTAGGCCAAAGATATGGTAGATGGTTTGAGGATGTTGAACCCGGTAAATGTATGGAAGCTTTAAAAAGCTCTAATGTCATTCATGTCATTGTTCAAGAATGAAAATTGTATTAATTTTCATAGCAAAATATAAATCTCCGTATTGTATTGTAAATGTAATCGTTATTGATTTTTACTCATTATAATTATCATTTGATAGCTTTGTTTGATTTCAATTTTACGATATGAATCACCAAAATACTGGGTGGGGCCCTCCCACATACACACCCAATATCAAATACACAAGACATAATATACACATATCATATCAATCTTAGGTTATCAAACAAAACAAATCCAAAACATGTAATTAATTGTCTTTAGGCGAGCGAACCGAGTCAATTTATAGCACATCAATTGGTACGTACACATAAAAACTATCAGCCTTACAACAACGAAAACAAGCAATTTTTTTCATGTGCCACAGATACAAACTACCCACACAGGTACTCAAATTATTTAAAAAATACCCTTTATAAATACCTATTAGTTTAAATATCATGCATTATTGATATCCTGCAACAATTTGTTGCCCTGGTACCTACTTTACTGGACGACTGTCAGAAGTTGTTATAAGCGGCGGAGGAGGTTTACAATTCGTCCGGATATTTGTTTCTTTTTTTTATGTATGTTCCCCGATAGCGCCTAGACGGATGGACCGATTTGAAAAATTATTTTTTTGTTTGAAAGAGTTTACCTTGCCATTGGTCCCATTGACACCAGGTCAGGATCTGATGATGGGATCCTGGAGAAATCAAGGGAACTCTTCAAATATCTAGACCTATAGTGATTTTTGTGTTTTTCATAATAACTCGTGCAAATGCACATGGTAAGCATAATATTGTGATGCGGAACTGCTCATGAAGACCACATATGGCCACCAGATCTGCTCAATACTAGGTACAAATACAATGCGTGGCTGGCGGGCAGGCAACGCATAGGCTAAGCCGGTGGACCTAGAGCCATGAAACTTTGTACAGAGGTTCCTTAGTAGCGTGGGGTAGCACTGATGGGATTTGACAAAATTAATTCCCCAAGGGGGGGGGGGGGGGGGGTAAGGGGTTACAGTTTGTATTAAACTCAATCTAATCAAATAGGGTTTGTGGAAGTCGGTTTTTTCTAAAGTTTACTTTTTGTTTCAATTATAGTTAAAACTTTTGAATATTATAAATCAACTTCCTGCAAAAGTCTGATGCCGATTAGGGCCCGTACGCACAGCGATTTTTTTCGGCGCAAATAAAAAAATGCAAACCTGTGGAAAAAAATCGCCAGTGCTGCCACTCTCATAGTAAGCATGTGTTACAGAATTGCGGGAAAAAATCGCTGTACTTATTTATAGGGCCCGTACGTAAAACCTCCTTGCCCTGGTACTTTAGAAGTGTTGAACGGACGACGAGTTCAGACTCCAAAAACAATAGCTAAATAAATACTTGTTTGTTTGTACCCAGGAAATTTAATTCCTCGTAGGCAAATCAGTTAGGCGAAATATTTTGGCCACGAGGAGGGTATTAGCTAAGGTATCGTATTTTATGAAACTTACGTGGTAGTGCCGGGTGATGTTTCTAGTCTTTGCTCGACTTGGCAGGGGCACTGCCGTGCTCTCGCACTTAAAAAGGGGCCGTTTTTTAAAGAAACACAGGTTTAGAATGGCGGTTATTCTATTATATTTAACAGACTTTACAAATTTTACTTGTGTAACATTCAATTTCTTACTCTAGTGCGAATCACACCTCGGGATGTTTTTTATAACAATAAAATCGCAATAACGGCTACGCTTACATGATATAAAAATAAATAAACCACAGTCAGAAGACATGACACAAATGATTCGAAAACGTGTATGTTTTGAATGACAGTACTGCAAGTGCGCGAAAACAATATTAGACAAAATTAGGTACATTACATAGGTACGTTTATTCATAAAAGTGTGAATAAAACAGTTCATTACTTAGTTGTTCTGGTATGTAAAACTTAAAAAAAAAACTAACCCTGTCATTTGAAATATTTATACTTGTAAAGGCCCTAGTCCGTAGCCGATCGCAACTGCAGCCGACGACGCGCCGCGGGGCTGTGCGAGCGAGACAGCAGGAGTCGTCACCAACCGTGTCGCAAGCAACACGTCGACTGCAGTAGCGGTCATCTACGAACTGGCACCTACACAGTCTAATAAATAATGAGAGTTAAAGTAAAATTACCGAGTTGATTAAAATATCAATGAATGTTAAATATATAATACAGATGCTAAACAGTAATATCACTGGTTACAAGCTACAATACATACTTAGTAATGTGAATCTATGTCTATCTTATGTGAATGACACAGGCAGAAATCAAGATTATATCACAAACGGAATATAAAGCTATCTTGAACCAAAAGTTGTAAGTAATTCATAATTCACTAAAGGTCGCTCATCTTTCGTTCATTTCAACACAGTATGATAGTTTGTTCGTGCATTCTCTCATTCTTACCAACAATTTTTTACATAAAGATGTTTAGTTTATGGTAACTTGGATATCTCTACAGCATTCTTAACTTTGTGCATCACCTTGCAATGCTAATAAATCAGCTTGCCTCTTACGACATTTTAATCATTAAAGATTGACTATTTGTGATACCATGGCCTGGCAAAAAGAGCACGACAGAAATTGTAAGTTCTAAATGCTACAAACGGCGCTGACCTGAGGCATACCGAGAATATCCACCAATGCTGGGTATAGGTTGCATATGAAACACTTTACCGGGAAAGAGCATGCAGAATTTAACTTGTTTTTAGATTATTATAAGCAGTGATCGGATATGCGTATGCACATTTACCTAAAGTTCAGGTGTTGGCTAATATGGCACTTTGCTATCGAAAAAAATCCCGATTTGAGTGACCAAATCATAATGATAGATTGTGATTAAAATGGTAGTAACTGTATAAAATACATATGGAAACATAATTTAATAAAACTTTTTTTTTTCGAACACCCCCTCTTGTACCCTAACATACACACATATTTGCATCAGGGATCAGGATCAGTTACACAATATCGGGATACCTTTTACCCGGGTTTTTTTTTGAGGCTTAAGCTTCCATACTTTTACAGCTAAAAACAAACTTTAGGTACATATGCATCCGAATATCCGATCACTGATTATAAGCCATTAAATGTGGAGGGAATTTATTCCCTCAGTCCGATAGAGGTTTCAATATTAGTAGAAACATATTCCGCTGAATATCATATTCGTTCCAGTGTTCCATTCAATAAGTGCAATCTATAACCACAGGTGAGCAAACACATTTGCTCTCATACGCCTTATCATCTTGCTTTTACTCGATTTTTGGCTTACTCTATCTCCTAAATTAAAAACCAAACTAACTAGACTTAAACAGAAAGAGAGCTGCAGAGATAGGCCATGAGAGCAAGCGTGTGTGTTCAATAAAAAAACAATAGTAATAAAAAGCCTAATGCACATAATTTACCTACACTAAGGAGTATGTACAGTGTGGGTGGTACCCCACGCGTAGTGCTTCTATGGTCATATTGCCGGTACCAGCTGGTGCAAATGGTCCAGCTCACGTGAACAATCGGCAATGTGACCGTAGCCGGACTGTATTTAACTATTTCAGACTAGAGATGTGAGCTGATCACCACATATGCGTCTCCCGGATCTCGCCGATGATTTGTCCCGCGCGTTGTAATGCCTGAAATTCAAATAAAATACATCACATTACTGACTGTTATCATGTTATTGTGATAATGTCATCGAACACTGAATATCGATACTGTTAGCATCGATCGCTACACTCTTGATTACATTCCAAACGTTTTTGCTTCACTTGAACTTGCTATAAACTTCCATTCGTCTCGCGTTTCGCGCAACTCTGCGTAAGTACCCCACACGTACGCACCTTCAGCATATCCGCGGCCTCCTTCCTGCGCTGCGCGATGTGTTCTGACTCGTTGAGCAGCGTCTCCGCATGGTCCGACTTGTACAGGTGCGTGACCAGCTCCGACTGCAGATTGTCTTGAACATAGTTCACTAGGAAATGCATCACCGCCTTCGGAACTGAGTCCTGGATGGACTTGCGCACGATGTAGAAGTACGATTTGATGAGGCGCTCTGTGGAATGAGTTTTGTTGTTAGGAATTGGCGTTGGTAAAACGTATTTTAGTAGACTTGAATTACAAGTTTCATAGCAATAAGGTTAACAATGGCCAGCACATTTTTTTTAAAATTAAAGTCAAGGTTTTGTCCTGGCGATTACCTTTTTACTGCGAGATTAGTAATAAGTTTAGAACATCAAAGAGCATACAAATGATTACACACAAACTGTTACAGCTAAATATGGTGATTGTAACTGTAACCTACGAGTAAAGGGTTTGTAACTATGATAAATGAATTGTAAATGTTGTGATATTTATAATATCACAACATTTACAATTCGTGCGATGCATGCAGACAGGGCCAGGCAAAGGAATTTACTGGAATCATAATGTGTATTGTATAGTGGGTAAATAGATAAGATGACGCTTGAAATGAAGTATTTGGACCTCGACTTAGCAAAGTTTCAATGGGTGTAACTTATATACAAGGAGGAGGTGTTATAATAGCAATGAATAACGCTCGCTGCCTGCGAGATAATAAAATGTGGAATGGACGCTGCTAATGCCTTTGGACTTACATGTCTTACCGTAAGACGGTAAGTTGCGACGCATGGCTAATGTCTTATTAGCTCGCGGGTAAAAGCGTTCGATGTTCTATAGAAACTACAAATACAAGCACTAGCATGAGCAACAATGATGGTAGGTGGCCGGAAGTTAAGGTGACTGTGATAGAAGCTCCGCTGCTCGCTAGACAGATGCTCACCCACTAGGTCACCCATTTGGTCGTGTGTTCCTTGGCCGTTCCGTCCACCTAACATCAGAAAATAATGTGTCCGTGAGCCGATTTGTTAGTAGGTTACATACACTGTTATGTATGATTGTGGGATCAATACTGTACATGGATTATGGGGCGGGGTGATATTTTTAGAGAAGGAAATTGTCGTCATTATTGACAAAGGTTAACACCATTCTTATATCGGTGTGTCATCTAAATCCCACATATATATGGAGTGTAGCTTATTCCAACACCTTTAACAAGAACATGAAGGCATCTTAGGTAACAGTTACCATCACATAAAAAGACTGAGCGACAGGGATGGGAGATGTTGACGCTCAGTGTATTTTTAAGTGATGCGAACTGTACGCCCGCATATGTACAACAAGATATTCTTAGTTATCCTATCTTATTAACAAACGAACGACTCTTGTCGGCCGTTGCGCAAACGGCTAACTCCAAAATGATATACGATTACCCGAGGCCCGAGTCTGTTATGAAAACCAATTAGCAATAGCAATTTTCCCATGGGCGCTGAATGCCTTGTCTGCGTCCGTCTGCGTCTGTCTGTTTTGTTTGGAGACTGATACTATTGACGATGTACAAATGAATGCACGAGCAACTGACCGATGACGTCACAGTCGTGCTGCTCCCGGTCGGACAGTTTGCGCGAGGTCACGGTCGGCACCTCCGGCAGCAGGTTCACCGGCTTCTGTGGCGTCAGCACCTTGTTCTCCGGAGTGCCGTTCATCTGGAAACAGACCACAATAAATTAGCTTTTATGTTAAATATGTTCGAAGGGACTTGGATCTGGTGTACTATATGCTACTGTAGTACAGTCGTCATCATAACGACATCGCGGTCACAAATAGCCACATAGGTAAATGCCGACCTTCGATTGGAGATGGTGCTTGAAGAAGAAGATAAAGTACAGTTTGAGCTAAGTTTCTCAGTTTCTGAGCGAGCAGTATTTTCTACCCTAAGCGATGAGGCTCGCTCAGAGCCAAAAAAAATGGCGTGGCCAGTAGCTTTCTCGGAGCTAGAAGCATATCTTTGTTAGCAGACTACCAAACGAGACGTTTTGGGCAGTGACGGAACAGCGACAGGCAACAGATATGGAAGTGTGTAAATAACAAGAAGAATCGCAACCCAGGTCCGACGACATTAATTTAAAGTAACAATTATTAAAGTGGTTAATGAAATCGTGCAAATTATTCGAAACCAGTCACCCCGCTATGACTATAGCAGATAGTATAAGCGGTTCATCAGCTGCCAAGCCTGCATAACTTACCCAATCCAGCGCATATGAGCGTTAGTTTATGTACAAATCATTGGTTATGTATAAATTAATAAATGTCAAACAAATATGAATATAACACAGAAGGAAGAAATAAAGAGGTAAAAATACCGATCAGACATTTTAGAAAAAACTACATTCACCCAAGTCCTCCGGTGCTCTCAATATCTAAAGCAAATGTGATAAGTTGAACCGACACAAAATTAACAGACAACATTGAGACGAGACAGAGAACGAGACTATTGGCTGAAGCAGAAGATTTGAAATTGCCCTCACATAGTTTCATTCACTCATTCACTCACTCGTTCATTCATTCACTCACTCATCGTTCATGTGGTGGTGCGGTTACCTGCGGCGTGGTGGGCGAGTCGCTGTTGGCGAGCGACGGCGGCGTCTTACTCTCCTGGCCGTCAGTAATGGCGGGAACATGCTGAAAATGGCCGACAGTAAGCGTCTTGTTAAGACCGACGACTTTCAATGATGGGGGCGGCAGAGACAGCCACGTTTACTGGAATGGTTTAATGATGGGGGCGGCAGAGACAGCCACGTTTACTAGACTGGTTCAATGATAGGATAGGGATTGCAGGGACCAAGATTTGATATGTTGAACATTCTTTCAAAGCATGTATGCCAAATGGTGGTAAAAACACTTTACTCTTTCCATCCTTCACTTTTCATCTAGCATATCGTATAGGTAGAATTTGGAAGAGATTCAGATCAGACTTGTAAGATGATGCAAAGGAAAGGAACTGCAGTTTCTATCAAGACAGGTTTATTCTATGGTGTTGAAGCCCGTCGTTATTTCCTACCAGCAGAATTAAACAAAACAATCTACATTACTACCTAAAAGCTACGGACAAAAAAAAGCTTAGATCGTGCATAGACAATGATATCTACTGTCATAGTTACAATTTACCTATCCAAATGTTTGAAAGAGAGCCCACGTCTCGTGCATAGCAATCTATGAATGTTTCTGACATGATTAATATTGATGATCACTAATATGAATTTTAAACACAATGCTAGCCCGCAGTCTTTGTACAGAATACAAAATTACCTTGGTGGACGAGTCCCATATACTAGCCAAGAATACAAGGGTGGACCCACTTTCGCCCATCTGACGCAGAAACAGCTATAAACAATACTCAGATCATTACAATACAATTAAAATATTGAAAATTCACGTAACATATAAACAAGAATATAATTCAGATATTAAAGCAGTATTGCGTGATGTTATGGGTAGATGATCAGGCCAAGCAATACCATACCATACAAATATGTAGATTAAAATATATGCACAGCACATGAATAATGTGAGTGATGTATTTGACTTACCTTTCAAGTGTTAGATTAGAACTCATGTGAGCTAAGACATAGCTCTATCTCTGTGACTGACGGTCATAGAAGTGAATCCAACTTAATAATCTTAATTGGTTCGCCGACACATCTTATATAACAATAGTTCGCCATTGTTCAGTCGTTCGAGCGGTGTGCTTCTGCGTGTGAAGGGGTTAAGTAAAGACAGGCTGAGCTAGTAAATCATAACTACAGTTCTTCTGGCCCGAAAATATATTTTCTTCCCTGTCGGATTCAAACCTGGTAGGTCTCTTTTATGGGAGCGGCCAGCGCACAAAAGCTGTTGCGAATGGCGAAGAACAGAAAGGAGTAGAGAGCTGAAGGCAAACCTCCATTAATGGAGAGGCACGATAAGAGCTCACTTTTGAGAAGCGGCAACCTGTCACAGAAATCGAGCTACATCTTCCCAAATATGGGGACATACCCATATTACGTGTCAATCTTAGGGAGCCGTTCTTCAAAATACCACTCTAGTACAAAACACCACTATTGTCTCACACTAGTCACACAGGGAGCGAGGGGGTGAAAAATAGCATAAAAGCGTAGTATGGGTATGTTCCCTATGAACTCATCGGCACCAGCGCCATCGTCATGCAACAGCAATAAAGCGTGGTATCTACTTTGAGCAGCGTGGGTACCGGCGAGGGGTTGCCGCGCGGCGTCTTCTGCCGGTAGGAGGGCGAGTGCTCGTCCGACAGGTCCGTGCACTTGAGCATGCCCGAAACTAGCGCCGCCTCGCGGTGGAAGTCCGGGTGCTTTGTGTTGATGTAGGCCAGTTCGATCGCGACTAGGTTCTCTACCTGTGGATTGTGAACAGTCGTGTTAGGTTGGTTGTCTCTTGCTGTGAATGGGACTGTGGTTATTTGACAATGTAAAGGCGGGTACAGATCGCTGTAACGTAACATGAAATGTAGCGGGTACAGATCGCTGTAACGTAACATGAAATGTAACATGAACGGAGCATTTCATCAGTGTGTACGAAGCGCGTGCGCGCCGCACGAACCGTGCATACCTACTCGCATCTGTTCCGGGATGCGCGCGGCGCGCGTTCCGCAGTACAGAAACACACCACCCGCCCACACTGGCGCTCCGAGCGCACTGCGCGCCCCTTTGTGTTCGGCAAAAAAACCGAAAATTGGCGGATCGCGCCGCGCACGAGTTGTAATGCTCAGTTCGCGCGCTATGTGTGCGCAATTCGTGCGAGCGAGGCATACAAACGTTGGGAATTATGTTACGTTGCATGATACATTGCGACGATGTGGACGGCAAATTCTTTCATTGCGTGTTGCGTTGCGTGTTACATTACAGCAATCTGTACCCGCCTTAATGATACAAACATCCAAGACCCGAGGTATTTTTACTTGGTTTCTTGCACCAGTAGCACGCTGAGAGTAGCGCGGTTTTAGTCGCGGGAGGGTAAAAGACAGCTATAAGCGCATAGCTGTCCCTCATTTCTCGCGATAAAATCCGCGCCGTACTCGCCATGCTACCGGGGTTATATTGTCACGAGACAGAGACAGTAGACACAGAACAGAACGAGAAAGCATGCACGCATTTCTTTATTTCGCCTTCTATTCAATGTCTTAATTCTATCGTTGTCCGTAAACATGTGGGTAACGCCCAGAATTTCTCCTGAATAACTGGGTTATTACCCAACTGTGGGTTATATATATTCCGCTGTGTGTGTGGGTGCACGTACCATCGCGTTGGTGGCGGGCAGGCGCGTGCGCAGCAGCTGCGTCACCACGTCCACGATGCGCTGGTGCAGGCGCGGGCGCGGGTGTTTGTGTGTGTGGGTGCACGTACCATTGCGTTGGTGGCGGGCAGGCGCGTGCGCAGCAGCTGCGTCACCACGTCCACGATGCGCTGGTGCAGGCGCGGGAAGCGCAGCATCTCCTGCTGCACCTCAGTGCCGCAGTGCTGCACGATGCGCTGCATCTCCTCGTGCACCTGACAGACGCACTCACGAGCTTAGCATTATCATGTCATATCATGAAATGGCCAACAAACGATGAAATCTTTAGGGCAAAAACTGTGGTAGCTTAGGTGAAGACTAAAGGTGAAGACTAAAGGTGAAGACTTAGGTGAAGACTAGTCTTCTTGCTAGTTTGACATGTATAACACAAAAAACATCCCGTAGTGCTAAATAAAAAATGCTTTTAAAAAGACATGTTTTCTAAAATTATTTCTTAATTTCAGTAATGGCTTGGTTATATGATTACGACATGTACACCTCGCGGGAACTTTAGAGCTATTAGCAGGGGGGTTTCACTTCGCTGAGTCGGAACTACGGCCGGCTATACGCGCCAGTCGGTCTTTGTCACACGGCTGTCGCTCGGCTCTCGGTGCGCGCACTAGCCGCCTGAAAACAATGAGTGCGATTCGCAACCCTGCGTGATCGGCATCGTGTCAGCGGTGTCTAATGGAATATGAACGCTCGTGTCATACGATAATTTTCAATTTCGCATGCGAGCCTATGCAATAGCATAGACAAATATTTTTTTGCACCTAAAATTGACTTTTGTTCGGGAGTGAACCTTCTGTATGTAGTACTATTAGTTATTCTGTGCTATTAGTCCCCGTTTAGGGAGAGTCTATTGTATGCAACGGAATGGAAAGAAGCGCCTTGAAATGTGGCTTTTGCCCTGTCGCACATGCAGTCACTCGCATCGGCATTCACGAGCCGCGCGCGAGTGGCAGTATTTGAAATTTATGGCGCATGTGCTCTCACGTGTCGACGTAGACACGTACTTCTTCTCAATCGTATCAATCTTGACAGAGTGGTCGTGGTCGTCATTACGGTCGGGTGACCCGCCTCACAATTCATCGCCATTCTTCTCTGAGGGCTACTTTTTGCTGCTCAGACACGTACACGTGAGAACAAATGCGGAGTTCGGTTCGGACGAGGCCGACGGTCGCCAGTATGAGATGTCATTCGGCCGCCGTCAACGGGTCCCTGCAGGTCTCACCAGCTCGACGCAGCGCAGCGACGGATCCTCGAGCCGACGGATCTGGCGCTTCACGAGCAGCTCGAACGAGACCTCGGGCACGAACAGCGCGGGCCGCGGCCCGGTCGCGTTGCGGATCGCCGTCAGGATGTCCATGCGGGTGAGGCCTGCCGACAGATTCACTTTTACATATGGTGCTCCTAAACGGGCCAGGTTTTGCCGCAATATGTAGCCGGCAACTATTGGAGTCCCTCTCTTACTCACATGTTACAGAAAGACACCAATAGTTGCCGGCCACATATATTGCAGTGAAAATATGGCCCGTTTAAGAGCACCATTAGAAAAAGACACCAATAGTTGCCAGCCATATATATTGCAGTGAAAATATGGCCCTTTATTGCACAAAATCTCACGCCATGCAAAAGTAGCGAATACACGCCCCTTCCGCATCCAGAGTAAGGCACTTACCTAACTGCTACCAACTGTTATTCACTTACGTGCTCATCTAATTCCACATTACGCAAAGTATTTTCCTATTACCAAGTACTCTATTAGCAACATAGGCCAACCAAACTCCCCAAAAGGGTCCCATCAAAGGTCGCACTCACCGACCAAAGGATGTATCGAGTCTAACGTCCTGCCGAAAGTCTCGTGAAATATGTAACAGATCCTCGCGCCGCCGCACAGCTCCGTGGTCTCGATGTTCCTGGCGGTGCCCTCGATGGTGCAGCAGTAGGCGCTGGCAAACTTGGTGATGATCTGCAGAAGTGTCTGCGACTTATCTGACACGTCGTCGCCGTACGAGTTGAGTAGCGATTGGAATTGGGATATCATTACGTTGACGCGCACCTGTAATAAATTGACTCTATGGTTTATGTGTAACTAAAGCCTGTGTTTGCTTCAGTCGATTATTATGTACAATAAAGATGTTACGAAATATTTAACGATGCACGAATCTCTCCTTGATGCAGATCATTTGATTTATCCAGGATTATAGCAGTTCAGGAGGCGATAAATTAGATAGGAACTCGTTGCGTTGATTGTTCTTATATTTATCTATTTTATAGGTGCCGCCATCCACGAAGACGCGTGACGTAGGTATTTGCATTTTGTCTTTCAGCAGAGTGCCCCGATGAAAGAGAAAGATGCAAATAGCTACGTCACGTCTTCGTCGATGGTGGCCTCTATACGGCTCTATCGTTGTCTTTGTGCTGTCGTATCATCACTCATCAGTCACGGTGATAAGTAAGTATAACGCTACGTCAGCCATTATTCATTAATTATTGTGCATGATAATAAAACAATGGCAAACAATAAAACAGACTCGGAAATTTCATTCTCTACAACTCTAGCACCGGAAATTTTCACCCGGACCTATTGAACTTCATAAAACTGCTTTGCAATTCAATCAAGGTCAGGATGGAGGGACAGTAAAAATACTTTTAAAACATATACCTACTGAGCTCAGTCGAACTAGACTTTAACTGAATTCTTGACATGCTGAGCTGATGACAATCTAGCTTACCTTGAGTTCAGGCAGGCAGTCTCTGATATGATGCATTAGTAGTCTATTCAGTGTCTTGGCTAAGTATGGGGTGCCGTTTCTAGTGGCTATGGTAGGGTACTTTCTTTGAAGGTACGTCGCTTCGTCTTTCAGGGAATCCTGTGGAAGTAAGTTTTGTTTCAAGATACGTAAGAATGGTTTTTTATCAGGGAGTTATATTATAGTAGGGTTATAGTACCTGAACCACAGAAGAGATAATAGTACTCCGTACAGAACGGCCACTCCCTTCCCCGCGCTGATTCAGATACCGCACCCCACCCCTGGCGTCAAGGAACGGATTGAAAGATCAATAGACGCGGCTGAACGCCTGACGAGTGACCGCGCGTATACGGTGAATAATAACCGGTAATATAATATGGTGAAGTTTTGTGCATTATTTAGTGTCTGTCGTCAACTAGAAACAGCAAAGACAGGAGATTCTTTCGGTTCCCGACTGATGAAAGAAGGTAAGCAACAGCAACTCTATTGTTGTTCTTTTGAGAAATAAAAATTCTATTTTTAACCGACTTCAAAAAAGGAAAGGTTCTCTTTCATATTTTATTTTCTAAGATACCTAATACTAAACCTTCCGTAATACATAATTATCAATTAAGTACATTTACTATAGGTATTCATTTCGTGCTATTCGTTGTTGGTGCGATTCAACAACGCGAACGAAGCACTTCGAGTTGAAAAGTAGGTAGTATGTGGGTCAATCAACTATTTTACCCACACTTTGCTGTCCCCGACCATTTATTATTAAAATACGCTAAATGGTTAAATTTACACATTTGACGAATATAACAATAGTATCTAAGCTAGCAGGCACTTGGCACGGGGAACTTGATTACGTTCTCGAAGATCTTCGTCTGTGTTTTTTTTTGCTCGCATGGCGCGGTATGGTGTCCTTTGATAGTGCCGTTGAGCTGCTAGTCCTCGAAGAACTTTCAGAGAGAGTGCGTGCATTGACAGAAAAGTGTGGGTTAAGTTGATTGACCCAAGTACGCACGCACTAACTTTGTCGCGGCGGCGGCGCGCCGCCATTAGCTGGGTCCACATACAGCGAGCTTCGGCCGGGTCTCGCTCGAACCCTGTCGTGGTTTGGTTGTTTTGAATCTCTCAGAGACTAGGTACCTACTTAACATAAAATTCGAATATTGTACAATCCTAACGATGTTTTTACCTAACCTACCTACAGTTCACGCCAAGTGTCTCTTACCTACTTCAGAATAAGTAATAGTAGGTAACAACAACATAACATAGCTTCACGCCTTTTCCCATAAGAGGTGGCAAAGGCACTGTGCCCACTTTTAGACAGTTATTCGATACCTACCTACTCCATTTTTATAACTTAATGTATGAAGGATCAAAGTGAACATTAACATTTTTTAGGATTTCAATGAGAACCCGACTAGGTACCTGTTTAAACGGCAGCGCCCCTACAAAGTCACTTCATAATAATGCAAACGCTTGTGTTCGGGTCGCGCCGTCGTCGTCGTCTTTCGGTTCGCCCGACGCAAATCGCTGCTTTTGCCGCGCTACCAGCCCTAGCAATATTTACGCACACATTTGCACGTATACAAACATCATTTAGTCATGTAGTAGTAATAGGTGCTTATTTCACGAGCGTTCTATGGAGTGTCCGAGGTGTGCCTGAACCTAAACTTTGGTGAATGTTTGTGTGTTTTGGGTAGGCCAGATTCTTATTTGCCAAAAGGTTTATTGAATCGCAAAGCACATGCCTATCCCAACACATACGGTATTCATCATTCGCCATTATGATAGTTATGAATAGATAGTCGATCACATGATCTGATCGCATTGTTCTAAAGACAACGACGCAGATTTTATTGTTTATCAGAACTCAGCTATTGAAATTGAATGTGACTCCTATGCAGACAGACAACAATTCATAATTTTAAATATTTAGAACCATGATCACATATGCCAGGCTTCTTTCCTCTCTCATTCCAACACTAATGCAAACAATATAATAACCGGTACAGATTATAAGCTGAACTCACTGCAATAGATTTCTTGTCGATGATATCCTGTTGCGATCTGTTCACAACACCGATGATGCCCAGTTTGACAGGAATTACACGACCGCACAGGATATCTATTGCGTCAGTACCTGGAACCATAAACGCAGTTTAATACAGCCAAATAGGTTAAGACGGCGCCCTAGGCAAAAACAGCCTTCAGCAAATAATCGCTCGGAATGATGAGTATTATTGCTGTAGGTTTTTTCACTAGCTTGTTTATCACGAGTGTCAGCGTGACTTCGCTTTCCCATAAACGTAATTTTATTAATTTTGCTCGAAGGAAAGGTTCCTGAAGTTGCCAGAAAATCTGTCTGTCACAATGTTTTATTTTATAATTTCGCACCGGATCTGAATTTGTATTCATTTATTTATCTTATCATTATAAAAATAGCACAGTATGTTCCTCAGTTAGACTTGCTTAGCTTGGCTATAACCTTTTTTTAATTTATTTTTATTTAATTTCCTCTAAAAATATAAGTTAAGGATGCCTAAGATTGCCTAGGGCCCGCCCTTAGAACCGACTCTTTAATTTCCAGTTGACTTAGCATGACAAGAGCGGACACGGGTTTTGTTATGGGAAAGTGAGGGGCAGAGATATGCGGTATATGTGGCTCTGTCTCTCACTAACTTGCGACAAAACTCGGCATGCTAAGGCTACAAGTAAGTACATATTGAGTCTTGAAACAGTAGGAAATAATATACCCAGGTCTTGAATGTTGTTCCCACGACATTTGGTATCCTAGTGTAGTCAGGAGCAATGTTTGTGCCTGTAAGTGTACAAATGTTTGTTTTGTTGGAAGGAGCAAAAAAGATTACCTGCATCCATGAGATCAAGTTTGGTGACCACAGCCAGGGTTCGGCGACCATCTGGATCCACTTCTTTGGACATTTTGATCGCCTCGCTAGTAGCCATGTCGGTGTTTGCCGACGTCACAGCCAAGATAATGGAGTTAGGGTTGGCAATATACTTTATGATCAGATTGTGGATTTGACTCTCAATGTCCTCCGGTTGATCGCCGATTGGCACCTAAAATTAAATAGACAAATTATAAATACGGCTGTGGATTTTAAAATTAAATAAAAATATAAATAGCGATAGATCTATTTTAAAATCAGTATGTATTGACCAAATACATATACAAACATGTTTTAGAGGTAATAAATAAATAATTTAATTTAATTTAAATTGTGTGTGGTGGTGTTGGTTAGCAAAATGTTATTGACAAGGAAATATACAATGTTCAAATATGCTCTAGTTAGCCCGGATTTTACCAACGAAAGAGTAACTTTTACTCGAGTGTTTTCTACTTTTTCATAGACACCAGTGACACCTAGATCAGATCACCTCATTTTGAACTGTCATTTGTCATACAAGTTATCCCCGGGATAGTTATTCTCGGTATAACTTTTCGTTAACAAAAAGTTATCCGGAGAATAACTATCCCGGGGCTAACTTGTAACTTTTTCATAGACACCAGTGACATCTAGGTGAGGTGATCTGATCTAGGTGTCACTCGTGTCTATGAAAAAGTTACAAGTTATCCCCGGGACAGTTATTCTTTGGATAACTTTTTGTTAGTCGAATCCAGCCTTAGTCAAATAAATAAAAAAGTATTAGCCAATAGAATGGTTCTATGTTTGAATTTGAAATGCCAACCTTTGTGATTCCAGGCAAGTCAACTAAAGTCAGGTTGACAACACGGGTGGAAAAGATCTTCAGGTTGATAGGCTCTGGACAGATGCCCTTGTTGTTTCCCGCCATTCTGTCTGTTTCTCGTTCTATTTCCTGACGGATATCGTCGAAATTTGTGTAGACCCTGTCCTTGACATGCAGGAATTTGCCCCATTCTTCAAGGTTGACTGTGCCTGGAGCAATGTAAAGAGTTTTTGAGATTTCACAATAGGTCGAAAAAGTGGTATGGTAAGTGGAACACAAGATAAAATGTATATTTTTCTGATCTGAATCAGAATCACTGATAGGCAATGGGACTAGACTGGACATAATTTTAAGAACATACAAAAATTATTAAGTTGTAAAAGCTTTTCAGCATTGAACAGCAACATCCAATCAAAAACATGGCCTCAGGTTTGAACAATGTACAGTTTCAGTAAATAAATATTAGAACACAAAAAAATACAAATCTACAAAATACGAACCTGACGAGAATAACGAATTGGAAAGATGTGATATTGGGTTCCAAGCTGGTGCCTCAGTGCTCTGTCTACTTAGTGCTGATATAGGTAAAATAAAAGTCAATACAACCTAAGTACGGTCGCCTGCGTCTAAAAGTATATGGACGGTCATATTATCAGTCGCCTGCGTCTAAAAGTATATGGATGGTCATATAATAAAAGTGAATTCCGCTTATACTGCTTGTATACCTTTAGGGGCAGGCAGCCGTACATAAACAACCATTTATTGGCATTCAAGAGTGTTTCATGTTATGGTTCATATTTTTAGCACTAAGATAATAAAGTACTAAGAAATTTCTTGTGACAACACAGTGTAGAGTAATATTTAACTCATGTTTGTACCTATCATCTGGAAAGAACCCCACAATGATATAATTGTACAACGTGCATTGCAAAACTTGTACAAACGCTAATGGGACAATGGCCCTCATTATTGTGGTTTCCATTTAGTGCCCAAAAGGAAAAAAGATTGAAATTACAAATTGAATTCAATTATAAACAAGTTTTAATTTCCTGTATCACTGGTAGTTGGTACCTACTTGCGAATTGCTACTTATTGACTGCTGATACATATACAATAGCCTGAGAACCAAGAGCAATGCTTCTAGATTACTAGGTATGACATTGAGAATGTTAATGAAATCGCAAGTGTGTGTAATAGAGAATGCAGAAAAACAAAGTAGATCAACAGTAAATACTGTTGTTGTTATTGTAACAAGGTTATTAGCTCATTGTTGAATGATTATGGCACAATGCTTACAACAATTAGCACCTATGTAGATATTATAGATTTTTTGACCCCACATCCATGAGTATTATAAATGATTTTAAGAGCAGGAAAATTGTAGTTGTAAGTGTACAAACAATAAGTGTAGTTGTAAAAACTCAATGTTATAAAATTAGATAAGAAGTAAGATTCAAATACACATATAGTTCTAGAAGGTAAGGTTTCTTATTTAATCAGTATACTCTTATATGCCGAACAATAGACGTTTGAATGAGAGGGTTTAGGAGGTATTTATTGAAGGTTGTTGGAAATGATTTGTTTTGAAACTCTCTAGTATTTAGTAGTTATTTATCCATTCACATGTAAGTTTTTAAGTCAACATGAGAAACTGCTCAATAGCAAGCATTTTATAAGCATCATAATCTTGTATGATGGTGGGAAGGGACTGAACTATGGTCATGAACACAAACCTTCTTCTGCTGAGCGGTGTTCCTTGCTATCCTTCGGAGCATAGACCAGTTGCAAGACAAGTGGTCGCCGAGTTACAATTCCAGTTCCTCGTGGCAGGAATGAGCGGCCCACCAGGCTCTCAATTACAGAACTCTTCCCTGAACTCTGAAACACATTCAAATAACTCAATATAGTGCTACTTTAGACAAAAAAAAAACTTCATATTAAAGATATTGTATGGTGGCAAAGCCTCAGGCCAGTCCAACCAAAGCATTTTGGTTTTGGGCATGGCATCATTCAGGCACGATCGAGACCTAAGCATAAAATTCAGTTCAACAACCGGTCACTGCGAAGTCATTGGCATTGGCACGGTCGAAAGCGCGAACTAGACAAAATGAGGACAAAGAACTTCATTGACATCTTTACATAATCACGGGTGAGAAACCAGGAAATCTCACTGTTGATGAAGGTGTACGAGGTCCACCCCACTGAGATTACGCAACGACAATTTGAAATACACTCACCTGGGTTCCTAAAACTACAATTTGAGGTAATTGGATGGCATCAGCTCCCACTGTATTGAAAACGTCCTGCAACTTATTGATGACTGGTATAAGTGCTTCCATGATTACTATTATGATCTGAAGTATTGACTATGGAATTCAGGCAATAAGCACAATTTTCTCGACGAACAGCGACGTTTTTTTGAATATTTTATATCAAAACAGCAGTCGTCCACAACCTACCGGTGGAAATCGGCCATATTGATTTTCAAAATTTCGTTCGTTCATCACTCATTTGTCTATGCTTGAGTTGCGTTCGGTTCTTAACTGCGATGCTATATTGTTACGATTGCTTATCGATAATAATAATAGTACTTATAAATCGATCGATTTCCTTTGGTTTCCAAATCTTGCTAGCCAACGAACTTCTTCGATTCTATCCAGCTGTGTTGAACTGTGTGTTTAGATGGGCAATCACCCGGATTTTTTCGAATTCTTGTAATAATTCCATATCTTTCCAGAATTATTTCGAATCCTTCCACTTGGTAATGAAATTAAATAAAGGTGTTTTACAACGCACACGTCGATAGATAACTATTATACTAACAAAATAAGAAAAAATGTCCTGTCCTCTGTCTGTCATGTCCTCAAATGTCACATTATCGAGATATTTGATATCATACAGTACCAATTAAGTATATTTTTTTGCAATATCTTTTCAAAATCTTTAAATTGAAACCATAATTTGTTGGTATAGTAGTCTGCTACACGACATGTGCACGTTTTCCTAGATATCTTTTCAAAACATATTTTTTCTCAATTTACACTTAATTTCCAAGTGGGAAGGATTCGGAAGGATTCGTAATAATTCCAGAATTATTCTAATTTTTCCGAGTTGGGTGGTTCAGAATTATAGAATTATTAACAGCGCCCATCTATAGCTTTGTGTAATGTTGCTATGGGTCAGTCATTCGGTCATTTGATTATTCAATTTGAAATTAATACGGAAGGAAAGTAATAGGAGTTTTTTTTAAATAAAAAAACAACTTCAGTAGTTCCAAATCCGTCACTAGATGTCATAGGCCAAATAATAACAACCGAAGAACATAATCTGTGGTCGTGTAATGAATATACATGTGGAACGCAATACAAATATTACTGATATGACTTATTCGCGAAACGGTTAACGGATGGAATGACAGACAAGACAAGAACGTCGGTTGACATGCCGCGCCGTGTTGCTTTATGGTAGACACACCTGTGGCCCGGTTTCTCGTAAACCTTTTTTCCTTCAAATAGCACGACAGATTGTCAAACTCCGTTTAAATGTAGTTTGGTTTGCTGGAAGATTCAACTGACAAACTGTCAAGATTTTTAATTTATTGCTGGTTAGAGCCTTTTTAGGGTTCTGAAAAAGCATTTTCTGTAAGTCAACAGATTGTTGACAGGTCACTGACATTCAATTAGTAATTGGAGAATATTGAATAATTAGTGGTGTGTTGTCCCGATTATCTCCATTATTATTATTATTATTTAACTTCATAATATTCAATTTCCAAGAGTGTTTGCACAAAACAAAGTGAGTACAATGCTGGAAGAAATCTCTTTTCTGTAGATATTACGTGTTTTTTTATGTTTTTGTGCAATAAAGTATAAATGAAATATGGTTTTTGCGTGGCGGCATTTTCAACCCCAGATCAATGAAACTCTTTGTTCCTCCTTTTTCCAAGTTTTCAACAAACTGTCAATGTCGATAACTCAACAGACCAACGTGAATTTCACGTTTGTCCTAAAGGAAAGAACACAGTCGCTCACGTCCGAAGGAATTACTTGGAACCCACAGCCCTTCACGTCCTCCCTGGATAGTGCTAACGAGCGACAAATCATCATCATCATCTCAAGAGAACCTGACCACTTGACACTGGCAAAATTAACCTCAAAAGAGGTTAGGACGCCATTAATAAAAAGAAGAAAGCTATGTGCTAGAGGGAAACAAGTGACTGAATGAGAATGAGCGAATGGACTGGGTTACTACATACAATATAAAATCAGCTGTCAACAGTAGATTACCTATTTTCCAATCATTTGCGTTCTAGAAACTCAAAGCTTGTGAACAGATTGTTCATTGTGACAAACTGCTGAATGATACGTCAAATTAAAATCGTACGAGAAACTGGCGGCCAGTCATGTGAATTCATGTCTATACAAAGCCATCTGTCGGCAGCTTTCAGAGTTATTTTTAGCTGTCAGAAAATCGCCTGCGCCGCGCGCAGGGTTAACCATAGACAAAAAAAAACATTCAATCAATTCTTTCATTCAATTAGTTGTCAACTCGAAAATGTAAATCTTCGTGATTGCTTTTCTTGTTGCATTAAATTCCAGACAGAAAAGCTACATACTAAATAAATCAAATCACACAATACCAGTATTTACTCTGTTCTACTGACCGTGGATATATCTGCGCAGGTTATGCTATCGAATTGAAGATATACGAATCTTGCTACACTCCCAAAAACCTACCAATCCATTGAGCAAATATGATTCGCCCTGAGGTTTGTATGTTTCGGATATTGCGAGGCCAAATTGCCGGCCAGCGTTACCGCTGAACGCGTCCTTTTCATAACCTGCTATTCTGTATTTCACAGGAGACTGGAATTGACTCTGGCCGCCATCTGACCAACTCAAATTCTATCGAGTTTGGTCCATGGCACATATCATACAATATGAGCTGTATCCTGCCTAGTGTTTGCTCGACAAAGGTGGTTTGTGAACGAGACGATGATCAATACTGCCAGTTCTGTATGTAAGTACTATATTATATGATGCCAAATTATAGGTGTCTCATAAATTTTGATGATAGTAGGTACCTACTTAGATTGTTATTAGTACATACCAAAATTTAATATAGGGGAGTGACCTAGCTTCCCTAGACTAAACAGAAATCACATGTACATCTTTATCAGTAGTACACCTCTAATCACTAATATAGACAACAATATAACAATCTAGACTCTATTTCCAGATATTGCAAGGAACTACCAATACCACATTTCCCAGACATGGTGTTCCCCAAAAACATTCTTTCAATAACACATAAGAATGGTTCTCAAATCTTATTCAGTCCACTGGAAGCTCTCAAAAGAGTTTCTAGCAATGTGGAAGCTATTGAAGTAGCCTGTGCAGAGGCTTGGCTGGAATCCAGGTAAGCAGTTTTTTTTTGATATGAACATCGGAGGCATTTCCTCACATCTGAAGGAAATACTTGGATCCCAAAGCCCTACATCCTCCTTGGAAAGCTCTTTGAAGGCTGAAACTAACACATATCATGGAAAAGCCTGTGCCCCTTGATGTATATTAGTATGCTATATTTATTTAAGTTAAGTTAAGTTTTTGATCTGTGGCTTCTATTGTGTGTTGCCATATATTTATTTATTTTTATTTGAAAGAATGAGCCCTCCAAAAGGTTTCTCAGACTAGCAAATATTCTGATTTACTTACTTATTTACATTACCAGTAGGTATTTGATAATAAACTTTGAAACCTGGCTCCTAAAATATTTTTCTTAACATCACAGATCTACTTATCAGGGAACAATAACAAAAACAATAGGCTTGCATCCTGCTAGTCAAAATAGATACTTTTTGGAACTGTCAAAACGGAACTTTTGTTCCTGAGTTCTATGAAATAGCACTCCGTGACGTCATGTGGCGAGGCATCAATAACTGTCTTTTTTTGCACAAAATTGACTTTATAAAATACACCTGGTAGCTGGTCAAGCCATTTGGTACTTAATGCTTTTACTTCAGACACATTCCTAGATTTATTTGATTACCTTGGACACTACCAAATTGTTTATCTTTCTACTATGTTACTATTTTGTTTTGAAAAGGCCAGAAGCAGAAAAGAAAAAGAAGCCTTTTGACTGGACATTCTCCACAGACTACAAAGGTACATTGAGTGACAACATTGAAACAGTTCCTACAGACGAGGAAATCAACTATGATCTCTTGAAACGTAAAGAAGAGATACTGTTCTACCATGATCTAACATTATTTGAAGATGAGCTGCATGACCATGGAATTTCTAAGCTTTCTGTGAAAATTGTAAGTATCTTTTTGTGTGTTTGACTATGAACTGCACAGGCTTCACAGGTTTCAATTTTCATCTTGAGACTGAAATTGATCAAAACTACAGGCGGTGTGTCCACTTAGGTAACGTGGCGATCGACTGTCTGACGATGTCTGTTGCGGTGCTGGGCTAGCCCTCTGTCATGAAAGTAGAGAGTACTATACAGATTAGCAAGCTATTATAGTATCTTCAATACTATAATAGCTTGCTAATCTGCCAAACCGTAAAGCTGTTATAGCAAGTATAGTGCTTACAAATTATAATGGCAAATATTACACATCCGGTGCGGCAGGCTGGTAGCGCCGCAGGTGTCACATACACAACCGGTGCGGCAGGCTGGTAGCGGCGCAGGTGTCACATGCACAACCGGTGCGCCATGCTGGTAGCGGCGCAGGTGTCACATACACAACCGGTGCGGCAGGCTGGTAGCGGCGCAGGTGTCACATACACAACCGGTGCGGCAGGCTGGTAGCGGCGCAGGTGTCACATACAAGAGGCTAAGAAGCATGTCACAGCCCAAGCGGGCTGCGCCGGGTCGAGACCAGGCCCGCGTTAACATAAACATGTACATACAGGCACATACATTGCTTCTGGTCCCACACTAGGATACCCTGTGTCGTGGGAACCAGAAACAGCGACATCACAAACATGTACACATCCAATGACAGTACATTTGACAACTTAAACCACCTCTTTGCCACCGCCCTGCTCCGATCCGCTAGTGTTGTTAAGAACATGATGAAGGATGGGTATTGCACTATATTTTTGTTCCTGTTCCCAGCGAGTGATGCCGTCGTATTGGTATGTGCTGCTGCGATACTTCTTGAGAGTAGACGATGTGCTGGTGCGCGCCAATGAGACGAGAATGTTCCATGTGCTCGACAGCAACTACGTCATCAGGGAATACACCCAGAAAGAAGCCAAAGTGGGGGATCTGAAAGTAAGTTTTTTTTTTTGGTTAATGTAAATGTGACTTGTTTAGTGTAGCCCCAAATTTTAAGCAAGAAAATGGAGTATAGATGATATCTTGTCAATTAATTAGGTAATGTCTAACCCTAATTTATAGCTTGAAATATTTTTAAATCGATGCAGTACAGTAGAAAACACATTACCAAGATACCTAAAACAATTAAGTCACTCTGGCGTATATCATGATATGATTGTGATAACTTAGATAATATACGTCACAGAATGTAGCTATCCCTGCAGGCTTGCATTTTTCCGATCTGGGATTATGATAATTGAACGGCTTATTAATTATTTATTTTCATAGCAATAATTTCTTACTAAAACGAAGTATGCAAATTGTAACATTAATGTATTTCTCTCCCCATACATTTTGTGTTATTTATTCATGCTATAAGTTTTAAGAGGCTCCACAGCCTGTTAACATCTTGTTAATTTACATGTACTAGCTATAACCTAGGATTAACTTACACTGGGTTGTACCATTCTTACTAAGAGTAAATAAAGATCTTTGAAAAGTAAAGTAAGTATTAATTATTTTCAGATACCAACATTCATGATGAAGGAGGCAGATGACGTCATTCCACTTTTACCGACAAAAGAAAAAACTTTGGATAAATTAATAGTGAATGTGGATTCAAGTTCATAGTCTTAAACTTAGTGAATATGTACTACCTACCTTAAACTTTAAGCTAATGTACTATTAATATTATAAGGCTGTACTGTACACAGAGGATGAAGAGTGTTACTTTACTCGGGTACCCTAGATAAGTTACACTTGGTTAGACATTTCTCCCATCTGTACAGACCTGCCTAAAGCTGTAAATGTTTCAATTTTGAAATCCTTCGAATGACAAAAGAAAACAATAAATATCTAGTTTTCTTTATTTAAGGCATGTATTTATCTTATTATCCAAAGGGTCCTCTCCTTGTATTTATAATAAGATAAATAAAAGCATTACAGCAGTTGTTTTTTCCTGATAGTGTAATAATTTGTCTTGGTAACAATTCATTGTAGATCTCGACTTTTAGATAATTATATGAATTGATTTTATTAGTACATCCTTAATTGGATTGCATTATCGTTATGATAAGCCTTTAAATAAATTGTATTAAGTACACTGGCGAGAGGGCTGCCTAAACAGTGCAGTGCTAATATCTATTATGTTATGATATAAACACATATTTTTGGTGGAAAAGTTTAATTAGTTTTCAAAATGCATTCCAACCTAGTTGTTTTCTTTGGTAAGTACCTATAAAGTAGTTTATGTATTTGTTAATTGAACAGAATCCTTATTACCAAATTAGTACTAACTAAATATTTCATCGGCGCTTCTATACAGTATCTGTAATTCGTAATTTCTTTATGTTAGTACACATAAGAAGACATATTTACATAAAACTTAATATAGATAGACAATGTACAACGGCGAGCTTATCTCTAAACGGCCGATCCCAATATCCTATAATAATAATGTTTATTCAAAAAGAAAGACAGAAAAAAGTAATAGATTTGACAGTTGCGCTCATGTTGCGCTGTGTTATGTCAAAATCGACCCTATAAGCTATAATCTATCTGCAGATTGAGGATAGGTTATTGAAACCTGATGTAAAGAGATTTCTTCCAGCAAACCATCAGTCAGTCATGCATGTCAGTCTGAGTGTCGATTATTATAGAAGTTGTCTTCTATTACAGAAGCCGTAGATTTTTAACCGGTTTTACCTAAACTTTACAGTTCTGCTCCAAGTGTTAAACTCGTCATGTTCCTTAATGAAGATTGACCTGCACTTGCTGTCCACTCATTATTCCAAGTATGGGCTGGGTTGGCCTAATTACTTGATGATCGCTGAAGGTCAGGAGGCGTTGTTGAAGCTGGTGAGGCCTCTGACCAATCTAGAGTCCTGCACCATCACTGCACCGGATGGTACCAGTTTTGACGTCAACAGTCCAGCGTCGGGCAGGTGGGTCAAATAATACTCTGTTTCAACATTAAAGTAATCCGAGGGAGTAATAATCTATAGGGTATTTCCAAGGGTCTGCTAGACTTCCTACAGGAGCTGGGTTGGCAGGAGTAGTGCCCCCAACCCGCATCACCCAAAATAGGCGCAAATTTACAGTCGTCGAGCTGCGGAAAACAAGCCCGCGATAACTATAACTACTTATAGGGTATTTCCAGAAGACTTATAAAAGTGTAATTTGGCGCGAAGCAACTCGAGTCAAGGTGAAATATCCGAAAAACCGTACTAGAATAAAAATTGGTCAAGTGCGAGTCGGAATCGCACAAGAACCACCAAGAACCATCGTACAACACAACTTAAGCACTCAAAACAATAAAACAAAAAGAAAATTAAAAACACGTCTCTTGTATGGGGACCCCCTTTAATTTGTAATATCTCTCGTATATTTTACTATTTGTTTTTGTTGTGGCAACAGATATACACATTCTGTGAAAATTCCAACTTTCTAGCTATTACGGTTTGTGTTCTAGGACCCGCTGACGGACGGACGGACGGACGGACGGACAGACGGACAGCGGAGCCTTAGTAATAGGGTCCCGTTTGGTACTCTTCGAGTACGGTAGCCTAAAGACTAACTGCGCGGAACTCTCAGTGCACAAGTAGTACGTACGGCGAGCACTTGGCCGGTTCTTTATAACGCACAAAAAACACTGAATAAACATCGCTGAAGGCAATATAATAAACCACACCATTAGAAAAACCTTCAATAAATGGATGCAGCAATGGAGCTGCAGCGATGGCCTAGCCCCCTGTCATGCAAAATGGAGTATTCTATAGCTAACGGGCACCCTGCCAACCCGTATGGGAAAAGGTGTGACGCTATGTTATGGGGCCATATCATATGCGCGAGGGCAATTCCAGGTATTCGAGCTGGGGCGACGGCGACAACTGCGGTGTGCGCGTGCGCAACATAGTGATGGCCGACGAGGGAAGATGGCGACTGACAGCCAGGAGGGGGAACGACACTCTGATGGGCTTCAGCACTGTTCATGTACAAGGTAATAAGGCGTACATGCGAGAGGTCCCAGGTTCGAAACCCGGCTGGGGGCAAAAAAAAGCCCAGGTCTTGGATATTTACATGTTTGTGATGTCGCTGTTTCTGTTCTGCCCCCGTAGACAAGATGCAAAACGCTATTATCGTTCGCACGAAACGCTAAGAATATGTATGCGATTTGACGTTTGGTCACGCTACGCAAGCGCATAAATTTTGAGTTTTCGTTTCGTTTCGTTTTCGTAGCGTTATTAACTTTGTCTTAGGCCTACTGGTTCCCACGACACAGGGTATCCTAGTGTGGGGCCAGAAGCAATGTATGTGCCTGTAATGTTTCATCATTCATGTTCATGAACATGCCGTATAAATCATCAATCGACACAACACGGCAGACGTTTTAAAACTATATCAGCTCGTCGGAGGTTAACGGGCAACTTCTACCGAATAGGGTGGGGCGGTTCCAAGACAACTAAAAATGACGCGACGTTTTAATTTTACTTTTATATAAGGTGTCTGTCTGTGTGTGCGTGTCTGTTCTGTGGAACTCTCGCGATCGAACCAGGTTTCAAACAAGACATCACTGGCCTGGGCAGGCCTTTAACAGAAAAAAAACCTAAACAGCACTTAATTCCAGACCTAGACCTGGATTACACGTCGACACCAATCCACCTGTCGGACGGCGACCGCTCCGTCAACGTCAACCTGAGCATGTTCGACAACTCCTACTGCCTAGTCAGCAAGCCTTTCGCGGAGGCGGCGCTAGTTGCGGGGCAGTGTGAGGTGACGGTGGGGCAGGCCACGCGCGCCGTGCAGGGGACGTGGGACGTGGTGTTTGGAGTGCCGGGCCGCGTGCAGGAATACACCGTGCATCGGAACGTGCATGTTGATTGTAAGTGCACTACAGGCTTCCAATAATCATTGGCTTTTTGCACTTCGGTGTCGTTTACAGGGGGCTAGTTCTACGTACAGACCTACCAAGTTTTCTGTGAAATGACGGGGTTAGGTACTACGACCGCCATCTTTCAAATGCCACTCTATGCTCGGACGCAATTCCCAAATATAAGTAGATACTAGAAAGCTAATTATATCATGGCCGCTGAGAGAATGCGATCTATCTTACTCCCACAAGTGAGATAGAGTGAAAAGTAGCACGGGACAGACCTGGACATATACATGTGTCACGATCGCATTCTCTCAGCGGCCAGAATATAGAGCGACAGTCGTCATTTCTCAGTTAAGTTGGCAGATCTGTAACTTAACGCAACGAACATGTCATCAGCGTTAATTCCATCTGTCAATACGTGCCAAAAGATCAATGGAAAGCTGTATGCTTATTTTATAGAAAACTTAAAATTTTTGGTCTTGTTTTCTTTTAATATGGCGTACTTACGTCTTATGGGGTTTAATTTTGCGCTATCAAGTGCGGTGCTAGCTACCCCAATTTTCAATCCGGGGAATTTCCGGGGCAGATGGGAGTAAACCAAAAATTGCGAGGCCGAAGGTCATCCCAAACATTACAAAACCTCGTGTCACGTCGCTTTATCAAATGGTATTTACAAAGCCCCCGATAGGAATTCGAGCGAATTTTGCACTAATTACAGTTTTACATCCACAGCAGAGCGACTCGACGTAGGCTACATCCAAGACACACAGACAAACAAGCTGCATCTGTACTGCAACGTACTGAACACACACAGAAACGTCAGCTTCTGCCGATTCCACCGGACGACTTCCGCTTCCGGGTTCAACGTAATCGATGGACTGAGCGATGGAAGCCACAGGTTGAAAACAACTGCTTTAATTGTTAGTTTTCAATCTGGATATCTGACCCACTAAAATCGCGTTCATACTACATGTGTCGTAACGACAGATAGTCGTACATCGTGGCTTAATGTGTGTTCACTTAAAAAGGACGGTATACAATTAATTATCCACGATTTTTTTGCTGTGGCGACAGATTTTCAATACAAATTACACAAAGCAGTCGATAATAGGAACAGCTAAGAGACGATAATCGTTCAACTAAATGACAGTGGGCACGCGCTCTAAAAGTCAAACTATCTTTTAAAACTGCGAAGTCGTTTCTTACCCTTCCAGTTACTACGGCGAAGGCTTCGTTGAAAAACAATGCGGGATAACTATCGAGACGCCAACAGAAGAGGACTACAGCTCCTGGCGTTGTTCCGTCGGCATGCAGCATTTAGTCGGAACTGTGAATGTGCAGCACACTCCCATGCAGGCGCTCATCAATGTCGCCAGGAATACTAGTGAGTTACGTTACAACGAGCTCACTCTGGGTCTGCCACGCTTTCTCTTTGCATTTTCTGGGAGCCAGTCTGTGGTTCTCTTAGGTCAACGATTTGGCAGCACTCGAGCAACGTGACCGGCCCAGTCCCACTTTAATTGGGCAGCCTTCTGAGCTACATACATCTATAATCTTTGTCCGGGAGCGCAGCTCGGAATTCCGGATCCGGTCTAAAAGCCGAACACCGAGAATGCTGCACTCCATGTTTCTCTGACAAACCCCGAGTCTGAACCTTTACGCGTCAGTTAGGTACTTACTAAAAAGTTTTTCGTAATATTCCCCACTTGCACCATTACAGATGCATTACTAACGAAGGTTCGTGACGGCAGTAGACAAAGTGACGACCCGCCGAGGACGATCTTCGTACAAAACGACCAGGAGGTCACGCTCAAATGTGAGGTCCCTGCTTCTCTCACCTACTGCTGGTTGCAAGGCCCAGACGGGATGCATTACAGTCCGCCGGAACTCAGTGATGTAGAACAGGCGTATTGGTAAGTCTGTCGTCTAATCTACACTTTTTTCCAAACGGATCGGGGCTTTCTAAGTCTGTTTTATAAAAAATAACCGGCCAAGTGCGACTCGGACTCGCGCACGAAGGGTTCCGTGCCATTATCTATAAAAAACCGCAAAAAAAATGTATGGGAGCCCCCCTAAATATTAATTTAATTTTAATTTAATTATTTATTTTTTAAGTAAATAATATACTCAATATATTGTGAACATTTTAAGCGTCTACCTGCTACCATTATCAATATCGAGCAAAAATGAGCAAAAAAATCACGTTTGTTGTATGGGAGCCCCCCTTAATATTAAATTTCTTTTGATTTTTAGTATTTGTTGTTATAGCGGCAACAGAAATACATCATCTGTGAAAATTTCAACTGTCTAGCTACCACGGTTCATGAGATACAGCCTGGTGACAGACGGACGGACGGACGGACGGACGGACGGACGGACAGACGGACAGCGAAGTCTCAGTAATAGGGTCCCGTTTGGCACCCTTCGGGTACGGAACCCTAAAAAACTGAGTAATTGTTTTTAATTTTATCGCACTCAAGCACTATGTAATGTCTCCACCAAAAGTGAAATATCTGGGCTCGAATCGTCTCCCAAACGCACTCGTCCAGAATATTGCTCGCTTTCTACTACTATTCTTCACAGTTAGCGTTGTTTACAGGTACTCAGGCAATAGCCTATCCGTTGGAGATTGCTCCATAACCTTTGCACATGCCCTTGATACCTTCAGTGGGCTTTGGACCTGTCATATGGGCCAGAGCGAAGGACCAGGTAATCATTAGAATCCGTATGAATTTAGTTACAATATGTGACACACAGAAATGCAAATATACGTAGCGTGACGCCTTTTTCCATACGTGGTGGCAAAAGCGAGATGTGCCCATGGTTTGCCAGTTATTCAATGCTCCAAATTGTGTGAAATGTGGCTAGGTCGTCGCCGCCATTTGGGAAATATGACCGTAAGTTGATTTTATTTGTGTACTCTCATCTAAGAACCATCACATATCGACGGTCAGACTGTCAAATCTTCGTTTGTCTCGTCAAACAATACAGAGTGTAGTCATATTTTAGGGGGTTGTTAGGGAGACCATCCAGAGCAACTTTTACTATGAAACCGAGTTGATGAGAGCAACTTCATTTTTCATCGCTCCATACGTTTTGGTCCGGGGGCGGGGCGGTCAGCTGATTTGTATAGAGAAGTGAAAATTAAAGTTGCTCTGATCATTTCGGTTTCATAGTGAAAGTTGCTCAGAATGATGTCCCTAACAACCCTCTAAAATATGACTGCACGTTTCTGTTACACCCTATATGTATACTGGTGGGGTGACACTGGAATCTTCGATACAATGAATACTTCGAGTAGAATAAATCATCATGCAGCTCATAGACACTTGCTTGCCTCAAGTATTGTGTTAGATTAGAGTCCATTACCCAATAAATAACGTCAAACAGTTAGACGTTATTGGGTAATGAATGGCGTTGCCAAACTGAACAATGTAGGTAAAAAATTCAGATTAATCTCAGAAACCAAGGCAGCATTATAATCTCCTAGTGGAAGTTATAGAAAGTGGAAGAAGGGGATAGAGGGCGTTGCACAACAGTGGGACATATTAGGCTTGTATTATTAATAATAATAATTTCCAGGCGTCGAACTAACGGAAACATTCGAACTACGTGTGACCGGTGCGCTGGCAGCGAGATCCATAGAGGTGGAGGCTAGAATAGGAGACACAGTCACTCTGTACTGCCACAGCGTAACAGACTTCAGGCCATTGTCCTACTGTCGTTTCTTGAGCCCAACTAGCATTGGTATTAACGTGGATGAAACCGTCACTGCTGATCAGTAAGTACTACCACAGATACTATAATAATATACTAATACAGATAGACCACCTAGAACAAAATATGACACCGGACGTAAACTGAGATGCTACGGAAGCTTCTTTAGTTCGAGGCCATTATCGCTTGGTGCAGCACCATCGAAAAATTGCAAATACCACGAGATGGCGCTAAGATATATAGGATTTATTCTAACATTAGCGCCACCTTGAAGTATGTTAACCGAAACCATGGCGTTTAAAGTACAAATCTTACTCCTGACGCCATCTCTTTTTTTACAAAGGGTTACTAATTCTAATTTGTATGGGATGAGCACCCTGTGGTACAACGTACAGATGGGTAATGACCCGGGCTATAACACAAAAGTAACTTAGAGGAGTTATTGTTTATATTTTGAATTATAACCACAGATACTATAATATTTTATAACCCAGAAAATAGAGATAATTACCCAGGAAAGTAAGTTATTACCCAGTGTTTACCCTGAATTACTGGGATTAATACCCACCTTGTGGTACCACCCCACCCGGGACATTATCCATCTGTAACTATACGACTACTTTTGATTCCAATTTCGGTCGGGGAGCATAAATGGAATCTCCGGGATCATTTGTGTAGGTAGATATTAATAATCTTGGTTAATAACCTGTTGCTAAATGATCGCCTGATAGTAGTCTAAACTCGTGATTTCCTTTGTCGACTACATGATCTCTGCGATATACTGATTAATAGAAAACCCAGACTATATTATCTATGTCATTTGATCAATTACTTGGTTTATTATCAAACAAAGATAAGATTTAGTTGTTAGGTAAGCAAATGTAGGTACCTATTGAAATTAAACAATGAGTTATCTATACTGACTAATGAACCCATATAGTCTTTATGAAACAAGGAGTAACCGACGTCTTCATCGCCATCATCTCATCCTGACACTTCTCAGCCGGGGTATAGGCACAGAATAAGTAATAATACTCAGTATATACAGATTTCCATATGTTCCGATCTTGCTCTAGCTCCGCCCAAATCTGAGCTTACAATACCGACGTATTCAGAATATTGAACCATTACAACCTGGATACGATACGTAGCCTAATTTAAAATAAAAAAATAGAACCTAACATCGGGCTCACAGAACCAACATGTCCTATCTTTTTTAACCGACTTCAAAAAAAGGAGGGGGTTATCATATCATGGAACTTTTTTAATGTTTGTTTCTACATGAAAAAACTGTGAAGTTGAATTTGGTTTTACCTGGATGACATTATACATCCAGCCTTTTTGTTTTTTATAGTCATTGTCACCAGATAAATTCTGGCTGTTAGGATCGTAGGTAGGTTATATTCGTTTACATTATGTAATACGAATGGACGTCACTGTCAGGAGACAAATTTCGTAGGCTTGTTTTTGGGTATAGACGACATTTTTGTACCGAGCGCGAGGGGGGAGGAATACTGTCATGAAGTCGGTTTTTTTTTTAAGTTTTTAACTTGGTGAATTATCTTTTTCAGAGCAATCTTGGGCCAGTATTACTTCACCGCTAACAGAAATTTGCACCATGGGGACTGCTCTTTGGAGATTGCATCGCTCGACGCTGATGACGTAGGCATGTGGACGTGCGCCGCGTTGGTGGCTGGGGAACCCGCTGAGTCTCATGATTTCATTGATGTTAAAGTTTCTGCTGGTGAGTACTGATATTGAATGATAGTTATGGTCTGGAACCCATTTAGCTGGGCCGGCCGTGGGTTGCAGACGGCAAACAAACAAAGGTGAAACGATTGTGCTGTTTCGTTCGAGCCGGTGCTTTCCAAGCCCAAAGTTTAGTTTTCGAAAGAGGAAGAAAAAAATTGGTCAAGTGCGGGTCGGACTCGCACACGAAGGAAGCCTTCGTTCATCACCACTATCATCTGTGCCTGACAGTTATTAAACGGCAATATCTTCAATCTCGTCGTCAGTCGTCTCTGTCTTTTGCTATTAAAAAAATGTCAGGCGCTAATTGTATTGAAATTGACTTAATATTAATACTATTTCTAAACATCCTTTGTTTCCTGTATTTCAGTATTTGTTCTTGTTGCGGCTTTATAAATACATATTTTGTAAATCATTCCAACTCTCTAGCTATTACGGTTCGCGAGTTGAAGCCCTCTGACGGACAGACAGACGGACGGACAGCGGAAGTTTATCTAGTAATAAGGTCCTGTTTGGCATCCTTCGGATACTGAACCCTAAGAAACCGAGATCCTGGATGTTTACATATTTGTGATTCCGCTGTTTCTGGATCGTAAGACACAGGTTATCCTAGCTAGTGTAGGACCATAATCAATGTGCCTGTGAGTAAATGTTGTGTTATGTACAAAAATATATACTCCACAGAGTACTTCCCCGTAAGTGGACGGCAGCCGCTATCCCGCGCTGGTATAGCTGGCATGGCCGTCGGACTTTCCGTACTGGTGTTAGTGCTGGCCGGGTACGCATGGCACAGGTACGGGATGCCGCTTACCTTCGTCGGCTTCCGGCGTCACACTGACGCAACCAGCACCAGGGACGTCTTGGATATGACCAGCATCAGCGCTACAAGTGATGGATCTTCTGTTGACTCCATGCGACGGTAATTGGTTTATGCAACGTGTCAATGAATTAACGCAAAATGAGAAACTACTTTGCTAGGAACATCATTCTAGGCAACTTTCACTGTAAAACCGATTTGATCAGAGCAACATTATTTTTCACTTCTCAGTAGTACATTTTGGCCTGAGTGGGTCAGCTGATTTGTATGGAGAAGTGAAAAATAAAGTTACTCTGATCAAATCGGTTTCATAATGAAAGTTGCTCAGAATGATGTCCCTAACAAAGCAGTTTCTCATTTTGCGTTAATTCGTTTACACCTTGTAGAATCAAACAATATCAGAACATGGAAACGAAAACACTGTGCGTGTACGTACAAGATAATATTCATAATAATGTTTGTTATTTTGTTATAATAATGTTTGTTATAAATAATGTTGATAATATTCATAATAATGCGTGTTTCGTGATTCAACTTTAGGTAAAATCTAATTTCAGCGATAGTGTCACAAGTTGGCACACATTGTTTCGGATGTGAGAGAAGCTTGTGTGCTCAATATATGTAATTTGTTGTACTTTTTTGTATTATTTGATGCGGACAGTTCTTTTACAGTACACTCATTAACAAATTCCTAGTTCGTTTTGATCTCGCATACTGCTTTGCCTTGCTGTAAGTAAATATAATTTACTCTATGCTGTAAACTACGAAGGATATTATATTATTCATTAAATATTTCTCAAAAAACATGCCAAAATGTTGTTTCCGTATAGGCATTCCGTAGGTAAACCGTGTATCAATATTTAGATGACAATCAAACAATGGAATGAATAATTTATAAAGTACTTAACTGAGTTTTGTATAGTTATGCGCGTTCGTTAGCGCACTAGCTATTTCCGCACTGGGTTTTTCCGTGTCCTTTTTTAGATCGAAATTAACAATGCATTATTTTCCGATGCCAAAGTACGATGTCCTGTTTTATTGAAGATCTGCAAACAAATCGCGACCCGAATTCGATTTGCAACGCCATGCATTTGTTTTGCGACATCATCATCATGAGTTGTCTTTCTTGATAGCTGTGAATTAAAATGATAAATTGATCATTCATGCATGATCCTGGTAAAATAAATAGGTAACTGGTAGCTTTAGTTTTTCAATATTATATGTGAATGACGTAACGCAGTGGCGTTCGAAAAACAAATGAAAGTCTGGAATAAAAAAAAAACCATTTAATACAAAACTTGATGAAACAAAGTTCAACTCCTAAGCACGAATATTGTCGGACATAGCGAAAAGTGAGCGTATACATTTATTTCTTACGGTACGTTATCTTAATCTTCCCGTATATTCGCGCTTATTTCATTGTGCATGTAGAGATAAATTACGATAAAGCTGGCTACTCACACGCCTGCTGCAGCGGCTATCTGGGGTGAAAAAAAGTGTGTTAAATTGGAGCCGCCTGTTGTATGCGATTGGAGTAATCAGAGTAATCAACTAATCTAATCAGACACAGCAGGTGGCTCCAGTTTGACTCACTTTTTCGTCTTATATTACCCCTGCAGCAGGCGTGCGACTGGCCGGCGCTTAACATGGCTCGCCCCTGCACTCCTACATATAGTCTATTTGTGATAAGAATGCAGTAAAGACATCACTGTCCGGCGGCCCAGCCACCCCCCGTAACCAATCAAATAGTTTCCAATTATCAAGCCAAGTTCAGAGTGACCAGTTGAAGGCAAACTTTCGAACGCGAAGGTCGTGTCCTGTCCTGTGAGTGTGTGTTAACAGATTTAAATTTAAATTTCACTGCATTCTTATCACGAATAGACTGTAGGTATTCCTCCTCACTTCCTCCTACTTTGTCACACTCATCACGCGTGGTAAGTAATACGCTCACTGTCTCGTCGACAAGCTGTCAGTGTTGAGGAGTGGATGCGCGCGACATCTTATCGTAGTACAGGGTGTAACAGAAAGGTGTAGTCATATTGGGGGGTTGTTAGGGACACCATTCTGAGCAACTTTCACTATAAGACCGATTTGATCAAAGCATTTTAATTTTTCACTTCCCAGTACATTTTGGTCCGAGTTATCAGCTGATTCGTATGGAGAAGTAAAAATTTAAGTTGCTTTGATGAAATCGGTTTCATAGTAAAAGTTTCTCATGGTCTCCCTAACCCCTTAAAATATGACTATACCTTTCTGTTAAACCCTGTATGGTATGTGTATATCTCTATCATTAATTTTGGAGGAACATCGTCATCATCCTAATATCACAGGGTGCTTGCTGACGCGGGGCCGACATAACCTTTGACGACCTGGTCGATAGTGACCTTGCTGAAGAAATTGTTGATGACCTTTATGGTGTTCTTGACGATTTGCTTGATGGCCGGCGGGGAGAGCTCGTCCATGATTGTTTTCCAGTTCTCATTGGCAAACTGGTGGGTCGCATCCGCTGTGATAAGAAGGGAAGGGGGTTAGTGCGTATATTCCGATCAAACGTGTTGGAATGGTCAAATTGTATTCAACTAAAGGGGCATTTACACGAATCCACGAGTTAGGCACGTCCGCAGGAACCCCCCACAGTCAGGCACGTCCGCAGGAACCCCCCACAGTCGCAAGAAAGGAAATGCCAACCGAAGCTTGGGCTTCCTGAATGGCCTCAAAGCAACCTATTGCAACTTGAAGTACCTACTCCGAAGCAACAAATAACCGGCCAAGTGCGAGTCGGACTCGCGCACGAAGGGTTCCGTCCCATTATCTATAAAAAACAGCAAAAAAAAAACATGTTGTATGGGAGCCCCCCCTAAATATTTATTTTATTTTATTTAATTATTTATTTTTTAAGTTAATAATATACTCAATATATTGTGAACATTTTAAGCGTCTACCTGGTACCAAAAATGAGCAAAAAATCACGTTGTATGGGAGCCCCCCTTAATATTAAATTTCTTTTGTTTTTGTATTTGTTGTTATAGCGGCAACATAAATACATCATCTGTGAAAATTTCAACTGTCTAGCTATCACGGTTCATGAGATACAGCCTGGTGACAGACAGACAGACAGACAGCGAAGTCTCAGTAATAGGGTACGGAACCCTAAAGATGAACTTTACTTGGGGAAATAAGTATAAAGTATACCTAAGTATCTACTTTGTTACTATCTTGATCTTTGAAAATCCTGTTTTCGAAGGTTGTCCGGTTGTCCGTTCAAATTTCAAAATAAGTCCTAGACACTCTCCTTGGTATAGACCAGAGGGCATATGGACGTACTCTGACATATATTATACAGCATTTGGTGTACAGTCCCCCAACGATCTTTTGGCTGATAAGTGACACGTCGAGACATCTCGGGCTCGACAGAGAAAATGACATTTGTGCATAGACAAGGGCCTTTCTAGAGTGTGGCATGCTAAGCACCTAGTAGGTTATGTGCATTAGGTAGCTACTATCATCTCGGTATATCGTGGGATTTATTTATTTGGGTCTAAAAATATTTTGGTAACGATTTAAATTGTTGCCTTATACAGGGTGTAACAGAAAGGGGTGTACAAGCCGAAAGAGGGTTGTTAGGGACATCATTCTGAGCAACTTTCACTATGGGACAAACTTGATCAGAGCAACTTTATTTTTATTAACTTAGTACAATTCGGGCCTAGCGCTCAGCTGATCTGTATGGTGGAGTGAAAAATAAAGCTTGATCAAGTCGGTCCCATAGTGAAAGTTGTTCAGGACGATGTCCCTAACAGCCCTCTTTCGGCTTGTACACCCCTTTCTATTACACCCATGCCTAGGTAATAAAATGTGATATAAGCATGATGCGGATGCTTGCGATTAAAGTAGATACACTAGTTTGATCGCTACTTAATTTTTTCCATTTGTATACAACATCTCACTTTACTTAATTGTAACTGGTAAAACAACATAATTACAATAAATCTGCGATACCTTTGCCTTTTTGTACTCTGTCTGGCTGAAGAAATACCTTGACATTTAGAAGGTTCTTTACATTTGGTATTATTAAATTGATTTATTATTTTATTTAACAGGAAGAAGCACGGTAGGTACAACAATACAAGTGCCTTATTCTGTTATGGAAAACGCAAACGCGTATCGGTTGATCGGAGCAATGAGAGCAATTTGCTCCAATTGACAAATCGATATGCTGCTTGCAATGCGTTTCCCATTAGAGAATTGGGCCCCAGAAGGGTAACGGACAAGATGTACGTACACCTGTAACGTATTTTCTGTTATAAGTTGTGCTAACTTACATTTTGATGTGTAGATATGAACATTTTCTAAAACATCTAAAATCTACATACACGGCGTCATACACAATAAGTAATTATATTCAATAGATAGTAGAACATGTAAAAATGCCATCAAATGCTGTCTTTTTTTGCACAAAATTGACTTTATAAAATAAATCTGCTGGAAATAGGTAGGTATACAATTCTGAGAATGTCAAGCCATTTTGTACATAATGCTTCAACTTAAGACTTGTTCCTAGATTTTATTGGATTACCTTGGCCACAAGCCTCTGCTGTATAGACAGATTTTATAGAGGTTTGATTTCAAAGTGGTTTAGCGGAAACGCACATGAAATGTCAAATAAAGCTACAGCTTTCCAACGAACATTTGGCGCGTCGTCGTGACAGGTGGAACTACGCTCGTTTACAGCTTCACTGCGTTAAGTTGCGTAGAACTAGAGCCCATGGAGGTAATTTGCGTTCATTAATTATTGTACTCAACATTTCATACGCGGAATTGTGCACCTCAACCTACTCAAGCTTTGCATTGCAAGTTTCACACCAACATAATAAAAAAACACCAAGGATCAAATTCATTTAGAGTGTAACCTGAATGTTGCTATGTAAAAGTTAGTGGCGCCATCGATTTTTCTTTTGGATTTCTTGCCACAGTATACGAAGTGCATAGACATAGACATAGACATCGTTTAGGTATTGATAATATTCATTACAAGTCACAAGGGGGCAGCGAGCAAGTGCAAGTGACAGATCCCTCCCACATGTAAACGTCACTCAACAAGTGCCAAAAGATCGTTATACAATGCTACATGGATGTTTTGGCACTTAGATGACACTGACAGGGGGGCGTCACTGCAACTTTGATAGATTAAGTGATTGGATTGATTGCGTTAGTTCCGACCCTTGGCCACGTGCCAAAACATCCATGTAGCACTGTAAGTTAAGCCCCGCAGAATGGTAATGCAAGGTCAAGGCATCTGACAGTGTCATCAGATTTTCTGCGTTACCTACCTACCATTTTACGGGACTTATGCAAGGTGTAAATATATTAACGCAAAATGAAAAACTACTTTGTTACGGACATCATTCTGAATAACGTTCATTATGTAACCGATTTGATCAGAGCAACTTTTTTTTCACTTCTCCACACAAATCAGCTGATCCACTCAGGCCAAAATGTACTGGGAAGTAAAAAATAAAGTTGGTCTGATCAAATCAGTTTCATAATGAAAGTTGGTCAAAATGATGTCCCTAACAAAGTCGTTTCTAATTTTGCGTTAATTCATTTACACCTTGTAAGTGTAACTGACTGTTTTTAATGTCTTCAGTTATCATATCAGTTACTCACCTAGGGCCTTGTTTCCATCGAACAGGTTCTTAAACTCGAATTGAGTCTTCCCAATGTTGTAGGTGTAGTTCGGGTTCACCAGTTTCATGTGGTCTCCCTTCGCGTTCTTCACGTGGGTTAGCTTGCTCTTTATAGTCAGGTCCATGTTACCTGGTTACAGAAAATCATGGCAGTTAATTGAAAAATCAACAACACTACTCAACACATAAGAAGGTACCAATATGATCTGTTGCTATCCGCCCATTTATTAGCTACTCATTAAATTTTAGTATAGTTAAAGCAGAAGAAATACCTACCCCAGCTGGCAGAGAAATACCTCGAAAAATTCCGAATTTCAACGAAAACTTGTACCTAAGTATGTTGTTTGTGACTATTCAGTAGTGCTACACCCAATTTTCCGAACAAATACAAATTGTGCTAACTTGAGGAGGGGCGAAAAACTGTTTTTTTTGGGACTTTTTCCGGTTTTTCGCGTTTAATTTGAAAACATTAAATAATTGTAAGAAATAGTGTATGAGTAAATCAAAGATGACAAAATTTCGCGTCGATAACAAAAATAAATACTAAAATTGGTCCAGATATGATTATAGGCAAACATACTTTACTATACCTACTCCTACTAGGTAGCGGGTATCTCCACCGTTGACAACTGTCAAATTCAAATTATTTGAACGCGAGTTACACTCGCCGCCGTCTAACTAGTCGACCGAGGTATGGAAAAAACTCAATTAAGTGGTATTATTTTGTGGTTTCTGATAAAAACAAAGATTGCTCATTTCCTCGGACAAGTTTGACAAGGTCAAGTTAGCAACATTTTATTACCTTAATTTTATTTATTCTGAGATACTGGTTTACCCGATTTGCGTCACACGTGTTTTAATTGACCGAGCGAGCGAAGCGGGCGAAGCGTCTCCGTTTCAGGTTTGGGCAAAAATGCTTTCGTATGTCTGTCCGGTTGTTCTCCTCTACAGGTCGCATTTATGAACCGATTCTCGTGAAATTTTGTGAGCAGGTTGGAAAAATAAATAGATTTTTTTACTCGAGCCAGTTTTTAGATTTTTTTCAAAATGGCGGAGATATGGGGTTTTAAAATGTAAAAAAATCGCTACAACCCAAACGGCTCGATGGATATTAACAAATGAGGTGTCGTTGGATTCGTAAAGACCATGAGAGTGAAACAGACTATATAATTTTAGTAAAAAGTCAATAGGTTGTATTAAAGATCGCGAAATGTAGTTTACAAAGTTATTGGTGCGGCTACTTTCATACTGCATGTACGTAACCAGGTACATTCATAAGTTTGTATGTGTTATTGAAAGAAAATTATTTGGGTTATTTTTTTATGTGTGTTAGCAGTTCAGCTTTCCCACCGACATACTCGCGAGGTCTACAGCTCACAGAGCCACTAGTAATAATGTGATCATATCGTTTCATTTTAGTACTTGAATTGTTCGTTATTTTGATGACTATCAAACTTTTCAAATTCTTCTTACGAAGGGCCAGATGCACAGTTGTTGGTCAGTTTAGCCAACAATTTAAAGTGCAATGGCTATGGGCTAGTGCCGTGTCAGGCCAAGGAGTCTCGGCCTTTATTCTAGCTTGTCCAAAATGTCTCAATGCTGACCGCGCTGTATAGTATAGGCCTTGATCTACGCTACGCTGCGTTTTCGGCCACCAGCAGCGCGACTAGCAACGCCGCCGGCAGCGCGACTAGCAACGCCGTCATCATTAGTCATTCATTACAAACCACGGCAGTAATGTATTATTATTACTCACTTGTCAAATGTTGTTTTTAAACAGGTAGTTTATTTTTTTTTGTAATAAGGCCCTAAGGTTTCATTGTGATGGGGGCATGTAAGGTACTTTCCTATATACCCTATCCAATATAACAGGTAACTTGACAGCTAACCTTAAACTTAATAAAATCCACTTTTTAAACACTAGGGATGTTACCAAAACAATCGGAAAGAATCGAAATTGTTTATTCGGTTGCGAAGAGTTGTCATCGCCATCACTGCTACGAGTATCAGCACTATAGATATTATTATTTGGATTTTATGAAGTTTTAGGATAGGGTATAGTTATTATAACGAGAGTCTGATCAAAACAAAAAAACAAAGCAATGATAATTGTAAACTTACTGGCTTTAATGATACCGTCCCCTTTCCCCTTGATCGGGAGCACAAGGACCTGACCATCCACGGTATACTTTGCAGTGACGGTAAGATTCATTTTGACTGATAACGAGAATTTCTCTTCATCCATGTTTACCCTGAAACAAAATAAGTCTAGGGGTCATGCATTCGGCTTAACTGGTTCGCCGACAAATCTTATATAGCAATAGTTTGCCATTGTTCGGTCGTTCGAGCGGTGTGCTTCTGTGAGAGAAGGGGTTAAGGCACAATAGGTAGTACCTCTGCCATGTTTAGGAATGGTTGTTTTTTTTGCTAGCTTAATAGTTTTTAATTTGAAAAAGATGACTAGGTATGTTGCTCTCTACCGGACAAATCTGTTTAATTTACTTAAATAAATAAACACAAATCGTATATTTTTTTATGCAAATTATTGCTAATTTGTGCAATTTTCTGGCTTTTCAAAGAGATAGGGTATCATGGATCTGAGTAGGTATCATCACTGAATCTAGGGTATCATCACTGAATAAACAATAGTTAAAAACACGGACCAAATACAGTGAAGTATATGTTATATATAATTCAAACTTAAGTCGTCCATGAGACGAAGAAGTTATAAAAACAATAATCAATCAATTAATGATTTATTCATAAAAGATTATGCAAAAAAATATTGCATCTTGTCACATGTACTTGCTCATATAGAAAAAACTTAATTAGACGTGAAAACAGTTCCGTAATAATTGTTTCCGTAAGAATTACAATACAATGTGAGCATATAGCAATACAATGTGAGGTATAAGTACTTGTAAGTACTTTGATAGGTAGTCGACCAAAGTCGAGCGATTCTAGGTAAACTTCTTATCTCCGCGGGGTAAAAACCAAGTGCGATGGTGGCCGTGGTTTGTTCGATTGTACATTTACACGGGTAGGGTGTAACTAACAAACAAATGTAACTTGACAAGATTATTAACGATCGATTGTCTATAGAAGTCATTAAACATTTTTATGGATTGTAGATATGCTTACTTGCAATCTTATTTCTAGGGTTTATGGGTTGAAATATTGAATTTCCTTTCTAGTGGCGTATCTTTCATCAATGAAATTTATCTATAGGAGCTTTATAACCATAATAATTTCAAGTTTATTGCACCAGGCTCCGCTTTACTTATAACTGAAATTGGGCAATGTTTGGAAGCACTAGATATTTACACCAAAGGCTTTACCACACCGGAGCGTTTATATTTGCGTCCCATCGCCACGGAAGAGTATGTATGTAAATGCAAATGTCTAAAATCCCCACAAAGTCGCTCAGAGGCCCAATTCTGGCCCATGCGAATTAAAAGCGTAGACGCAAATTGTCTACGACATATTTTAAGTCTACGCTTTCAATTCGCATGGCTCCAGAATTGGGTCCCACTCCCAGGAATGGTAATGTCGGCGGCCGATCGTAGAATTGGGTACATTATGGTGTGACCAAATGTGAAATATCATGAAAAGATGAATTCTCTTAAGGCAAACACTGCGGTATCTTAGGTGAAGACTATAGGGGCGAGCGCAGCGAAGCCCCCGAATAGTCTTCGTGTTCGTTTGACATGTATAACACAAAAATCATCACGTAGTGCTGAATAAAAATGCTTTGAAAATGCATGTTTTTGTTAAAACTCGCCATATCATGATGTGCCCAGTAATGGCTTGGGCATATCATGAAATGGCGAGGCACATCATGATGTGCCCGATTCTGCGATCGGCCGCCGACACAGTAAGAATGTTTTAAAAAACAACTACTAACTTGAAGTCAGTCAGTATCGCTTTGCTCAGCCCATGCATCAGGGGGTCCTCAAACAGCAACTTCAGGCCATTGCCGTCAATCTTAATGTCGTCCAACTTTACTGGGTCTATGGAGGGCACGCCCAGCTCTGGGATGCCCTTCGCGAAGTGAGGCATGCTCAACTCGATCTGCTCTCGGACGCATCTCTGGAAGTCGTCGCCAACTGTACAGGGGTGGATGTATGGCGCTGAAAATGAAGCATGTTGTTTATACCTTACCTTATTGGTACCTTAGAACTAAACAATTATATAGTTGTTAACGTTGCTGCTATGCTGGTAAGTAGGTACAACAATAAGGTAGATATTTAGATAAGTAGGTACTTATTTTCAAAATCTTTTATTTATGCGAAAGTAAGTATGCATACTACGTAGGTACCTACCTAAATTATACAGTTAGGTACTATTGATAAATTAATATACAGTTGCTAATTAACCAATACATGTATACGCTATAATAAGTATCAAACTACGAATGACGTTGCAAATATGGTTATTAAATAAGTATCTAGACCAGAAAAGTCAATAACTGTACTCAAATAAAGTCTTATCTGATACGACATGCCACCAATATGAGAGAAAACGAGAAACGGAACCCTCGTACATCATCGTCACTCCTTTGACATCCGCAAATATAAATAAATCAAATATAATAAAAATATGAGAAGCAAATTCTGATGGACCCTCCAGCATTGCTTCCTTTGCTGTTATTAAGTGAATGGCAAAATAGAAGTACGGATTCTCTTTCTCTTTGTAACAGTTTTATTTTACGAAGTTCACTAACATATAGAGTGCGCGCGTGCGGACGTGCGAATCGAAGTTTTGTTTCTTTTGCCCCTTGATATTTTACACAAGGTAACATTACTTACTGTGTGGGATTTTATGAAAATTGTATTACACCGCGTAACAACGAAAATAACAATCTATAATAAGCACCGAACAGAACTACGAGTAGGTAGTATCTACTGTTTAATTTGTCGTAAGTAGTTAATTAGTGTTTTGTCATAAAAGGTAAATAGAGTTGTAGCATACGATTTGCTATTTCAATATGTCCATGAGGTGTCATCCTTTGCCACAACTTTGAACTGTGTAATTACAGTTACCCAACAGTTTGTTTTCAAACAATCCACGTACAGTTACAATGTCACACACATACCAACATCACTCGAATGTAATGAGCTGCGTCACATTGGACCTTGCTATAGAGATAGACCAACAAGGCTTTGGCGAAAAGACAATGGCCACCACGTCCAGAGTGAACGCGCGGTGACTTAAGCTAAGGCCAAACCAACGCGTTCAGCTCGCGTCCGCGGTGGCGTGCACGGTGGCGATCAGTTGTTGCGTTCGAACTTGTAGCGACGTGTTCACATCGAGGCGTCCTCTGTTTGGCCGCGGCGTCCGGTGCAGCGTCTGCACGCAGCGGTGGCGATCAGATCGCGCTTGCTACGTTTGGACGCTGCACGCAGCTATTTTTGTTGAGAAAAACTGTGTTTTTTTAGTTTTTAACGTATGGTGGAACCGGAAGGAATTATAAATGAGGTTCACAAATACCCATTGTTGTATAATACGTCTCATTCTGATTATAGAACTAATAGAAAAAAGGACCAGGTGTGGGACGAAATAGGACGAATTTTACTTCTGTCTTCAATGAGAGCAGACAGAAGTAAAACTTCTTCAGTTTCACTATCTGTATCAGAGAGCATTGTAGTTAATGACGTGACTCCAGCCTGATGAACGCAAGAACAAACGCGACAGTGTACACAACTTTTGCACGCGCAGTAATCGCCACCGTGCACGCCACCGCGGACGCGAATTGAACGCGTTGGTTTGGCCTAGCCTTTACGCGGCGGCGGCGGGCGCGGCGGCGGGCAGAACCGCACTTTAGCATGAGTATCGTTTATAATAGTTTATTTTCAGAAAGATGTAACGTTATAAACTTGTTTAGCAAGGTAAACAAGGGATGTATCGCTACTCCCTACAAAAGGGAAAACCCTGTATTTAAGGATAAGTTGCTGCTACTTGCCACTAGAATAAATGCCTCAGATTAAAATACTTACTACATATATAAACAATTTGACATTTAAAATAATCGTAGATTACTGCAGACATAAAATAAAAAAATATTACTCTCGGTGGGGACATTAATGGGCTACATTTACTTTACTTTTACTTTTACTGCTGACATGTAAAAATATGAGATTGAACAGCAAAAACGAAACGAAGACATTTTACAGGTTTTTCAGGCAGAATTAGGTTAAGGGTGGCTGTTAATAGTTTGGCGTGTAGTGTAGGTTAGTTATGTTAGTGGGAGAGAAGATGGGGAGAGTGGTGAGTGTGCGATTGGGAGAAATGTGGTGTGTAGTGCCTGTTAGTGTTAACTTGACTATTATTTAAATACCTATAAGATATAATTGAACTTTTGTTAGACGTTCATAAGTTTTTTGCAGTCATCATATGTTTGTGTGCTCAACCAAAGACGTATGCTTCTATCTACAAACGTCAAAGACGCAGATCTGGGGCCCAATTCTCGCTAGACGCAAAATTTCTACGAAACATGTCATACGAATCTGACAATATTTTATGTCTACGCTTTCAATTCGCAACGGTGAGAATTGTGCTCCTGTCCTGCAGGACATGCCCGGATTCACAACTGACCTATTTCAAGTTTGACGCGCTCTCAAAGTCTATCACGCGGACAGCGCCCCCCGCCCCGGTGTCTTTATTTGAGCCAGACTCCTGGGCATCTTTTAAAATACTTTTACCACCGAAAATAAAAAAGAGTTTTGTTATCAATAATCATGTTATAAGTTCAAGTTCAGTGCGATTATTGCAAGGTTAAATAACCAATCGATGATGTTTGTTTTGTGTTTTGGTACGGTGATGCAGGCGACTTTCTTGGACAGCTTTTAGGTCACCTTGTGTATTATTATTATTATCTAAGTATTACTATGATTATTAAGCTTATTTTTAATGTATAGCTGTATCCGGTTTTGCTTGTATCTTGTAATCACCTATCATGGGCCATCGTGTAGAGTAGAGGCCCTGAAATAACCCCTTTGTCGTAAATGAGGTGAGTGAGTGAGACCATGAGACATGTTTTTATATATCGGTACTTTCATAGACCAGAAATCGCCGCTAAATATTTTGCTATTCACTTGACTTCACCAAAATTCAGCTAAGGAATCCCAAATCAACTCACTCAGGAATCAGGCTGGAGTCTCAGAAAAAAATCACTGGTGGGGTTGGAATCAGATTTTTGGCACAGCCCTGCAGAAGATCGGTGACTCGGCTGTACAGAAGAAGCCCAGATGAAAGGAGACATTGGATACTTGGTCATTTGTTATTCAAATAGAGCGGCTGTAACTCAGCCTAGTCCGTTGTTTTATTCCCTTGCAAACTTTAACTCGTATTTTTCACACGCGAAAACGGAAATTGTAACACTTACTCAAAAATAGGGCTATCTAAAGTGACACTTACTAGAAAAATAGTAATAATTGTTTGACAAAATACTACGAGTTCAATTAATTTAAAGCTGTACTATACTCATTCTTTAAAAGTTCAGCGGTCTAATCTAAGTAGGTATAGGTAATTTAAAAAAATATATAAGGGAAACGGTAAATAGTCGTTAATAGTCGAGCAAAATGTATGAAAATATAAATGAACCTGTGAATTTTATATCTGCCAGCTTCTCTAGCAAAGATGATCAAATAAAATCGAAAGTGCCCAGTGCTCGAAGAACTCAAAACTGTCGTATGTAGGGTAGGCAGATGATAAAGGATATTTGAATGAAAGTGTGATATACCTAAGTACTCAATAAATCAGTATTCCCAAGTATTGTTTTGCTACTTAGGGATTGTCTGATTTTCTCTCACATGAAAACAACACGCCAACTAAATTCATGCTAGCGCCGCTGTAGCGAAATTAATACTTAAATGAATTTGAATGCGAAGTTTGTGCATTCTTAAATCAACCTTATTATGACATACTAAATTGTACACAAGTAAAAAAATATCTTCAATACTTACGCACATAGCTCTCATTTTTCTCATCGCCGTTCGTACTACAGAAAGCTACTGCAAGCAACACTAGCACTTTCTGATACATCTCAGAGTCACTGTTGGTACCTTGGCTGGTACCTACCAAAACTACCAAAGAGGTTGTATGTAAGTACGTCAGGCGACGAAGGAGTTTTAGTTCTGCGATTGTCTACGGCGCCCCTACAGAGCATGCACTACAAAGGTCGCAATACCATGGAGGTTGGATGCTCACTATACTGCGATGAGCAATGATCGAGTTTTTAACACGCTTTCGAGACGGGACCGTGTGAGTCATGCGATACTCCGACTAGTCCGACCAAGAATCCTGACAGAAAAACGCGGTGAATACGCAGGAATGCTTTTTTACGACTGCGGTCACCGATAGGCAAAACAATGTCGAAGCTAAAATTAAACTAATGTCGTCAAATAAACTGGTTAATTGGAAATAGTTTTAGATAAGTATTTATAATGATTAATGACGAAGACGGTACAAATATTTTGCGACCAGTTTAAGGTAACGTCAATGACGTCAATAAAAATAAAATATCCTGAAGATTTGTAGGAGGTTAACAATTCTTCGGGATATTTCATTTATACATACATAAAAAAAAGTCAGTCGGTATTTCGATACTACCATATAATAATCATCTGGGGGGCAATTCTGGCCCTAGCGAGATCATGTCCATGGTTGAAATATCGATTTTGATATACCGAAATCTCTATCAAAAACAAGAAAAAGCTAGCCTTTGGACCAACCGAGATATCTCGACCCGTTTTCGATCGAAATAAATATAAATCGAGATCGTTTTCGACGGATTTGGGCGGTATCAAAACCGATATCTGGGGAGAAGATCTCGATAGCGCGAGAATCGGGGGCCATTCTTCATTGACGTGACTTTTGTGAAGTCGGTTAAAAATGGAAAATAACGCAAGCCAGGATATTTTCGAGGGCGCGGGGGGGTGACGCTCGCCCCGGAGGAGAGGGGAGAGTAGATAATATTACACTTTTCTCTTTAACCTACATGTCCTGATAGATAAAAGTTACCCTTTAATTTTGCCAAATTTCCCATACTTACATAAAAATTCATGGATTCATGAAAGATTCATTCCAACAAACTAGATTCATAGTTTTCTTGAACTATTACTACTCTCAGGTCGAATCCAACTTTTCTCAATTTTGAAATATGAACCTAGGCACACGTACTAGCTGCGGTAAAAAAGTCAGGCTTCTTTCACTAAGTGCACAAAAAAGTCGTTTTGTTCTAGACCGAACTACTACTATACGGCGAAGGCTTCGTCGAAAAACAATGCGGGATAACTATCGAGACGCCAACAGAAGAGGACTACAGCTCCTGGCGTTGTTCCGTCGGCATGCAGCATTTAGCCGGAACTGTGAATGTGCAGCACACTCCCATACAGGCGCTCATCAATGTTGCCAAATAGACGGAGACGTTACAACGAGCTCTGGATAAATTAATCTGTGCTCTGGGTAGGACCCCGGTTCTGCCTAATAATAATAAGCGAGTGAACTTGGCTGTTGAGGAAAAAATTAAAAGCAAACAATATTTTTAAACAAAGCTTTTATTTAAATGCCCTAAAAAGGAGAAAATAAAATTTCATTTGAATCAAATGCGTCAAAATACTTACTTGTGTAGACTTAATTAGGTGGGTAGGCACCTATTTGCACAGACTTGAAGATAAATCCCGCAACAAGCTTTTATATCGTATAAATTGTGTAATGTAATAAAATGACGCATTTGATTGAATTGAAATTTTATTTTCTTCTTTTTAGGGCATTAAATAAAAGCTTTGTTTAAAAATGTTTTTTTACTTTTAATTTATTTTTATCTTTTTAGTCTTTATCATTACAGGACAAAACATCTAATGTAGAATTCGAGTGCTTGTCAAGACGAATCAAATGAGACCAAACACGATAGAATTGCGTCGTTTGGTAACAGAGTTCCCATGGCCACCTTCCGGCTCCAGCATCAGATCAGCACTATGTCATAAAAAATATTTTAGGACCAAAGTATTTGTTAAGACGAATCGAACGAGCCCAAGCATGATGGTGTTGTGATGTTTTATGACAGAGTTCCCATGGCCACCTTCCGTCTCCATCATCAGATCAGCTCCAAGTCAGACAAATATTGCATTGTCATCCAATTTACTTACATACGTATGCAAAATTTTAGCTCAATTGGATAGCGGGAAGTGGGTCAAATTCAAGCCGACATTTTTGACGCGAACCTTGATACATAAACACATACAGAGCAAGTTAAATAAAAGCTTTTAAAAAGGAAGAGCTTTTAGCATTTATTGGTATTAACATGGGATATAATATAGTAGACCTGCTTGAACAGATCATTTCATTTCGGCACCGACCTGAACAAACCACGCATGCAAATCCTTGTCTAGAACAGATTCCGAACAATTTTGTCAGCACTGCAATGATTTTACTGCTATGGCCCCAAATTACAAACATAAATTTATACAGGGTGAAATTAAGTTAGCTGACCATATTTTGAGGAATGATAGTACCCATCATTGTGAACAACTTTCCCTATGAAACATATGGTCGCAAATGAAAAACATTTTTCGTCCCCCAGTACATTGCCCCGATCAGCTGATTTCAAGTTACTATAGGAGACCCAAATTTTTTTTTTCGTCTCCATCATCAGATCATCATTCCCCGAAATATGGTCAGCTAATTAAATGTCACCCTGTATACACCGAAAATTTTATAACCCAATTTTTTTATGAATGTAAGCCCTAGGGATTTAGCTGAATCCCCGATTCTATCATTTCCCTGCGACATATACAAGGTTTAAATGAATTAACGCAAAATGAGAAACTTTTTCACTTCTCCATACAAATAATCTGACCCACTCAGGCCAAAATGTACTGGGAAGTGAAAAATAAAGTTGCTCTGATCAAATCGGTTTCATAATGAAAGTTGCTCAGGGTGATGTCCCTAACAAAGTAGTTTCTCATTTTGCGTTAATTCGTTTACACGTTGTATATGATCATCACGGACTATTGTGTAAATGGGCCTTATAATCTGATGCTGAAAAGCAACTGAACGCAGGAACTGCGAAGACTACAAGGGCACTCCACTAGTCAGTGTACCGCGCGGCATTGTCGCGGGAACATGCGCTCCCCGCTGTAGCAAAGATCCGTCGGTCCTCAAAAACTTTTCAAAGCTCACGGGAGCTTTTCGAACTTCCACCTTTTAATTCACAGTGATATAGAGACAATGTTTATGTGTGTGAAACTTGAAGTTTTTAGATTGTAGACTGGATTTTAAAAAAGGTGTCCTTTTAGAAAGTTGTGAAAGTTTTCGTAAGGTTTTGTTGAGTCGCGCTTCAGGTTTCCTTCAGAATAATTTTCTATTTATAAGGCAATGAAACGAAAAATACTTTATATTTTAATCAAGCTGTATAAAAGGAATGTAATGAATTTGTTTGTAGTATGTAATAAATTGTTTTTGGCCTGGCGCCACAAAGAAAGTTTATGGGTACTTTCAGGTTTAATGTCGTTTCGTCAGCCCCCTGGGTTACTACTCCCAACTTATGTAAGACTTCGCTATTGCAGGTTTTAGTCCCCAATTTGCCTTCTAACTTGTTTTCACTTCCACCAAATGAGGTCAATGCCAATTTGCCGATGCAGATTTTCTGCAGGTGCCAAAACAGTTTGGTTAGGTTACCTACATTATACCTAGGCTACAAGGTATGCCCAGTAACGCAGTATTAAAAAAAAAAAAAAAACAAAATCAAAATATGTTTATTTCAGAACAGGAAATGTACTTACTTACAGCGAATTGACAAAGGAAACTAAGAATATGAGACATTATGAGGTACATTTAGGATGAGAGACGAGCTGGTATCCTAGCTAGATTATGTAATAATCTGTATTAAGGAATACCAGGCCCAGCCCCTTACAGTAGGGTGATTAGAATGTGTTTATTATATCTTAACTTAATTTATTTTATTTTAAATATCTTTTGTTCAGTTAATTTAATTGATAAGTGAGTGTTGTGTAGTGATGTGTTGGTGGTGTGTGTGAATGTGTGTGAGGGTGTGTGTGAGGGTGTGTGTGTGTGTGAGGGTGAGGGTGTGTGAGGGTGGGTGTGTGTGTGTGTGTGTGTGTGTGTGTTGTTATGTATTGTAGTGTGCATGATCTATTTGAAAGGTAAGTATCTATTAATTTATGAATGTATGAATGCTTCTGTTTCCTCATAGGTTAGGCTGAGAAGAAAAGACTGGACTTTTTGTCGACAATTTGAATAGGTAAGCCCATATACAGGTAAGCATGAGTTCATTTTGTTGTAAAGAAATGGACCGAGGTATGGAAAAAATCTTTTAGTGAAGGTGAAATTTGGCATTATAGTACAGCAAATACGATCTTTGCGTCGCTTAGTAATTTCAAAGTAGGGAGTAGTAGTGTGTTGCAGCATAACTGTGCTTAATATAAAAAGTTGCCTTACATTTAGAACCTTGCACTCGCTATAAAGATCATTTGTGGGATATAGGATAGGACGGAAGGTCGCGATTTTTAGAATGGATCTTTGTGCTATCTCAAGCGGTTTCAAAGTGGTTTTCGGTGCTCCTCCCCAGGTGACAATACAGTAGGTAATTATAGATTGGCAGAGTGAAAGGTAGACCATATAAATTAATTGGTGATTAGCGACGTGTCTTAAGGATTTAAAAATATAGATCAATTTTCGGACTCTCCCCGAGAGTGTATTTATGTGGGCCTTAAAATTTAGTTGGTTATCTAAAATTATTCCAAGATATTTGATGGAAAGTGTGAGGTTTATATGGGGACAGTTGCAGTTTTGCCTAGTGGGACATGAATGAGCCTGAATAAGGAGCGGTGATGACGGTTGGGAATTGGTTTTGAGTGAGTAGGTCATAAATTTTGTTTTGCCTATGTTAAGTGTTAGGGTGTTATAATTTAGCCAGTCAAATACTTGATTAAATCCGTTTTGTGCATCAAGTTGAAGTTGTGACCAGGAATCGGATGAAAAGGTGATAGCCGTATCGTCGGCGTAGGTGATAATGCTGCCGCTTGGGATATTTAAATTACAGAGATCGTTTATATAAACGAAGAAGAGAGTAGGGCCTAAGATACTGCCCTGGGGGACGCCATATTGGATTGGTAGTTCATCGCCAAAGTGATTTTGAATTTTTACCATCTGTGTTCGGCCTGACAGATACGATTGAAAAAGACTAAGTTGGGTGCCTCTTACGCCAATTGACTGTAATTTAAGTAAAAGAGATGGGGTAGGAACGGTATCGAAAGCCTTGGCAAGGTCTAGAAATATCGTTAGGACCTTTTTTCGATTATTGAGGGAATTAACAACATTGTTTACGAGGTTTTGCACAGCGTTAGAAGTGGAAATATTTTTCCTGAATCCGAATTGATTTTTAGAGAGAAGATTATGGTTTTCTAGGTAGTTTACAAGACGGATATTTATAAGTCGTTCGAGAATTTTAGAAAGCGTTGATAATACAGCGATGGGCCTATAGTTATTTACTGAGTTCCCATCCCCGCCCTTGAAGATAGGATGGACAATGGCCTTTTTAAATGACTTTGGGAATATACCGTTTTGAAAACAAAGATTAAAGATGTGGCTCAGGACTGGAGCCAGAGTTGAAGTATATTTTTTTAAAAGAAATGGTGGGATACCGTCCCAGCCAGTGGCCGCACATGATTTAAGAGACAGAATGATGGAATTTATTTCTGCTGGGTCGGTGTCCAAGAGGGCAAAGGAGTGACTGGGAGCTGGAGACGTATACTGCGTAGAAAGCGAGGTATTGGGAGGCAGAGCATTAGCAAGATCTATGCCGATGTTTGTAAAAAAAGTATTTACTTTGTTGCACGAATCCCTCGGGGTGGAGGAGGGGGATATTAGTTGACTAGATGAGTGACGAACTTTATTGGAATTAGTAATACGTTTGATGGACTTCCAAATTAGTTTTGAGTTGTTACCTGCCTTTGTTAAGTCCTGTGCATCGTAATATCTTTTGGCTTTTTTAATAACTTTGTTGCAGAAATTGCGATATCTGGTATAAGTTATTTTTAGTACTTGATCGAGAGGTGAAGCTTTTGATTTTTTATGCATATGATCCCGATTTCGCATGCACCTCAGGAGACCAGGTGTGATCCATGGCTTTAGGATGATTTTCCTCCTGGGTAAGATCTTAGTCGATGTATTTTTTGTAATGACATTACTGAGGAGTATTGAATAATGGCTAAAATTGGCTCTGCCACCCCGTATGGGAAAAGGTATGACGATATTTTTATGTTGTGATGCCCAGTAAAATAATTATGATGAACCAACACAGACGTTCAGCAAAACGCAGACAGAAGTTAAATGAAAGAATATTATGTTCCAAGCTCAAGTCAAGCCTGATAGAACTCTATATGTCGGCGGCCGATCGTAGAATTGGTTGGGCACATCATGATGTGCCCAAACGTGAAATATCTGAAACGATGAAATATTTTAAGGAAAACACTGCACTACAACTTAGGTGAAGACTAAAGTCTTTGTTGCTCGTTTGACATGTATAACAAAAAAAAACGTCACGTAGTGCTGAATAAAAATGCTTTTAAAAAGACATGTTTTCGTTAAAACCCGCCAGTAATGGCTTGGCCATATCATGAAATGGCGAGGCACATCATGATGTGCCCTATTCTACGATCGGCCGCCGACATTCACTATTCACAATTATTTATTGCACACAATAATTTAAACAGTAACATTAAAATAAAACACATGCACAAATGCGAGCTTATCTCTAAAAATAAATGTCTTTCAGCAAACCATATACATCTACATTATGTTAATAGATTCGGGTAATACATAAGGTTTATGGCTTTAGGTTATAAAATGTATACCAAATGTTCAACTAGCAGCTATTTCGTTCCTAGGTCTACCATGTAAACCGCGTAATCTACTTTAGTAAAAGGGTGTTTCTGGAAAGTGGTCACTCTTTTCCTCAGAGACGGGCAACAAGAGTGCGTGCGGTGATTCCGATCGGATCGCATATAAAAGAACTGTGGTCATAAAGATGTGTATTTTTACGAGCAAATGTTTTCAATGTTAAGTGCTGGAAGCTATAAAAATTCAATGCATACTTTGTCTATCTCTATTCGAACAGATGACTCGCTTGTTATAATTCATCATTCGACTGTTTTCAAGGTCTAGTTTTAGGTCACTGTGTATGTTTAGATTTTTACGCTCTGTTAGCTAGAGTAACTGAGTTTTTCATCGACTGTTCCTTTGTCTTTGCTCGTTTGGGAGCCTACACTCGGAGGAATGGTCTGAGAGCATTGCATTTACTTTTTACTAGGTACTTTATTAATTTATACATACTTACGAAGTGCAGTTCTGAAATAATAATAATCCCACTGCAAAGCTATCGTTATTCTATTATATTCAAATTACTAATCTCGTAGCAAACATTTAAACAATGATCAGGATTTGGCTTTGACGTTCCATATCATATTTTTGGTACCTAAGCGTTTACTTCATCGTTGGAGATCGTCTGATCTTTCCATAAGCCATTAAGCTAAAGTCCGAGAAAATATTGTGACGCAGAAATTATGTAGAAATAACACAGCTTATATTCATCTTATATTAGACCAAAAGTTGGGCAGAGGACGTGATGTCGGGGAAAAATACGAAGTAATATAACACATCCGAGGTTTCCCAATAAATAGCACGTGCCACAAGTTTGGCGCTAGCCTTATGGAAGATTGTTATTGTTTCATCTACTAAAATATTCCCATCAAGTTGTTTTCTATTTCTAAGACTTGTTAAACTTGTTGTATTTCCTGTTGTATGTTATTATTACACAATTAAGGATATCGCAACTTTAAAGAGAGCCTAACGAAACGATTTTGAAATCTAATTCGCGGAGATAGGGTCGACAAGTAGGTAAGAACGGGTGTATACTGCCACTTGTTTAGTTTATGGCGCGGAACTTATGGCACTGAACAACGATGTTAGCATGCATTTGAAAAATAGGTATAGCAATTTTTATGATATTTATGTAAACATTAAAAGAGAAGAGTGTGTAATATTTCTCATTTAACTCTGCAGAGGGTGACTTTCAAGACTCCCTTTTTAGCGCACCCCACACAATTTAAGGACCCATGTAAAATATTTCGTACTTTTAGGGCCTCTCGTTTATTCTCTGCGCTTTATCTGTCATTCAGTCATTTATAACAGTCGTCAATAATACAATAACGAAATAACAATAACACACGAGGAACCGCTCATTTATTTTACTAGATACTAATTACCACTCAGGTTTCGACAGATAGAGATCACAGCAGATCAGACTTTATGTTGATAATTTAGGAAAATACTAAAATACCGTAGTCGTTGGGGTTTAGTGGTTATCCTAATACTTCAAACCTGAAGTGCGATTCTAACAATCACCCAAACCAAACCCTGGCAGCCAACACCAAAGATGGCGACGCAAGACGACACCACAGAATTTTCATAGCACGAGTGTAAATCTAAGTCAACGATGTGTAAGGCTGTGAAGGGGGTGTCATGGGAGACGGAAAGCCTGATGGGCAGTTCACCGCTAGAGTCGGGTTGGCAGCGGTACTGCCCCCGGTCTGGGTTGTCCCACTTGGGTCTCTTCGTGGCACTGACCCTGTACACTGCTGGTGGGGGATTTGTGAGTATTGATTTATAATGTAGTATTGATTTATAAATGCATTGACTATCCTTTTTTTACAGAAATGGATTTGTCATATCTGAAAACGATGTCAAACATGCCCTAGTAGATAGATGCCTACAGATAGAGAGCGCGGATGCGGCGAATCAATAGGGAACGCGGCGGAATCAAACTGGACCCCACCCCGAGGGGCACAGGCCTTTACCCGGATACGAGTAAGATGGAGCCATACTCCAACACGCTGGCTCAGTGCGGGTTGGTGGAGGGGTGTTAGGATTACTACATACTACCAAGTAGTGATAGTAGCCCGGACGCGTAATGCCAGAGTGTATACTACCACAGACACCCTGGACCACTTTGTGCTCGTTACACTATAGAGCAAAATGTATTCCAGCACAGACATTCTTTGTGTTAGTATACATTATGCTTGTCATTTCTAAAGCAAACTACTTAGGTACGTGTGCAGAGCAAAGGATTTGGCAGTGACGATAAGATACTTAATCGAAAAATAGGTATATATTCAATGACTGCTGTCCAATGCAAGAAAGAGGTAACAAAATGGCATAAGAATATCAATTATGAGGAGACAGAGAATATACTAAAGTATTATAGAATGATAAAACAATAAATATGAAATAATAAAAACCTATAAAATAAAAATCAAAACTAAATACTTGCTATTAATTACTATTAATTACATATACGTATATAATAATCCTATAAAAATTAAATTTAACACAACATCTTACACACGTATACAAATACCTCATTTAAACTCACAGAGAGGAGTATACACTAAACAATATATTTTAACTTTTCACCTGATTTTGTGTAATTTACTAAATTATTAAAACTTCTCTTATTAATAAGTTTTGCTTGAATAACCATTGACTAATAGTTATATTATAATATTGTCATCCAAACTTCATAATTAGAAGCTAGAATATTTATTTGTATTTAAAATACTGGGAGTTGGGGCGCTGTTTTGCTGAAATACTGGTCTTACGCCTAGCTCAGCGACAGATGCTACAATGTTTTTAATGTGAAATCTAATCTAGTATCCTTTGAAATAGCTCCATTTTATCTAGCATACTTACTTCTTTTTTGTGTCAATAAATATTATATCATATCATACCATTATATCAATATTAAGATAGAGACGATTTTTCCAATTTAGGTGTCACACAACGAACTACTCAAAAGTTCACTTTAAGCACCGTTTTGTAAGCTGCTTTATTGATGATTATTGGTTACTGATATTCAGAGACTGTATATCCAATTAACTGCGCCTGCGGGGTAATGCGGCTCGCCAAACGTTTGTTGTATTCGCAAACGTTAACAAACGTTCGCATACGCAACCTATATAACGATGACGGGCCGCCAGACAGTTTCGCAGCGGCTGACCAATCACAGCTCTCTTACCTCGTCCCCCGCCGTCCGTAAATTGGTGAGTTGTGTTTCAAAGAAGAAAGTATGTATCTATGCGCTCTCCACTAGATAAGTGCTTCCTGCTGATATTCTATTTGAGGTCTTATGTTTTTTATTTTGATACGTTTTTTATGAAATTTGGTTGCTTTAGGTCAATTTCTGTGCTTATACTATAGATAAGTTGTGTTAGGTCACAAAATGTACCACCCAGCGGAGCGGAGCGGAGCGAGGCGATCTTTTGTAGTTCTACAAAACCAAATTGGTTGCTTTAGGTCATTTTCTGTGCTTATACTATAGATAGGTTGTGTTAGGTCACAACTTTATGTACCACCCGGAGCCAAGCGAAGCGGGGAGCTAGCAGACTATTGGGCTGGCTGTCTATAGTTGTATGTATTTTGTTCCAATATTCTAAATCAAAGTGTATTTGACCACAGACATTGTCTGTGCTGGTATGTACGTACATAATTCTAAATATCTATAAACATAGAGCTAGTATATGCTCTCTATTCATTAGAGCAAACTACATGCGAGCACAGATCAACCCCTGTCTGTGGTAGTATACAGTCTGGCATTACGCAGCCCGGACCTACAGTTTAACGCGCCTCATCCGAAACACGGAGCGTCCCCGTATGTACTTAAGATAAATTAATTATCTCATTGGTACATGGTCAGCACCGGAATTCCAATCTACATTTCCTGCGTGAAAAACAAGCGTGAGACCCACTAGACCACGGAGAGCCCGCTAGAGTCTTCAGAATGCTGATATTTTAGCGAAATTGCCGCCTACATCGTCTGCTGCTCGCCATCATTTTCGGTGAACCTTTCGCAATTGAGAATCACATTGCGCTGAAACTATATTGATATCGCTTCTGTATGTATCATAGGATCATAGTAATTTTATCAAGGATTATTTCGTTCTTACACACTTTTTATGTATCGTGTACGGTTTTCTTTTAAAATGGAAAATTCCGCGCGCCGGGACACTTTCGAGGACGCGAGGGGGTGACCCTCGCCCCGGAGAAGGGGGGAGAGTAGATAATATCTAACTTTCTGCTTTAACCTGCATATCCTGATGTAAAAAGTAACCCTTTATTTTTGCAAAATTTTAGCAAATTTTCTTGATCTATTAGTCATTCTGTATCGTAACAACGATTTGTGTCTTGCCAGAAGCGGCATGTCGTCTGCAGTGAAGCTACAAACTTGCAACATTAGTGCAGAAATAAATATTCTATATATCCATAAGACAGATAATTGGTGCATAGGGAAATAGGAATAGGTCTTAGTTAAGAAGAGACCGGTGAACGCGTGAATTTCCCATACAAACGTAATACAAAAATGATTTGAATTTGAGAAATAGTTTAACGTATTTAGACTGTGAGTTGTGAGTTTTGAACACCACACTTCGATCTTAATATAATCGAAGACACCACACCTAAAGGTATCATGTCATGCCACATAAGTTCCAAAACTTTATCAATTGTCTGAAAACACAGAGTTACCGTACTATGTATAAATAGAGTGTGAGGTTCAATAAAACTACAGACACTTGGACTAAATAAACTGTACTACTTAGACGATATATAAATTAAGATAACAAGGGAGCAAATCAAATTAAAACTAAAGCAATTGTAGCACTTAATTATAGTTTCTTATGCTAAGTAACTAAAACAAAATAATAGTAATGATGACGTACACGATCCGCAATTACTACCTTAAAAATCAAGAAACTCAGTCTCGTATAGGCATATGGGATTTGTCTTGAGGTTTTCCTCTTCGTATGTATCATAGTTTGAAGTATCTCCAGGAGATCTTACTTTAGGAATAAACGGAGGCATCAACCGACAGTTCAACAGACTGTCCCAATCGATTTCTTTAAACCATTTATGATTCTTGAAGTCCAAAGTACCTTCCTTCAAGTTCCCGTACCTTCTTGAGACTTCCACTTGCAGAGTACGCGAAACCAAGTCTTTCAACTCATTGGTGAAGGAGCCCGGGCATCGGTACTTTCCTGCTACAATTTTCTCATATATTCTCATGGGGTCAGAGGCGAAGAATGGAGGGTGGCCGGCATTCATTTCGAAGAGTAGTATACCCAGCGACCACCAATCTACAGACGTCCCGTAACCTTTGCTCAAGATAATCTCCGGCGCTAGGTATTCAGGGGTTCCACACAAGGTCCAAGTTCGTCCACGCAATAACTTACAGAAGCCAAAGTCGGTAATTTTTATGTAACCTGTTCTATCAATCAGTATGTTCTCTGGCTTCAAATCACGGTAGACCAACTCGCAAGAGTGAAGATACTCGAGAGCTAGAATAACTTGGGCGCCGTAAAATTTCGAGGCGTATTCTTCAAACTTCCCCATTTTGCGGAGGTGTTGAAACATTTCACCGCCGGGCACGAAGGGTAGAACAAAGTATAGATAGACGTTGTCTTTGAAGAAATATTTCATGTATACCACAAAGGGGAAGTTTAAGACGCAGAGAATCTTTTTTTCGAAAAAGCTGTGTTCTATTTGCTTTAGTTTTACGATAATCTCCTTTTCCAGCATCTTCATGGCGTAGTATTTACCATTGGCGTAGCACCTCACAAGATATACGACGCCGAATGCTCCAGTACCCAGAATTTTTATTTTTTCAAAGTCGGTGGGTTGAGCATTGCTTTCCGACTTCTCATTCCAACCGAGTTTGAAGTTTTCATGTAACTTTCGAAGATATGCATTATACTGTTCCTGTTTGGCATGCGAATATCCGAAGCCTCCGCCAGATTGAAACAACTTCTTGTTATCAGGCTCTCCCATAATGTCACTGAGGCGTTGTGAAACCCGATGTAACAGTTCAGTTAGATAGGAAGCCAAGCCACATATGATTTTTCTGTTTTCTGGTCAGTGTGATCAGATCTGTCACAGAGGTCTATCTCATAGATTAGAATGTATAACGTGGCAAGAAATGCTAGGGAGAGGATGAATTGGAACTAATTTTATGGTAACATGCTGGCAGTGCTGGCAGCACTCAGAACGTCATTGTCATTCGAATGAATATCATAACCTCATCATAACATCACATGACACTGGCATAAATTGTCTGGCATAAGACAGATTCTTGGACGAACTACGATTAGAAGTTGAAACCTTGTTGAAACGGTTGAAACGGTTGAAACCAATATTTTATACATTTTATATCTCAGTCAGTCTCGTCTGTCTCTCAGTCTGTCTGATGACCACAGACTATACAAGGGTGAGAAACTACTTTGTTAGGGACATCATTCTGATCAAACCGATTTGATCAGAGCAACTTTATTTCTCACTTACCAGTACATTTTGATCTGACTGGGTCAGCTGATTTGTATGGAGAAGTAAAAAGTAAAGTTGCTCGGTTTCATAATGAAAGTTGGTCAGAATGATGTCCCTAACAAAGTAGTTTCTCATTTTGCGTTAATTCATTTACACCACGTATAGCAGGCATGGGCAACTTTCAGGCCCAAGATCGACTTTTGGAGGAGGTTTACAATTCGTCCGGATGTTTTTTTAGGGTACCGTACCCGAAGGGTGCCAAACGGGACCCTATTACTGAGACTTCGCTGTCCGTCTGTCCGTCCGTCCGTCCGTCCGTCCTGTCTGTCACCGGGTCCGTCTGCACGAACCGTAATAGCTAGAAAGCTGAAATTTTCACAGAATGTGTATATCTGTTGCCGCACCAACCACAAATACTGAAATACGAGAGATATTGCAAATTAAAGGGGGCCCCGATACAAGAGACGTGTTTAGATACACTTACGCATTTCAAAATGGAGATCTTGACTGAAACTGTTTATTTATTGTCATAGCAACCATGTCATAGATACATATACTACACATTAACGGTAACGGTGCCAGCGTTTTGGGCACCCTACCGCCCGGCAGCGATCTGGGCGAAATTTTTGACCTAGTTTAGTTGTAGTTAGTTTAGTTTTTACGTATACTTTAGTTATAATTAATCATTTGTTATTGTATATAAACTGTTATTATGCTTTGTCTATCTATTATAAGTTTTCTACTAGAATATATCTACACATTTAAATATGATAGCATATTTCGCGTCAACCCACATGGTTGTGGATAGCCGGTATGATGTAGACTCTCAATCCGGAGGTCGTCGGTTCAAATCTCGTGAAGGCATAAACTTTTTAAATTTTCTTTTTGTTTATTTTTTTATTGTTTTGAGTGCTTTTGATTTGTTGTACGATGGTACGGTACCCTTCGTGTGCGATACCGACCCGCACTTAACCGATTTTATTTTATGTATGTGCCTCGATTGAGTCTAGACGAATGGACCGATTTGGAAAATTATTTTTTTGTTTGAAAGGGTTTACCATCCCATTGGTACTATGAACCACCAGGTCAGGATCTGATGATATGATCCTGGAGAAATCGAGGGAACTCTTCAAACATTATAGGCAGACCTATAGTGATTTTTGTGTTTTTAGAAATAACTCGTGCATTTACTCACGGTAAGCATAACTGTGATGCGGAACTGCTGATGAAGACCACATATGGCCACCAGAACTGCTCAATACTAGGTACAAATACAATGCGTGGCTGACGGGCAGGCAACGCATAGCCTAAACCGGTGGACCTAGAGCCATGAAACTTTGTACAGAGGTTCCTAGTAGCGTGGGGTAGCACTGAGATGATATTTGACAAAATTAAGTTCCCAAGGGGGGGGGGGGGGGGTTACAGTTTGTAACTCAATCTAATCAAATAGGGTTTGTGGAAGTCGGTATTTTCTAAAGTTTACTTTTGTTTCAATTATTGAATTGATTGCTTGATAGTTGAAATTAAACAGCCTAGACTAGAATCAGGGGCGGATCCAGACTTTCATTTAGAGGGCGGGGAGGACAATTGACTAGGTTCAGACTGAGCTGGAGTTAAAACCAGAAGTAAACTATAGTAAAGTATCCAGTAGTAAAGACAGTTTACAAAATAAAGTTACGCACCTTGTGCCGCTTTTGGCAAACCTGTCTATGAAATTTCCCATGGCTAGCAAGTCGAGTGACAAGAATCTTATACCAACTGATTATAAGGTGGCACGAACCGCTACGAAAATTTCCCGTGGCTAGCAAGTCGAATAAAGAGAAGTGAACATCACAAAATAACTCATATTTTTTTTGACATGGCTAGCAAGTCACCCAAATACACCAATATATGAACTCAAAAGGCGGCGTGAGCCACACCGGGAAAATCACATGGCTAGAATCACATGCTGAATATATTTTTGTTTCTTCTGAGTATACAGGGAAAAAGTGCACTTGAAGGAAATCGAAAAGTTGAATGAAAATAATGAAATTCTCTGGTATACTGAAAAAGGCAGAACTCATAGGGCGGCTTAAGCGGGAAAGTAGTAAAGTAAAGTAAAAATTTCGTTTATTTGCAAGCAAATGTACATCATAGATGGAATGCCCTGTCCCTCAAATTAGCGTGAGCTGTGTCTTGAGAGACAGTTTCTTCCCAATAGTAGGTTATCAATAAATATTACATTTTGAGTACGGTTCTCACTTTAAGGCTAAATTAGAATTTTAATGAAATTAAGGTAAGGAAAAAGAGAAAAAATATATTTTATTACAATACAAAGCAATATAGCACTTATCTATATAGTGTGTGTTTGTGCATGTAGAGTATTATTATGGTAGTGTAGTGGATGGAAAGGTTGTGTGATTGTGCGTTTAGTGTGTGTAGGTGTATGAAGTGTGGTGAATGTGTGTGTATAATATAGTTAAACTAGACGAAAATGTTCGAAACTAAGCCAAAAAAATAAATAATTGAAACTAAACTTGAAGTTTCTATTGCTTTCTGTGAAGTAGTTTGTAGATTTAGGTAATAGCAATTAGCAAGTTTTCGGTTTGATCATAGTCAAATGCACGCAGCCAACCTTTAATTTTACTTCTAACAATGTAATTGTTGAACTTTTTTATGCCAATTGCAGAGTTAATCATATTGTAGAGGCGAGGAGCCATCGAGTCATACTGTCTACGTGCGAATGCACTTTTTATTGGTGGTAGGGGACATCGAAACAACCTCTTCCCGTGATCCGTAATATATGGTACGTTGTGCTTGTGGTAGTATCTGATGCATCTGTACACAAATGACTGGCGTATGCTCAAGACATTGGTAGTGCTGTGAACGAGAGCGTTGGGATGTCGAAAGGGAGCATACAGCAAAACTTTAAGGACTGCGCGCTGCGCACGCTCAGCCCTCAACAGCAGTGTCTTAGATGCTCCTCCCCATACACATATGCAGTACTCTACAACACAGTGGCACAGGGAGTTGTACGTTTGCAGTAGTAGTGAAACAAAGTGCCTATTTGCTTGAAGCAAGCAAGGAGGATGAATAGCAGATTATGAATTTAGATTCGACCTTATTTGAACAAAACATTTTGTGTGCATTCTACGAGAACACCCGCCAAAGGCGTCACGTGTTGAAGTCGCAATGTCGCAATGAAAAACTATTTTTTTTAAGTTTTTTTTATTGTCATTGGATTTTATGCCTTATTTTCATTAAACTAAACTAAAGTGAATTTGCCAATCCTATTGAGCAAAGCATGCAAACTCGGAGATACTAAAACAGAGCCATCGAGATGAGGGCCATAATTCGTCTTATGCAGGGCTACCATACAAATCAAAATTGCTTCTACTCCACGTTTTGTAGGGCAAAAACCCCTCATCAGCACGTTTTTTTCGTTCACCGAGCACACTCCTCTGTGATACCTGCATGGTCCATTCTATTGCTAAAGTCCTACGCTAAAGTCAGATCATAGTGTCAGAGTGGTGTCAGATGTATATAATCAAAGAGTTTATATATAATTTCCATGTCAGTCCCTTTATATATCCGTAAAAGTGGATTACCACGTCTTGATTACCACGCGATGTGTATGCTCTAAGGTATTTACATAACATTATACTTAGCAAGCTTTTTCTATCCATATATTAAATGCATCAAAATAAAAGTCGGCGGCGATGGCATCGTCGATTGGATATTATACAAATCAAAATCATACTGATCACATGCGGTACATGGACATGCTCAAAACAGAATTTCTTAGGACTTACAATGACCCGCCACGAGCAATCTATAAAGTGAGTGACTATGACAAACTAAAAGCCATCGGAAGTGGAGCTTATGGCGAAGTGTATTTAGTAAGACATAGAACAACCTTTGCCTATCATGCAATGAAAATTGTGGAGAAAGGTAAAGTTGTGGGGAGGGGTCATGTGAAAAATTTGATACTCGAAAAGAAAATATTGTCATCAATTAGTTTTTCCTTCCTTGTGGGCCTTGACGCTGCTTTTAAAGACAACGTGTATCTCTATTTCATACTACCTTTTATAGGCGGTGGAGACTTATTCACGTACATACAAAAGTACGGTAGCTTTTCCGAAGAAATTGCGAAATTCTACGCTAGTCAGGTTGTCTTGGGCCTCGAGTACCTTCACCATTGCCACATCGTTCATAGAGATATAAAACCCGAGAATATTTTAGTTGACACACGTGGCTTCTTGAAACTATGTGACTTTGGATTCTGTAAAATAATTAAGAAGAAGACGTGGACGCTATGTGGTACACCTGAGTATTTAGCCCCTGAAATAATATTATCTAAGGGATATTCATTCCCTGTGGACTGGTGGGCAACCGGTGTACTGATATTTGAAATGGAAGCAGGTCACCCACCATTTTTTGCCTCAGACCCTAACAAGTTATACGAAAGGGTACTGGAGTGTTCTTACAAGTGTCCTGAAAACTTGACCAGTGAAGGTAAGAATATCTTAAGAGGATTTTTACAAGTTGATCCTGCCAAACGTTTGGGTACAATGAAAACGGGAACATTTGAAATCAAGAGTCACCCTTGGTTTCAATCGATTAACTGGTATTCGATGCTTCACCAAAAAGAAGAACCACCGATAGTCCCCGTGTTTGTGTCGCCTGGAGATACGAGCAACTTTCCGGAATTGAGTGAATTAAAATTAAGGCAAGCCTCTAAGTGTCTCTATGAAGAAGAGTTTGAAGATTTCTGATTGATTTTATACAGACTTTGTAATGTTGTTACGTTTAACACGATTTATGTCTATTCGCGGGTTATTTATTATTTTTGTAATAGGGACATCAAATATAAGTACTATTTATTTGATAACACACTTTACTACTTACACTTTGACCCCATTCGCACTGGCGGTTTGCCGGCGCGCGGTTTACCGCGTGGTCTACCGCATTTCCATTTTAGTATGGAACCGCCTATGATCGTGCACTGAACCGCCACTAATTTTCAACCGCCGGTTGAATGGATACCCGCGGTTCATTCAGTATGTATTTATTACTTAATAGGGCTCATTCGCACTGGCGGTTGAACCGCCTGTTGCGGTTGAACCGCCTGTCGCGGTTGGGCTAGCGGTTGAACCGCTAACCGTTCATAGCGGTTCAACCACTACCCCAACCGCGACAGGCGGTTCATCCGCAACAGGCGGTTTAACCGTGATAGTAATAATGTAATAAATACATACTGAATGAACCGCGGGTCCAACCGCCAGTGCGTAGACAAGACGGCGGCACACCTCGGACACTCCATAGAACGCTCGTAAAATGATCACCTATTACTACTACATAACCAAATGATGTTTGTATACGTGCAAATGTGTGCGTAAACTTTGCTAGGGCTGGTGGCGCGGAAAATGCAGCGATATTAAAGTATACGCGTCGTCACTCGTCCGGCGTTGAGCACTGTCTATTGATCCTTTAACCAATCTTTTGACGCCAGGCAGGGGTAAGGTGCGGTATCTGAATCAGCGCGGGGAAGGGAGTGGCCGTTCTGTACGGCGTACTATTATCTCTTCTGTGACGGCGGCTAAGCGGGCCACGGCCATCCATTCAACCGCGGCGGTTGAAAATTAGTGGTGGTTCAGTGCGTACGATCATAGGCGGTTCCATAATAAAATGGAAATGCGGCAGACCGCGTGGTAAAACGCACGGCGGCAAACCGCCAAAGCGGTAGGGGCCCTACTATCACGGTTGAACCGCCTGCCGCGGTTGGGGTAGCGGTTGAACCGCCATGAGCGGTTAGCGCAAACGCGATAGGCGGTTCAACCGCAACAGGCGGTTCAAACGCCCCAGTGCGAATGAGCCCTTTATTTACACTATTTATTTGAATTAAAATGCAATCAATGTCTGGGATTAACCTGTAATACTCATAAAAACTGAATTGTATTTATTGATTGATTAATAAAAAAGCCAAACTCAATTCAATTCAATTCAATTCTTGGATGTGGCAACTATGCCGTTGACGACAATTCTGCCAATGTCAAGTCTTGTCTAAGCTTGCACACGGTGAGAATCCCGGTGATGATTGCATTCACCAGCAAAGATAAAATCGAGTTCCGATTTTCAATGGATATGGAACGGTCAGGATTGTATCTGACTATTCAGATTTACATAAAATACAGGGTGTCCTGAAAAAAATGGCCGATCCGGCAACCACTAATAGACCTAACCACATTAACCATGATCTTTTTATATACAAATTTTGACCTCAGTAAAAATATCACGGATTTCGAGATTTTTTAAGTTTTCTGGTTTTTTGGTAATTCACCACTTTTGCGTGGTTTTTTCCACACCATTTCAAATCAAATCAAATCAAATATTTTATTTAACAAATTACAATTCTCATTATACATAGTTGCTTGCAGACTCCACACTAGGTATAACCTGTCTCGTGGAGTCCAGACCAATTTTGAGTTTACTTAGTAGGCTTAGTTGCTAATCGTGAGCCGGGTATATTTTTTTATTTTTTTTAAATAATAATCGAGAAATGATTGCACTTTTAGATAAGTTAAACATAGACATGTCTACGATGAGATTTCTTCGCAATCTTTTGTCCTGTTAAACGAGAATAGTTAATTTATCAAGCACAATCACTTAAAATCATCAAACTTTTCTAGAAATCTAACTATCAAACAACAAACACAAAAATAGTTAAGTGAAATTATTGTTATCATGTTTGATTAGTAGTCGTGTAAAAAAAAATGTACCACACGACTTCAGGGCTCTAATGCTGCTCTGAGAATTTCACTTATATTTCATTACTATTTCATTACTATTCCATTGCAAACACCCAATCAAGGAGGATAATAATTTAGGAGAATACCAAATGTCGCCATTTTGGGTGTTTGCAATGGAATAGTAATGAAATATAAGTGAAATTCTCAGAGCAGCATTAGGCCCCTGGTGCTTACTATTTTAAAAAGTCACATGCTCAAATCAAGATTTTAAAATGGTATCACAAGCTAAGGTTTTCTGTCTCATTCTAATATTATGGGCAATTAAAAAAAAAAAGTTTTTTTTAATAAGAGATAAAAAAAATTGCGTTTGTTTTGTAATACTACCACTATTACATGCGTATTGACTAGAAAGTCCATGGATGAGAGCACAGAGACAAAATATCCTAAAACCAGCCAAGTGCGAGTCGAACTTTCACAACAATAGTTCCATATCACCGCTAATGTTAACCATGTTTTCTGGACACTTTTATGCATTATGTACCCACCGGGAGCACGAGCATTACTCGTATACAATAATATTAAGCTATTCTTCAGCACGCTGGATCAGTGCGGGTTAGTGAAGTGGTATCTGGCTAGTGGCCAACCCGATCGTCGGTAGTTATCAAGCTGCCTTATTATGACACAGACGCAGCTTAACGACTACCACCACCGAGTAGCGATAGCGATAGCAACTGGCACCTACTGCTTAACTTGCCATTCAAAACGCGGTAGCGCTTAAAATTAATTTCACTTAGAAATGGCCACCCATCCAGTACTTATCTCAGCGGCTAAAAGTGGCCACAATTTTGCTTCCTCTACCCCGTATGGGAAAAGAAGTGAAGCTACTATTGCTATTACTCGGTGGGAGTAGTCGTCAAGCTGCGGAATCAGAAGAACCCTACTATATTCGTGCTTCCTACGGAATAAGGCAACACTAGTCGAATCGAAGGGGCGATGCGCAGGCGCGGAGAGCGTCGGAGCGGGCGCGGCGTGGCGTCGGAGCGGCCGCGGCACGGCGTCGCGTCGTCGGAGCGAGCGCGGGACGGATGCGATGAAAACCATCCGATGTAACAAGATAATTTATTATTAATGAGAAATAAGACACAAATCGGTGCAAAGCGGTGAGAGCGCGGCTAAGCGGGCGCGGGGCGGGCGCGGAGCTGGCGCGTCATCACTTAGGAGGCCGTGTTGCTCTATATGCTGTCTACGCAACCCGCAACCAACACAGACTAGGGACCTTTCATTCCTCATAGCTTCTATTTAAGTTGGTCATCAGGGTCATCATCAAAGAAACGTCATCATCATCAAAAGTGTTAGTTCCACCTGTCACCGCACGCCAAAAGATGCTTCTTCTTCTTTTTATTAATGGCGGCCAAATCTCTTTTGTGGTTAATTTTTCCAGTGTCAAGTGGTCAGGTTCTCTTTTGAGAACCTGGAGATTAATGTCTTGAGATGATTTGACGATGATGATGAAGATGGATGTTTTGTCGCTCGTTAGCACTACCCGGGGAGGATGTGAAGGGCTGTAGGTTCCAAGTAATTCCTTCGGACGTGAGCAACTGCCTCCCCCAAAAGATCCTTGGAAAGGCTACGGAAAGCAGTCGGCCGATCCCAATAACCTATCTCTATCCGTGATCTGTAGATTACGCGTTACATTTGACAGTTGCGCTATGGGATTTATGCCAAAATTGACACAAGCAATCTCAAATCTGCAGATTATGGATAGAAGATAGGTTATTGGGATCTGAGATTGGGATCGGCCAAATCTATGGCTGTAATCCTCTGTAATCACAGACTATATATAATAGGGATACGGGATACCGTAAAGCGATAGATACTCTATCTACGGATACGGATACTGCCCCCTATTTGGAAGGAAACTATTTGATTTCATACTTCAATATTTCTGGTGTTTAGCATCATAGATTAGAATGTTTGGCATGTATATTCAAAGAGTATTTAAACTTACTAAAACTTTATTTGTATTGTATACAGTGTTTTGCAATGATTTGATTTTCTGTTTCACAAGACCTTTAGTCTAAATATTCACAAAGTTATGTCACGCTAAGATGTATAACATCATAATGTGGTCCCGCTGTTCAAGCGTCATGACTCAAGAATATGAATGTTGATACACCATTTTTACCAAAGAAACAAGTCGCTGGGTATACCCTTGAATTGCATGTTGCATCTAAACGACACTTGGATATGTTGAAGCATGAATTTTACGAAAATGTAGCTGTATACTCTGCACCTGTTAAAAGCCCTGATGACTTTGATGCAATCCAAATTATTGGTAAGGGAGCATTTGGGTCAGTATATTTGGTCCGAGATAGAGTCACTTTGGAGTATCATGCGCTGAAGGCGATAGATAAAGAGCTAGCTGTCAAGAAGAAACAGGTGAAGCTGCTCCAAAACGAGAAGAAAATTTTACAATGCATGAAATTCCCTTTTGTAATATCCTTGGATTACTTCTGTAAAGACAACTGTTATGTTTATTTCCTTACTTCTTTTGAAGCCGGGGGTGTACTCATAAGTGTGATACACAAATTCGGCAGCCTGCCCGAAAACCTGGCACAATTTTACGCTGCGCAAATTGTACTGGCTCTAGAATATCTACATCATTGTGGTATAATTCATAGAGATATAAAGCCAGAAAATATATTTCTTAAACTTAATGGATATTTAAAGTTAGGTGACTTTGGATTTTCTAAAATAATGAAGAAGCGTGCATGGACAATATGTGGTACACCAGAATATCTAGCACCAGAGATCATAGTTTCGAAAGGATACACATTCGCAGCTGACTGGTGGTCTTTTGGAGTATTGACTTACGAAATGAACTCTGGCTATCCACCATTTTACGCCCCAAATGCAATGAGGCTTTATGAGAAAATTCTAAACGGGCAGTATAGGTGTACTGAAGGTATGACACCTAAATGCAGAGCCTTCCTGAAGGGTTTGTTGCAAGTTGACGCTACTAAGCGCATCGGAGGACTAAAGGCTGGAGTGTACGACATAAAAAGCCATATGTGGTTGGCTGAAATTAACTGGTCTTTATTGTTTCATCAGATAATTATTCCTCCGTACGTGCCATGTTGCGCTCAAGGTGTTGGAGATACGAGCAATTTTCCTAAGACTTCTCCTGTTCTTACTAAATTTAACAAAGCTAGCGATGATAAGTTCGGAGATGAGTTTGCAGACTTCTAAATCAAAGTATATAATAATATAATGTATATTACTATTGTATATAATAATATAATGTATATTGGGTGGAAAAAAATTAACACGTTTTCATAAAATACAATCTAGTCATGCATGTCCTCCGTTTACTTTTAATTCGAATAGCATGAAGATCAAAAGGTACTTATTACTTTTTCCTAACGTTCAAATATACTCGTACCCATGTATGATTTAATCTGGAGAATTTGTTGTTATCACCAGGTATTCCGTGCCCTCGAGTACCCAGCTGAGATATCGAAACAGGAGACCCATAGGCAGCGTGTTTTGGAAGAGCGGGAGAACCTCCTGACCTTTGTAGCGCAGCGCCACAACGGAACCGAAGACACAAACTTGAAGGACCTGCTGAATGACCACCTGATCCTTTATGAAAGGGTGAGTTCCCAGCAGCTCATAAAGATTACCAGCAGCTGAACAAGAAGCTATAAATCGTTTCATGTACGAGTAGCTCCGAATCCCTTATTCTCCACGATGTGGTATAAATATGAAAAGACGTTTTTATTTTTTTAGGGTTCCGATCATTAATAATTGAAACAAAAAGTAAACTTTAGAAAAAACCGACTTCCACAAACCCTATTTGATTAGATTGAGTTTAATACAAACTGTAACCCCTTATCCCCCCCCCCCCTTGGGGATTTTTTTTTGTCAAATCTCATATCAGTGCTACACCACGCTACTAAGGAACCCCTGTACAAAGTTTCATGGCTCTAGGTCCACCGGTTTAGGCTATGCGTTGCCTGCCCGTCAGCCACACATTGTATTTGTACCTGGTATTGAGCAGATCTGGTGGCCATACGTGGTCTTCATCAGCAGTTCCGCATCACAATATTATGCTTACCATGTGCATTTGCACGTGTTATTATGAAAAACACAAAAATCACTATATGTCTGCCTATAATATTTGAAGAGTTCCCTCGATTTCTCCAGGATCCCATCATCAGATCCTGACCTGGTGTCAATGGGACCAATGGGAAGGTAAACCCTTTCAAACAAAAAAATAATTTTCCAAATCGGTCCATCCGTCTAGGCGCTATCGAGGCACATACATAAAAAAAAAATTAAAAAAAAAAAAAAAACTAATATCCGGACGAATTGTAAACCTCCTCCTTTGGGAAGTCGGTTAAAAAGAAAAATAACCGGCCAAGTGCGAGTCAACTTGATATAAACTAAACGAAAATATCTGTTCAAAAATTAAAAAAAGTAAATCAGTAATGGTCAACAATTAAATAGAATGAACAAGAAATGGTGTGCCCACCTACTTCAGCTGATGATTACGGGCCGTGTGAGAAGTCCATACAAGTATCATTAAGCATTATTTTTCGGTAGGTAGAGACACTGATGTTATATGGGTTATAGATAGCACAATTTGTTTGCTTACGGACACCGTTGACCTAGAATCATGAAATTTGGCACGAAGCAAGATCATATAGCACAAGTAAAGGGAAAAATCAGAAAACGGCAAATTTCTGTCTTTCTAAAAAAATATTCAATTTGGTTTACATGGATGACATCACACTTTAGTTTTTTTTTAAATGTGAGAACCTAATTACACGTGTCACGCTCTCCAAGTGTGATCGGAACCCTTGGTGCGCGAGTCCTACTCGCAATTGGCCGGTTATTTGCTATCGACAAAGTTTTGATTTCTATACGATATCACTTTCTCGTATTATCAGATGAGAAATTAAACATACATCAGGATATTTGAAACTAACAATTATGCCGTAAATTCTAATAATAGTGTAATTACAGGTCTTAGAGGAGGCGTCATCCAGCGGGCTAGCGTTGGAAGCGGACAGGGGCTTCCCTCCACTGGAAGAAAAATGGAGCACAGTGCAAGCTATCTTCTTTTCATCAACGGTGCTTACTACCATAGGTGTGTAACAGATGTAAGCATTACAATATGATTTTTGTCTCTTTTTATATTTTTACTCTTTCATATGAGCAGGTAGAACTTTGAAAGAGTATGTTGACTATAGTAAATTTTTACAATACTCCTCGTCTCGGTAACGATTAGGTAATGATTTCATTCGACTCCTTGTCTATAAATATATATCTCTTTAGTTGTACATATAATTATCCTTTTTTCCAGGTTACGGAAACGTGGTACCAGTGACATTTTGGGGTAGACTTTTCTGTATAGTGTACGCTCTTATCGGCATACCACTGACCCTTACTGTCATTGCCGACCTCGGCCGAGTATTTGCTACTGTGGTCTCTATTATGGCTAAAAATCTTCCAGAAATGCCGAGTAAGTGATTTATGTTGTGCTGATTTTTCTAGAGTTCATTGTATTAACTTTATTGTGAAATAGCGTCTATAAATTATCAAAAAAGTTGGCTGCTTCATAACATAACATAGCGTCACGCCTTTTTCCTTACGGGGTGGCAGAGGCACAGTTGTGTTCCCACTTTTTGCCAGGTTTTCAATACTCTACTTTGCGTGATAGGGGGCAAGCCATCGCAGCAGCTATAGAGTAATGAAGGTTTCCTCACGACGCTTTCCATCACAGTTAGAACGTCCGCATACATAGGCAGCACCGGGATTCTAACTTGAATCGCCGTGGCTGATGCTTTATAATTTTACAAGATCAGTATTTCATTTCCAACAGAGTGCTGTACAAAGGTGTCGGTGGCAAATCAGACCAGCACAAGATCACTGTATGCGTTTTGGGCCGTCGGCTTCCTATTTTTATACTTATCTGCTGGAGCTGGTCTGTTCATGATGTGGGAGGACGACTGGACCTTCTTTGAAGGATTCTACTTCTGTTTTGTCACTATGACTACTATTGGTTTTGGTGACATAGTTCCAAGTAAGTTTCCAACAGGTCCTAGAGAAATGATGAGTCTGGTTACTCAGGATAAGACAAAGAAGAAGACTCAAAAACGACTAAGAGCGAATTTTATCAACGAAAGAGTAACTTTTACTCGAGAGTATCTTCTACTTTTCAACCGACTTTAAAAAAAGGAGGAGGTTCTCAATTCGACCAGTATGTTTTTTTTTGTTTTTTTTCTATGTTTGTTACGCGATAACTCCACCAATTATGAACCGATTTGAACAAATCTTTTTTCGGCGTATAGGTAATACCTCAAGGGTGGTCCCATTGACACCAGGTCAGGATCTGATAATGGGATCCTGGAGAAATCGAGAGAACTCTTCAAATATTATAGGCAGACCTATAGTGATTTTTGTGTTTTTCATAATAACTCGTGCAACTGCACATAACATAATATTGTGATGCGGAACTGCTGATGAAGACCACATATGGCCACCAGATCTGCTCAATACTAGGTACAAATACAATGCGTGGCTGACGGGCAGGCAACGCATAGCCTAAACCGGTGGACCTAGAGCCATGAAACTTTGTACAGGGGTTCCTTAGTCGCGTGGGGTAGCACTGATATAGGATTTGACAAAATTAATTCCCCAAGGGGGGGGGGGATAAGGGGTTACAGTTAGTATTAAACTCAATCTAATCAAATAGGGTTTGTGGAAGTCGGTTTTTTCTAAAGTTTACTTTTTGTTTCAAATATTCATAGACACATTATGAACTGTCAAGTTGGACAAGTTATCCCCGGGATAGTTAATCTCGTATAACTTTTTGTCGGTAAAATCCAGCCTTAGTAAGAAATTTCTAACGAGCGACCATAACTAATACGGTTAGACGTGCTGCTGTTTTCAATACCTTTTTTTTATTTTATTTAGCCTGCATTGTATCCCACTGCTGGGCAAGGGCCTCCCCTATCTCAGACCATTCCTCCCTGCGCTGTGCTGCCTCCACCTAGTCCAGCAAATACCTGTCCAGGTCGTCCTGCCATCAACGTCTATGGACCGATTTAGGAAAGATAAAATTATTGCTACCCATCCCCAAATATAAAAGGTGCTTACTTCCTTTGAAAACTCACAAGTAATCTTAATTTCAGATTTATTCCACTTGGTTGATGAACAAAAATAATGTGATTACCCGAACTCCATAATTAAAATTTTCATCCGTTTCACGATGTTGAACCTGTAATAAATCAATCGTTTTCATTTTTTATCCAGAAAGACCAAAGTATATGCTGCTCTGTACTCTCTACATCCTCATTGGGCTGGCGTTAACTTCTACTATCATAGAGCTGGTGCGGCGGCAGTATGCCAGGTAACATTGTTTTTTAATACGCTTATATTAAGTTCACACAGTTTATTGGTCCATGCTTGCGAAATTTTCGGACGCTCTTTTTTGCCCCACCACGCCCCGTTTTCCGATTGAGCTGAAATCTTGCATACGTATGTGAACCCACATGATAAGGCAATATTTTTCTGCCATGGAGATGATCTGATGATGGAGACGGAAGGTGGCCATGGGAACTCTGTTACCAAACGACGCGACACAACCCTATTGAGTTTGGGCTCATTTGATTTGTCTTAACAAGTACTTTGTACTCGGAAGAGGTCCAGGGTCTGATGATGGAGCTCGAAAGGTACCCATGGGAACTTAGTTACCAAAAGACGCAACCCTATCGTGGGTACCTCTGCCTTGTATTTCCAGTAAGGAGTGCGCGAGTTAATATCAACTAGAAAACGATTAATTTATCAAAACAGATCGTGGCAGCAGCTGCGGGCGTTGTCCGGGCCGCTGGCAGACACTCTGAGGCGACTGGGCGATGCTGGTCGCGGCGTCGATGTCTCTGCTCTCCAGAAGGTCCTGACTGTGGTGAGTGAGTGGCTGCAAGTTCTGCTCCCGTAGAAAAGAGTGTTTTGTCGCGGGACAGTCAGAGCCATTTTAGCGTATACCTCTGTCTCGCGATAAAACTTGCGCCATGCTCGGCATGTCACTGATGCTGGACGAATACGCCGTAACTCTGAAGGTGACTGATTAATTGATGCTTGAAAGGGGAGGGGGTTCGGTAACATCTCGAATCATAAAGTGGAGGGGTTTTTCTGATAAGTATATGACGTGTATTGATATTGGAAGGAATTCTATGAGGGCTTCGTAAAATCTGACCCATCGACTTTGCGACGACTTTGTTAGTAGTACCATCGATGGTAGTACAACACTTGTGTCTGATTTTACCGCAAGCCAGCATCGTGCGTCTAATATGAATTGCTATTGTATTGTTTCAAACTGTGTCGTGTGCTTAGTCCTATCATGTCCTATCTTTGCCAGCCTGTCATCTACTTTTGACTAGTTATCTTATGAATCGATATCACATAACCACAATTTGTTAGGGTCTGAGAAACCATAACTTAGAAGTAGGTAATTTAGTGAACCCTCACTCTGCCTAATTTATTTGTAATGGTGTTTTGTTTGTCTGTATGACGTCACGAGCATGGGTCAATTCAATAATTTTCGGTGTTTGTATGCCCAACTTAAATTAGTTCCAAAGATAAAACGCGACACTGCCTTGTGACAAATTATGGGACAAGGTCAGTCATTGGCTCCCCATCAGTTGACCTTGTTGTAACTTTAGCTAGATCGGAGGCCTTACTCTGTCCTACTAATTTGCCTAAGACTTCGATTTATATACGGCTCCCTGAGATTGGATTGAGGTATTCTGTTTTAGAATATTTTGGAAGATATTCAACTTGCTGCAATTATCATAGGTATAGAGATATATAAGGAAGCTTTTAGTTTTTGCCGATATTTTGAACAGGAGTAGTGCTTGGAGCTTATTGAAAGTTATTATTTGCAACTGACACATCAACAACAACTGGACTTTAGAAATTCTTGAAAAATTAGTGTAGTCAACAAACAACTCATAATTAACAAGACAGTCATCGGATACACTTTACTTACATAATGTTCCACAAAGCGAAGTGTGGCCTTAAAACACAAGTTTATAGTTTCGTCAGCTTTCAGGATACTTCAAAAGCGCCGTCATCAGATCAGAAAGAAGATTGGCCTGACAGAACCCATCACAGATGTGTCTTGTAACATAAACATGTGCCATGCTTTTACAAAGTTACAAATACCATCGATACAAACTAAAAGAGATTAAAGCGCAAAGGATTAAGGGCCATGACTTGCCTTGCCAGCTTGATCTTTCAATTGGTTCATGTTTACTCAGTGTACGACTTTGCAATGATAGATCATCTTCGAGAAGGAAGATCTGTTTGATCTAATTCGGTGTCTAATAGCAATGAGATATTGATGGAGTGCCGATATTAAACTACAAAATGCGTGTGTGAATTCGGACGTTGACGTAATTAGCAGGTCGTCATGCATTGACCATTAAAGTACTTACTGGTCGACAAATGAGGGTTTATAATGGATAAAGCAATACAGTTAACAAAACGCATTAACACTGCGAGCACTTTTCGTATTATGCAATTACCTACATAACTATCATTTGTTTGCTAGCTCTACATTTTATGGGCGTTTTCAATTTATTATGATTAAGCATTGGTGTGAATATTTATCCATACTCGGAAAAGTAAATCCATTGAAGAAGAGTTACACAGCTCAACAGCCTATACTTACTCTTAAGAACTGGTAAAACCTTTTAGTGAAACATTTCATTCGTGAAGTTTCTCGCTCACTCTGTTTCGTAAATATGAATCTATCGTGTGAGTTTACAGTTTACATCGCCGCATTTCACTTAGCCTTTCTTGCCGGCGGAAAAGAAAACCTTCACTCCATTATTGCACTGGGGTTAAGTGATGAATTGGTCTTCAGTTTAGATGTATTGCACTTCAGTTGAGTTGTTTTCCTATAACGCTTTGTAGAGCATCAATCAGGACCATTTAACAAAGTGCAAATGATCCACAAAACTGCTAGTGAAGCTAGTTTCTGAAATGCTTTTTTGTATTGGTTTTTCTTATGTTATATTTACATCTCAAAATCATTACATGATCGACATACAAATCGAGGTCGAAAACCAAACATTTAGTTGCGGGAGATAGCCATCACCCTTTTAGTTTTATTGCCTATAAAAGTTCGCTGAATGTTTTGCCAATGTTTACTTTTATAAATATCTTAGCTTGAAACAAATTACAAAAACTATATGTAGCCGGCCCCTTTCATGTTACTAAAGTATCCGCGACTTGCTTTGAGTAAAAGAATAAATAAATTCCTTCTTTGATGTTAGGGGGTAAATATATACATTCGTTTTTGTTAAATCCTTTAGAATATAGGTGGGATTCTGTAATATCAATCACCTGTGCCTGTGACCATAACGATAAATAAAAGTATTAGTGGTTATAGCTAACTAATTATATTTATTTAATAAAGTACCTATAAGAACCCTAAACCAATGCGCCAATGTAAAATGTGAAGGTATATAGAAGGGTCACTATCCCGTCGCTTTCCCCTTTTCAGTTCGTTGAAGGTTGATTTATTATTTTCAGTCACATTTTCACAAAGTCGTTCGTCTTGTATTAATGGTGTTCGACCGACCATTAAACCGAAGTTTGGTACAACTAGCGGTTGCTCGGTCGTTTATTGCAACGATTTAAAGTTCCGGTAACAGGTTATCTCATTGGAACTTGCTCCTACGTTCACTCGTACCTACAGATAATTAAAAATAAGTAAATGAAGCACAATAATGTCCCCACCAAGGGGCACATGCCTTTAGCCGTTTACGCTGGCTCAGTGCAGGTTGATGGAGGGTTTTACAACTGCTACCACCAAGAAGCGGTAGTAGCCGAGACCTTCAGTGTCATCTGAAACACGGAATTCCGATAACATGAGAACATGGATTCGAACCTGTGTGTCCTGTGTAATAAGCATGCGTCCTACTACACCACGGAGCACCTAAAAATTGACAGAATAAATGTTGTGTGTCGCCAAACATCGGAATCAGTCGTTTTGCCATCGTAAGCCGAGCGGACGAACATAGAAGACAAAGTAAGCCGTTGCACAAAAGTGCTGTATTAACTCATCAATCGTGAATCTAGTTGTAATAAAGCTGTAAAGACACAAGAGCGCAGTAAAACTGGTGTGTGCTTGTTATACGTCAACGTCTACTAGTGCAGTTACAATGATGCACACATTTATCATTATTACCTCGATATTGAACTCTATCATCCGTGAGGAACATCCAGTGAAACATTATGTTGTAGAATTAAATATGAATATCATTACAGCTTAAAGAATAATAAATATTTCGTCTGACCTTCGAATTTAGACATCATGTTTCATAGCGCCATTTACTGCTTAAGACCTACACAATTGATATCATCTAAATAGAAATAGTGTCAGTTTATTTTTTCAAAACCACCGGGCGGGTTCCCATACTGACCCATTTAAATGAGACAGCCTGTATACTGAAGTTTGAAGAAATATAGAAAAACCGTTTGATATTTTTCACTGATCGTGAAGTTGACGCATTTAAATGAGACAACCTGTACATTAACTAAAATTATTTGAGTTAGTAAGCATAATAGTAAATGACGTGACTTTTTCGCGTGTAATTTACCCACTAAACTAAAATAATAATTAGAATCTTTGTTCTGCTTCTGAATATCGCTGTGACTACGGAATATTTAAAGTAAGTTTATCACAGCAGTAATTTCATCTTTGTAGCAATAAACTTTCCAACACTTGGATACAGTTTGGTATAAAATATCTTCTTTTAATTTTACTTTACCTCAAATGTCGCGTAGTACTCATGAATGGGTTCTCACAAGGCTTTTCGTATTATTAGAAATATAAACACGAGAATATAATGTTATTTATCCGTACTTAGGGCCAGAAACATACCTAGTTCTCGGAATCCGCTAACTAAATTCTGAGAAAGCGACATTACCTCGTCAGACAACCTTGTCACAATAAAGACGATAAATGAAGAGCTCACCGAGAGGTGTGCGTCGGTATTAGTGCCAGAAAATCCTGAGCAAAATGTTTATTTTCCGACTCGCCGTGGAAAGGCGTGCGATTATTCCCATATATTATCTTTGTCGTTATTCTCAGACAATCGGACCATTGTATTTGAGTACCTTATAAATTAATGTTAGAATGATATATACGCTATTTACTCGATGTTCAAGTGTTTCCATTATTTCTGTACTAAAGCATGTTTACAGCACGATATATCTAGTGTGGCATCTTTTCTAGAAGGATGGTGCCCAGAGTAAACTGGTGTTGTCTTACATATTCTTGTACAGGGTGCAAATTATGACTACATTTTCTGTTTACTTCGTGGTATAAATTCGAATTCCAGACATCAGGAAAGCAATAACTCTACCGCACCTCTCATAGTCACGCTGCGTAAGGTAACTTTGAACATAATGATTAACTTCAGAGCACATTCAAACCAAGTTTGCCTATTATTACATAATGAGGAGCTCGTTAAGTTATATGCGAGTACATTGAATTTTCCGTGAGGGCGTGGGAATCATCGACATAGTGATTCCATATCACTCTAGGTCTTGAACAATATTAACACAACAAAGTAACACTTATTTACTTTAAATTGGTAGAATCAACAATCTGTACACCCTTGGCACAGGTCCAAGATTGACAAAAGGGCATAGATTGAAGTCAAGGTTGTTTTCGCTGGCAACAAAATAATTGTACCTATTCCAGAAGTTATTCAAATACAAATACAAATTCGTTTATTTTGCCAAACAGAGTACAATAATTATAAAACTTACTTAAATATGTAGGTAGGTACTTAGAATTTTTTATTCTAGTTACTGCGATCTGCGCACTAGGCTAACCTGTATCGCGGAGACCGAATTCAGTTAATGCAAATTCAAGTTTCACTAACCAAACCTATTTGTGAAACTGTTTAATCCACCCTCTTATAATTTTCAAACTGAACCGAGACTGAACAAATCAAAGGCATACCAGTTTCTGTTAGATTGACATTTGAATTAGCGAATTAAATGGCCCCTCGTCGTCGTTTCTAACCAATGTAATTTGATGGTTGTTTGTTACCCACCAGCTCAGCTGAAATTCCCCTTGAGGACAGCAAGTTTAAATGGCACACTTTCACCACATCACATCAACTCGTCTAGCTATATTGATGGTAGATGCTCGTAGTTCAGATACGCCTATTTCAGAGATTGCGTTCTGAAGTATTTTATCGTTTTATTGGCCCGTAAGGAGTGATGGAAGGAAGTTTTATTTTTGTTCATTAGAGGAGACACGATTTTTGTTCGACTCCTTGGGTTGGTTGGAACTTAAAGGATGAGGTCAAAAAAATACTTTTAACTTCTTCCTATTTTGTAAAGGCAGTTTTACGTAATGAAGCTAATCGATTGGGTAGGAATGTTAAGCACTCATTAGTGGGGGTCGGTCATTACCAAAATGGAAAGGGCGAGTGTGATTAGAATTAACAATTGCCGTAGAAGCTTCGTTCGTTTCGTGTTTAGTCATAGTCATTACGGCAAATAAGGTATTTTTTATTGAACTTGTAAGTCAGCGGGGAGCGGGGCTTCTCGGTAATTCCCGGTTCTTGTGATCTAAAATTAAGTTTGTTATTGAAATAAAGCTTTTTATATTTGTTATTAATAAGTAGAACTATTTCAAGATTATAATCCAACTTTTGAAACTAATTAAATTTATTGCGAAATTACCTGCTAAACTATCTTCATTACGTAGATTAAATAGACTGTATGTGTGCGTGAGAGTTAGTTTGATCGTGTCTGCATTACAATCCAAACGATATTTTTTTATGATTCCAAAAAGTTTTCCAAATGATTTTCATTCTTGTTCCCAGGTAACAATGCCACGTATGGACCGTGGCAAGGATGGTCTCAACGAGAAGCGTCAACTGGAATGGGAGGCCGCAGTGGAGGCCGTCATAAGGGACATAGCAGCCTCATCGCCCAGCCAGACCAAGCCGCCGATAGTGCAGATCGTCATATACGAGTCTTCCGTCTAGTGTACCAGTGATACATTCAAACTAAAGATAGAACGTCCGATGAGTCCGCGGCGGCTGTTCGAGAATTGCCTAACAATCCCACTGACATTTGTGCTGACAGTATTGCTAACCAAGATGATAATGAATGGCACCGGAACAAATCCAGTCAGTATTTTTCTCCACATAAATGATAAATGAGGTTCCACGAGCACTAAATCATTGGATATAAAAGGTAGTTGCGGGATATTTGTGCGGACATAGTGAAAACACTAAAATCAAATTAATTATTATACCTATATCCATTCTTCACCATCTTTTCACCCAGTTTAATGGGCTTTCCAATTTTCAACCGTATGACACTGGGTTCGGCCCCTAATAGATAGTTCAGTATGAACGTGATTTGAGTGTATCATGTTGTGCTTTTCAATTCAATTAATTTGAATTGAATTCAATACAATTAAATTTAATTGATTTATTTCAGGCTTATGTTGAGTTTCACGAAATTATTTTGAAATTTAAGTTGTCACTTAAGAGGCCGGTGACCGCGTGAATTTCCCATACAAACGTAATACAAAAATGATTTGAATTTGAGAACTAGTTCAAAGCATTTAGACTGTTAATCGGATTAATACAGTGTTTACGCAGGTTCCTTTTCATATACCAAGGTTCTTATTCAAATTACTTAAAAGTATTTTTAAATTGGTTGAAGAGGAACCCTGGTATACAGGCCAGGAACCTGCGTAAACAGTGTATAAATCCGATTAACCGTCTAAATACGTAAACTATTTCTCAAATTCAAATCATTTTTGTATTACGTTTGTATGGGAAATTCACGCGGTCGCCGGTCTCTTAACTAATTTAATCGCGAGAATCTCATAGGATAGTCATTTGTTTCAGTTTCAGTTGCTAAGCTATTGCCTAAATTAAAAATTTGTTTCGTGAAACTCAGGGATAGACCCATAGACATTTTTCACATAACATTGACAAGAACTCTCACGCTGTTATTTACCACAAAAATACATAGCTGTTGGTAAGATTTAAGGTTCCGGAATACCTTTATTCTAAACTTAACTGGTCCCGCAGGACCCCGATTAACTCAAGAGCAGCCACACTACTGCTGTCGTGTCCGAGACACAAGACTGCTGCATTCCGTGGTAGTTTTCGCTATGCTGCTACCAAATGCTGGAATAATATTCCACCTCCGTTTCATGAGCTGAAATCAGTTAGCTCCTTCAGAAACACGCTCAAGGCACATCTGTTAGCAGCACAAAAAAACAGGTGACAGTAATAGGTACCAGGTCCACCCTAACTCACTAACTCCCGAACGCAAAAACTCCACGTATTCCACATTACCTCCATATTTTCACTATATACTTATGCTAAATTACACTTTGCCCCATACCCCCAACATTTAACTTAAGATTGTATGATTGTTTTTCTTGTTCGTTTGTTTGTTTTTAACATATGATTGGCTTTATTTATTTTTATTTTCCGATCGTTTCTTGATATTGCCTTTGGTGCATGGCGCCACTGGTGCATAATTATGCTCTTTCGGTGTATTTACTTTTACTCGGATTATACATTTAGTTTTAAGTTTCTAATTTTAGGAAATGGCGTGAACTGAAAACCAGCGTTACGTGCAGCTCACTGCTACACGTAACATATGCTGAGTTCAAACCATTTTGACATTTAAACCTTAACCATAAACTGTGTACTATTTTTTTTTATTATTATCCCTGTGTTTATTTGTCAAATAAATATATTTCTTTCTTTTCTTTCTTTCTTCTGTTTGCCGCACCCATTCAAAAAAACCATGGAAAGTTATTTGAAAGGCCAATTTCCTATTTTCTTTATTGCGTGATGGAATAGCACCCTCGTATTTATTAACGCTCTTTTGGATATCAACTACTAATAGTCCATGACTTGCGGGTCCTTACGAACGTAATTCATAAGGTTCATGTAATAAAATTAAGTGATGATATATGAAATATAATGAACTTTTCAGAAGAACTTAAAAAATGCATCGCAGATTTGCAAGGATATTTCTTTGCTTGTCCTACTAACTCGCGTTCGCCTGTTCATATCAGATCAGTCAGACTTTCTTTCGCTATAATGTGTCAGAACAAGTCAATGACAATGATTGTGCAATAGAATGATTAACAAAATACTTGACTGTATAGTACCTACAGTAATTCTGTGTTTTCAGACAAACAATTAATAAAGTTTAGAAACTTGTGTGGCATGATACCTTTGAGTGTGGAGTTCTAAACGCACAACTCCCCCCCCCCCCCCTCCCTCTGACGCTACACCCCCTCCCCCTGACGCTACATCCCCCCTACCCCTGACGATACACCCCCCTCCCCCTGACGATCATGATATTCATGATGCCACACAAGTTTCAAAATTTTATTAATTTGTTTGTTATTCCCATACATTGATTACATAGAATTATGTACTATGTAGGCATGTGAATGTCTGTATGTTCGTGCCAACTTTTGGCAGTCGGAAGTTTTTCTTGTTGAATGCTAATGACATTGTTTTGTCTGGTGTGGAGAGACAAGAATGCGTTATTGTAAATGAATGTATTATTAATTGCGTTGTCATTTACCTAAACTGTAAAATGTAAGGTCTCGAATGACGATAAATATAAAATATGCATACGATGCTCTTGAATTTAGCACTGTAATAATTTATTACGAACATTTGTAAATAGACGCAAAAGTAGCTTATGTTAAAAAGTTTACAAATAAAAAATATTTCGGTTTTATATTTTTTTGGTTTCACTTATAAGCCCTTGTCGAGAGTTCAAAAGATTTGGCAGGCCTTGTTCTGGTTACGTGGTTTAATGTTTCTTAGAAATATCATATTTTAGATGTGGCATACGTGTACCCTGTTGCATTGCGTCTTTCGATTTTATGAGCCAATAAAATATATCCCAATGTTTGTGTAATATCATAATTTATTGTGTAAACACGGCTCTCTGTGGTTAATGCTCTAGAGTAGTTCTGATCTACATTGTATATCTGAGGTAAGTACCGTGCGCGAAGATTACGCTGAATCTCTTAAAAATAAATGTATACACTATTAGGTTAATATTATTTTAAACGCAAGAAACAACTCAGTCCTTCGCTGCAAAAAACAATATTCAAGACAAAGGCGTCGGAATACGGTACAAAAGTTCATGTCGCTATTTAAAGAAATGACTTCTAACAATGCGCCGCGCAAAGAGCATCTCCGTACAAAATTGACAGGAATGTCGTCAGGTGTACGATTACAAATTAGCTTAAAAATAAATGCGAGACAACTTTCACACTAAATTATACCGAAAACACGAAAGTTGTATAATAAAATTATCTTCTTCAGGCGCTTTAACCTAACCTAACCTTTCAAAACGTGCTGAAAATGCTGATATTAATGCTTAGGTTCCAACTACAGCTCCATAATACATTAATTTCCTGAACGATTAGGTACAAGTATGAATCCATAAGCTTCTTTATCAATAGGAAATTATGGCCTACTTTTCACCCTTTTTTCCAGTCATCGAGGCCACGTTCGAAAGACCGAGTTATTATTTTCGTGTTTCCACAATTTGTCAAAACGACAAAAGCGATGAGCTACCTTCGATCCGGAGTCCGGACACTCCCCCAACGATTTGCCTAATATCCAGCCCATTTGCGAGGAACGTCAATTTATTCCGTCATTACCGAGTCTGGGTAACCTCGCGATTTTGCCTGAAATACCTAAAATGTGTTAGCTAGTTTGGGCAGGTGTGTGTTTTTTTAATAATTCGAATCGCGGTTTGGTTGGGTAAAGAAGCACTTGAGGAGATATAAATGACGTGTTTATTTGGGGTAAAGCAAAAATTATACAGGTTGTTACAAAGCCGTATAATACTCATTGAAACCGACGGTGAATATACTCGTACATATACGGCTGGGTCAAAATGCATGGACTATTAAATAAATTATATATTTATTGTAAGTCCATGAAATTTTGATCGATCGCCCATCCCATTTATTTCAGAACTGAGTAGCAAAGTCGCTCTGAATATTTCCTGCTCCATTTGTTTGATATCTCTTTAAACACGGCGTATTTTGGTTCCATCCTGTATTCCCATTACAGAATCTTTTCAGAGCAATCTCAGGTATTTACAACTGCACTTTGTAAGCGGCTAAATACCCACCAGCTGACAGAGACAGACGCATCCGTGCTCCAAATAAACGAGATTCCTGTGCCGGTGTCGTTTCTCGTGAGAATTACGGTAATGTCTGGGCGCCACTGACTTTACATAATTATATTATAACAACTCCCTTGAGGGTGATGAGATGTTTTACCTGTTCCGTCCCGCAAGCAGAGTTAGTTAGTTATATGACGAATCATATTTAATATGCCTACCCTATTTCATGTAATATAATAGGGGAAGAGTACCTATGCACACAATTACGCCTTTGGCTCCCCGGATGGAAAAACTCGTGCTACGCTATATCTTTTAGGGTTCCGTACCCGAAGGGTGCCAAACGGGTCCCTATTACTCAGTATACTATTATAGTATCTGTGCTATAATTAAGCTTCCGCTGTCCGTCCGTCTGTCTGTCGGTCAGAGGGCTTTAACTCACGAGCCGTAATAGCTAAAGAGTTGAAATGTTTTGCAGAATGTGTATCTCTATTGCCGCAACAACAACAAACACTGAAATACACGAAAAAAGGGTGTTTAGAATTAAATAGTATTAAATCAATTTCAATACAATAGCGCCTGACATTTTTTTTGATAGCAAAAGCGCCTGATATTTTTTAATAGCAAAAGACTGCGACAACTGCCGACGAGATTGAAGATATTGCCGTTTTATAACTGTCAGGTATAGACAATGGTGCGGAAGCCTTCGTGTGCGAGTCCGACCCGCACCTGACCAATTTTTTCAATATTGGCAACTGTAGGATTTATGTTTATAGAATAGCTCTAGCTAGACTTTGCTACTAGTTTTCACTTACTCTAGGGAGCAAAGAAACAAATCGGCGATCGTAGCACTCATATCCATGGGTCAGCTTGCAAATGTATTCCCACGTCCGCTCAGACTGGATTGCTGCCATGTATGACATCATAGCTACACAGATATATGTATACTACGAAACCGGTCGTCTAAAAGACTATGAGAACACTCAAAAGACAGTATCTTCTATCAGAAATTCTCTGAAATATTTCTTCTATTCCTTCGCTTTCTATTAAATTAACTGAAAGCAACTTGCTTTTCTCAAAATACTCCAGCTGCGTTCTTTGTATCTCGACTCAGAGAGACAAAAGCAAAATAAACCTAGCTCTTAGGTCCACAGTTTGGAGCCGTAAAAGTAATTTACTGAGGCAATCAGTGCAGCGCGTTGTTCGCGAATAAAAGTGCAATATGCAGTTAAAGTTCATAAAGGCAGGGGTTTAAACTAAACGATGGACTCTCTTCTCTCGGTGGGGTAACAAACAAAATGATGGGCATGCATTTAATCGAACCCAAAGTGGGTTAAACCCAAATTCGGATAAAAAAGTATGTGAGCCGTGATAATTACCAAAACATTTGTACACTTAAAACTTAGGTACTCGCAATAATGATTTGCAAGTAATGTTGATTCGTCCACATGATTCCCGAGGTTACATATCATCTAAATCTCTTTTTGAAGGGTCTTATTTCGTTATTGGCATTTCACAATTTGTATTAATATTTTTTCATTTTACGTTGGAAACTGCTGTGAAACAACTAATAAATATATAAATAAATATTAATTAAATATTCACAGGCGTTTCCACTGTGACGACACGATTAATTAATCGTGGGACGACAGTCGTAATAACCGTAAGAAAGTCGCGGACGATACGATTAATTATCGACTATCTGTCGTGTTTTTATAGTGGGAACGCGAACTGAGGAACTAACTGAATTGCTACGCTCTATCTAGAAAACCGAAACATGCTTAGGCAGAAACCTGTCATTTGATTTTCACTAATAATGCCTAATCTACACAGATGAAGATGATTGTCTGAGTTTGCCAAAAAGCATTAGCTTCATAATGCTTGTCAGACTAGAACGTGCTATTTCGTTTGACATCATTTATCATCACGACTTGTGTTGTGTTGTGGCGGGCAGACAGACGTAGACGGACTTGTAAACAACGCATGTCATTTCCGACATTACGTCTTCTGCTGTTTTGAGAAGTGAGTGCGAGCTGTAATAAAGTGCGAGTATTTTTTAATGTGTACATTGAAAAACATACAACAGTGGCTCTGTGAGCACTAGACCTCGCGAGCGACACAGGGAATTGGAGTTTTTTTCATTATTCACATCGTACTTGAAGTTTATCGGATGAACAGATGGAATTTTTATAAAAACAAATAACCTGACTGCATTTTCTTTCCATAACATACACAAACTTATGAATGTACCTGGTTACGTACTCCTCTGGATAATATACCGTGATGTCTATGGTGATGTCGTGGCAAACAGGGACAAACCAACCATGTAACTTTTAATAGTGATCTGTTTTACCTGTGTACTGTTTTAATAAACATTTTTTCATTTTCATTTTCATCCAACCTGTTCACTCAATTTCACGAGAATCGGTTAAGAAATGCGATCTGTCGAGGAGAACAGACAAACAGACATACGAAAGCATTTTTGCAAAATCCTGAAACGGAGACGCTTCGTTATCGCTCGGTCAGTAACACATAATAGAGTATCTAATATTATAGTATCTGAGGTACAACTGTGGCCACGCTTAGGCTGGATTTTACCAACAAAAAGTTATCCGGAGAATTATCCCGGGGATAACTTGTAACTTTTTCACCTGGATCAGATCACCTCATTTTGAACTGTCATTTGTCATACAAGTTATCCCCGGGACAGGTCAAATCTGGGCTAATGATCTAGGTGTCACTGGTGTCTCTGAAAAAGTTAGTTATCCCCGGGATAGTTATTCTCCGGATAACTTTAAGTTGGTAAAATCCAGCCTTTGTCAGATATTTAATACTCCGTTTTGCCCAAAAATTATACTATTGAATAATCGACAAAAGGACATAGCCCGAACAAACTTTTAATGGAGAACAAGTAGACGTCGGAAATATACTTTAAAAATATTCCTTAAAGTAAATCTTTTCATAGCAAAGCAGTTTGAAATCTTCACACTCAAAGTAAAATCAAAAATTCACGTGCAGGAAATAAACAAAAGTTGCATGCGAACCACTGAGTGTTTTTTTATTTCCCTGGAAGTCGACACCCCTTATAGCCTTTTAATTGGTCATTGGGTCAGGGCGGTACATAATGGTTGTCCAGAAAAACAAAACCAATCCCAGGGAATGCTTCGTTTACACGTATCGCGGGTGTGTCGTCTGTCGGTGCGACGTAATTTGCACGCTCAAGTCGTCATTGTGCAAGTGTCCTAGAACTAGTGTAAACTCTTGATAAAATGATACAGTGAAAACCGTAGTAAAATAAAACCCCACCCTTTTATCTTTCAAGCACTACCTCTTTCTTTCGTAAAAGTTATTGTATGTATAATAAATAAGATAAGTAAAGTGTATCTAGTTTATCGTACGTATTTGTATGTAGTATTTTTTTTTTGTATTTAATGGTTTATGTATTTTATCTGAACTACTTACAGTTATTGCGCACTGTGCACCTTTCATTATAATTTTTGCTATCTTGCCTGGTTTGCTGGAACAAAATTCTTTTTAGAGATAAATTCACCTTTGTACATGTTTTTTCTCACTGTTTTAATAAAAGTATGCAATAAAGGTTGAATTGAATTTGAAACCTGTTTTTTAATTGCAAGAAAAATAATTAATTACTCCACAGCTTTGGTGTTGGTTTAATCCCCTGTGCAAAATAGGGTATAACTGCCCTGAAGTAAGTAGGCATAAGGGTGTCTCTGCCACCCCGTACAGGAAAAGGAGAAACGTTATGTCAATGTCGTAGCCATATCGTTGAGTTGGCTATATCATATGGTTAAACGTGAAATATCATAAACGATGAAATCTTTTAGGGCAAACACTGCGGTAGCTTAGATGAAGACTAAAGGCGGTAGCGCAGCGAAGCCCCCGAACAATCTTCGTGTTAGTTTGACATGTATCAAAAAACATCACGAAGTGCTGAATAAAACTGCTTTTAAAAATACATGTTTTCATTAAAACCGGCCATGGCCAGAGACATGATTCTCGCGGCTTCGATAAACGGATATTGAGACCTATATTGACAGATTCCCATACAAAATTACTCGATATAGGTGTAGATATCGTATATCGAATGCGCGAGAATCATGCCACAGAAACGGCAAGGCCATATCATGAAATGCCTGACCAGATCGTGAAATGTCCTAATAAAACGTCCTAATTTACATAAGAGCAACTAGGCTAAAGGGGTCAGGTATAATCCGACGTGGACCAAACACTAGCAGGAAATAAGTTTTATAGCCCCGTATCCGATAAAAGACTTATCGATAAATCCGGCTGAGAAATATTAATAAATCTTTGCTCCTCATAAAGCCACAGCTGACAGGTTGGGTCTCGTGAAGTACTTAGCTCAACGCGTAATACAATGTGTGGTTTATTGATATTGAATAATATCAGCTCGGAAATGAGCTCGGAAAGGGCTAATCCTCTGTCAGTCGACACAAAGGATATCAAATTGTAAAATTACACAAGTCCGGGCGAACCTCGGGCGAACTATCGACCACGTTATACCGATTTATAAGGAAGGGCCCTGGATTGCTTTGTAAGAGAAACAAATTCCTCTTTAGTGATAAGCTCGCCTTTGCGTATTTTATGTTTTTTGGTATTTCCTTGTAAATTACCTTGCAATAAAGAATGTGATTATGAAAAAATCTTATGAAAATTCCTACAGAAAACTAATCTTTGCATACGGGTGTTTTATCTTTAATCGTGCGGTGAGCCAGTGATGGAATTATCGCGTGGAAACCTTCATTACTCCTTAGCTGCGGCGATGGGCAAGCTACCCATGTTACACAAAATTGAGTATTGTATAACTGGCTAAAAGTGGGCACATTAATGCGTCTGCCACCCCGTATAGGACAAGTTTTGTTTAATAATAACAATTTGATTTTCGTCTTGAGTGTATTGACATTACCGAATATCCACTTTGTAGTTGAATCGTTTTCAGAAAATCCCGTTCAATATCATCTGAATAGTTGCGTAAACATGAGGCTATCTGCCAGAAACAGAAGTGATATTTATGTAAACGCTGGATTATGCAAAGCGGCCCAAACAAGTGATTGGGGATATTTTGAACCCTCTCGGTGTCAACATCTGTGTGAAGTAATTTCTCCTATATGTGTGTTGCTGAGTGCTACGTTGCGTTGTGACATTATAACGTTAAATAAATACTTATTATTGAATTTTGAAGTTATACAAGTTGATTATAGCAGTAATGTAGCAATAGCTGTATTAATGATAAGCACGCTCTTGCTTTCCGGAGGGGGGAATGCGGGTAAGTATATTAAACTAAGATTGGAGTAATTAGATTAATTAGATGACGTAGGTGACAATAGACATGGGGTATCCATGTTCCCATTCCCACTGTCACCTTACTACAAATGTCAGTACACCTATTTATCAAAAAGAAGAAATTAAAATAACAAAATAAAAGTATGTGTGTTGAAATTAAAGTTCAATTTCATTAGTTTAATTAAAAGCGCTGTTAAGTCGCATAGAGTTTCAGCCAGGGACCCCGCTGTGTGTTCCTACCTCACAAATTGTACAAAATTGTTCATTTAGAAAATAATCCGTACCTAGCTGGAGTTTAGATTTTTACCATATACCTAACTTACTCTATCTTTTTCTTCTTCTAATCTTCTTCGAGTCCACGGTCATCTCAGACGCATTACTCTATGATTTTTACCTTCTTATGTATCTTAAATGCATCAGCTTTTTATTATTGTGTATTGTGTAATGTGTATATATTTTTTTCTCTTCGGTTAAATGGTTAATATCTCTGGGTACTATAGATTTCTAACTGACCACTCGTTTAAAAATAAAATCAATTCCTGGAAAACCCTCAGTGGTTTGATTCGTGAAGGTATAATGTATGTGGTAGGAAAATCTGCTCACAATCACAGCTAACGCCCCAAGTTATACGTACTGCGTGGAGATGTTTAAAAGTGATAATCTTATGGAAGTTGGCTAAGTAGGTAGCGACTTTGCACTTATCGTGGTTAAAGTTTTACTTTCATCGTGTCTGCGAGTTCATCGTAAGTGGGTTAGCTCACTTCCGAATAGACAATAAGGATTACTTAAGGCCCACATTAAAAAGCTCTCAGCTCTGAGAGCTATCTCAAGCGCGTGAAAAATACAAGCTTGAGCGGAACCGTCGTTGTGAACTGCTGAGACAACTGTCAGAACTGAGAGCAAAATGTAACATCACGTTTTAATCTTTAACCACATTCATCTTCGTTTGAATGCCTAATGTGGGCTGTAAGTATACTCGGGTTTAAGTTTAACGCGTGTTTATATCACAACCTATTCTCCAAATACTACCAATTTGCATTTTCCACGCTTTGTTTGAAGTATCATGCAGATATTTTCAGAGGGAATTTGTTCTGTAACACCAGCTCAAACATGATTGGATAGATAGTATCAAGCTGTCGATTCGGGATAACTTTCATCCTTGAGTATCGGAACACCGATGCTGCCTGCACACACACCGAGGCTTATCTGTAGTATACACGGTTATTTTTATATCACCGTTCAAATTTTGGGGATTGATAGTACCCATCATTATGAACAACTTTCCCCAAGAAACATATGGTCGCAAATGAAAATCAAAATTCGTCCCTCAGAACATTGACCCTATCAGCTGTTTTCAAGTTACTACGGGAGTCCCAATTTTTTTTTTCATTTATACATGTTGTATCAATCCCAAAGAACGGTGATATAAAAATAACTGTGTTTAATGGTGTCGAAGTTTGTTGGCAATCACTAAAGCGCAAATGAGATATTGGGTAAATACCAATCAACATCAAGCAACAAGGGATCTTATCTCGTGGCCTTGAAAGCCAACCCTTTGCTTTACAGCCTTGTCAACGGCCTGACCTTTTTACAAATACCAGAACAAAAGGCAAATTATTTGAATTTTATCCGCATGTGGCTTACTTAATTTGTCGTGATACTCGTAATAACTTTTGATTTGGTTTATTTGATTAGTGGTCAACAGACAGATATGAAAGGTCCATGTCGTGTAACTAAGGCCAAGTTTTCACGTTTAATACGAGCCTTTTATCTTTGTACGTACATATATTTTTGTGGTATTTTTCAAAAAGAGAGACAAATATGACTCTTGGAAATGAAACAAAATAAAAAACAAATATGCTGCGGGGTTTTAAATTACATTCAAAACAGGATCTACGGTTTGTTGCTAAGGCACATCACGTATCTAGAGTACACGAATAACAAAATCATTTTTGAAAATGAAATAAATTACTAAACTACGACGTTTACTGCGATATACTGGTATATTTGTATTACGCTCCATTACCTCATTACCTGCTGTGAAAGGGTCACGATTTGTTGATGGGCTCCAACTCCAAGTAACAGTATTTTAGCAGTATAGTACCCTCAGATCAGAGTTAGATATACTGCTCCTGCTGTAATCTAGTAGATCATCAGGACATAATATATTCTTATTGTACCGATAACCTCATTCATAGAGATTCTTGCTGAAAATAAAGTTGTTCTGATCAAATCGGGTTCATTGTGGAAGTTGTTCAGAATGGCCTGACAACCCCCTAAAATATGACTATACCTTTCTGTTGCGTCCTGTATAAACGTACTAAAATGTTCCGTAAATACAAGTCGCGAGGCATGCTACAAGGGCTGGGAGATTTGACGATGATGACTACAGTCTTCACAAAATAAATGGCCCGTTTTGACAGTTCACGCCCATGAAGTTTTAACCCCTAATACGTAGGTAATAGAAGGGGTTTTCCTACAAAACTTGTACGCTTTGCTTGTACGCACCAGTTGCGCTATGGAACTTATGTCAAATTTGACCCTATCTATCTGCAGATTGTGGATAGATAGGTTATTGAAACTGGACGTAAGGCGTTAAAACTTCATGGGCGTGTACTGTCAAAACGGGCCTTTTATTTTGTGAAGACTTTAAGGGTTTTGCTAAAGAGCTGAGACTGCTGTCAAAACAAAAGCTGATTTTAATATTATTATTATCTTTGGCTGATTTTACGGCACGTTAAGGATGATGTCTGTGGCACAGCGGTTGTGGCTCTACCTACCATGCGTGAAGTCTCGGGTTCGATTCCCGGCTGGGGTAACAGAAAAAAAAAACCCCAGGTTTGAATGTTTAAATGTTTGTGATGTCGCTGTTTTTGGTTCCTAAGGCACAGGGTATCCTAGTATGGGGCCAGAAGCAATGTATGTGCCTGTATGTAAATTATATGAAAGTATGCTATAGAGAAAGACTTTGTAATGTAAGTAGTCTAGTAATGTTTGATTCAGCAGACTCGCTCCAGTGACGCAACTGTATACGCATATTTTATGGTAATGCCCTATAGGACCGACTTTTGCTTACAAGAGCACGAATTCGAACATTTCCTGATCCAGCAACACAAAGTATTCTGACATATATCTCTCTGGAAGTCAATAAAGCGATAACAGTATCTTTATGTAGGCCCACGGAATTATAATTTCGCCCTTGTGGTTAGATTTGTTTCTTCGAAGACATTTTTATTAGGCCAATGGCGATAGTGAGGTCCCATTGAAGGGGTTTAATCGCATGTATTTCTGAGGGTGGCGATAGTGGCCTATTAGCGTTATTGGATGAATGCAAACGCACTAGAGTAGAGTTTATGAATTCGGAAATATGTAGAAATAAAGGTCAAAAGTGACTTCATGCTGACTCTATTGCCTTGTATTAGTTAACTGCAAACGAATAAAGACCTAAATAATGATAAAAGAAAATAAAATAGATTTTTCTCTTTCATGCATTTGCTAATGTTTTGTGTAAATTATATTTTATCCCCATAGGTGTCATCATCAATAATACTAGGAACTTGATTACAAAACAGTGTTCATACTATTCCCAGTGCTGTTTTGCCATGCAATTGAATTCGTAGCATTAAATCTAGAATTGAACTTTTAGTGCGCAGTGTGCGATTTCAAATACAATTTCCTTATTTTATGCCATGTTTTATTAACAATGAATAAGTACTAGAAAACCACAAGAATTGGGTCGGGAATTTCATTTAGCTTCGGGGATTGTCGTGATACAAACACATTAATTCACTGAGTTAATATGCATTTTATATGCATTGCATTAAAGCCTGTTTTGCATACGTGCATGTCAAAGAAAACCATGATGTTTTACATTGTTTATTTCTGAAGAAAATTCGCAACGAATCCGGCAAATGTTAACTTATTAATAAGTAAAGTCTAAAATACCTATATCGATGAACTAAATATCTTGTGCAATTTCCCGATATTTTAACGTCATGCATACGATGCGATGGTTGCTAAAATTAAATAGATACTTACTTATTTCCATTTTGAACCTGTAAGCATAGAGTAACTTATATTTGTAAGTCTGCTATAGCGTCGTTAGATATCTGAAAATAAATAGGTAACCCACAAAACAAAAAACAAGGTCGTGAATAACCAAAGAAAGTTTTAAACTCTCAGTCTGAGCAATACATCACCTACTTAAGGGATTCCTTTCACGGTCGTGCTTTAGGAATTAAAATCTCATAGCAGAGTTCTGGCAAGCGGCCAACATAAATAACTATAACGCTTTACGTAATACTTCACAATAGCTTTATCATTACTTTGCCGACCTAGCAGCGGGTCGATTAATATTTTAAGACGGTAGGTAGGTATTTAACAAATACGCAAATAACAAAACAGTACGGATAGAAGTTTAACAGCTGAAATATTTTTTACCAACCAGCTCGTCTGTCCGCAGTCCGGGGCCCGCGATTTCCAACCTACCCACAACGCGAAAAAGTTCAAAACCTATAAAAATAAACGGTCAAGTGCGAGTAGAACTCACGCACCAAGGGTTCCGATCACACTTGGAGAGCGTTACACATCTAATTAGGTTTCCACGTGAAAATCTAATGTATGATGTCATCCATGTAAACAAAATTGAATAATTTTGTAGAAATACAGAAAATTGCAGTTTTCAAGACAGAAAATTGCAGTTTTTGTTTGGGTTTACCTTCCCATTGGTACCATGGACCACCAGGTTAGGATCTGATGATGGGATTCTGTACAAATCGAGGGAACTCTTCAAATATTATAGGCAGACTGAGATAAAGGAAACGCCCACAGTTAGAACCACCGTTATATTGCGAATGAATGCGTACAAAAGGCAGACAAAATATAAAACATAAAAGTACCCACATTACACAGACCTATAGTGATTTTTGTGTTTTTAGTAATAACTGGTGCAATTACTCACGGTAAGCATAATATTGTGATGCGGAACTGCTGATGAAGACCAACATGGCCACCAAACTGCTCAATACTAGTATTAGTATAATATTATAATATCTGTGATACTAGGTACAAATACAATCAACTATTTATTTATTTACTCATTATTTTTGCGTGCATTATGTTAATCTTTACTGCTGCTATAGATTACTTCCATATCAGCAAGGATTTTCATCATTAAATTTTGTTTTATTTTACAAATACATCGAAAATACACATATTTTCGCACGCACGCAATGGCAAAATAGATGTATCAAACACGTCGGATCAAAACCAACATAATAATTAATGTTTTCATAGTAACGAAGGGCCAATTTGCGTGTCACAAGGGAAACTATAATTATAGACTTGCGTAGTTATAACTATAGTTATAGATTTAGTAGAACACTAAATATTGTTTGCCCTCATTGATATGTAAATACATTTTGACAATTCATAAGCAATAATAAGCATCTCTAAACCTCTACTCATGAGTACACAACATTCTCTCTTAGATAATGGTTTGGAACATTTTGAAAAGCAGGAACTTTAAAAAGATTTTATTTATAACTTGCGGAATGCTGAAACCGGAGTGGTAATGACTTTGATCGTATTTTGATAGCGTCATCGTCTGAGACACAAACTATGGCACTAATAACCCCTACAACAACTCTCAATTACGAATATCACTTTGTTATGTATTTTTTTTAGTTATTTTAAGCATTTTGTACAAAAATCTGGGGGCGGTGGACGGAGTCGCAAATTCAGATGCCGTTTGTTTTCGTTCAGGCCTCGCCTGATGTTAATACTTTTTTGCATACCGTTTTCATTAAAAAAAGTTATACAGGAAATGCAAATTTCATTTCATACAAGCGCGACGTTCGCTGGTGCAAAGTATTTCATGCTGAAAGGATCTAACTTTATTTTTCTATTGTAGTCTTTATGGGCCTTGTAATAGGAATTCGCGAATATCTTCACTTTTTATATCAGCAAGGCAGGATTTCACAAGAATTGTGTAATGTTAGTTCCTTGAATGCATAATGCAGGAAATGAGAGGTCTCCTTCAAGATTTGTTCAATGAAAAAAAAATAAACTATTGTAATTCTAGATCGGAGAGTTCTATAGTCTTACCTAACCGAGTTAATCACTCATTTCAATTGGAAAAGTTGGAATTGACCTTATAGTCACTGAAGCAGAAAGTAGTAAGTATAGAAAATGTTTCTCAGAAAGTAGTAAGTATAGAAAATGTTTCTCAGAAAGTAGTAAGTAGAGTCTTGACTAATACGGCTCGGCCACCTGCCTAGTTACTTGCCTGCGACGAAAATAGCTATGCTAATAGCTAATACATCAGACGGAACGTGACACTTTTCCGAATATACTGCCGGTGTTCATCGATTTATAAGACGTTATCACGTCAAAAACTATTTTCATCGCAGTAACAGATGGGTGAAGGTCGATTTCTCTCCGGATCTTAGACTAAGTAGACTGATGTAGACACAAACTTCATCCAAGTCTTAGGTACCGAAGGAAGCACTCACACAAACGTATTTCTCTGGTCTCGCTTTCTGGAATGTAATTATGCTGATACAAAGACATAAATCACCAGTTACCTTTTTAAAACTACACTAACAAAGAGCGCATGTTAAAACAAAGCACACACACAAGTTGCCTGCCCCCTGAACCGCATCTCGTGACATGAAACTATTAATCTTGGTCCCCTGCAAGTCACGTGTCTATTAGGAAAATAACACTTTACAGCAACCTGATTTCGCCGTAACATCCATTCTGAACGACCCAGATTTTAGGTTATTGCAAATTTTATCGAGTTCGTAGAGTAAGTTGGGAACATAATATTATGTTATTGAGATTATCCCCTTAATGGTGGGTCCCCTTAATCCCCTTACTATCCAATGCTAACAATATTTATGCAGTTAACTACAAGAGTGTTATAGAAATATGTAGTAAATATTTTTTTAAATAGGTCGTTCAAGTTAACCAATCAAAATCTTTCACCATGGAACCCTATTTTTTCATAGCTACACCACATCTGCAGGCGTTTTTTGCTAACCTGCCATCAAAAGATAGATAGATAGATAATCACTTTATTCAATGTTAACAAACACGTTAATTACAAAACGTATAATTATTTATAAACCAAACACATCTAATAGATCACGGCATGTTGTAAAACTAACTAACTCTCAAGAAGCATACCGGTCGAACAAACGAACAATGGAGAACAATAGATAGATAAGATGTGTCGACAAGAGGGTTAAGATTACTGTATCCACATTTATGTATCCAAAATCCTTTCATTAAAAAAAGCCAAAATCACTTTTCTGCTCGATGTGTGTACAACCTTTTGACACTCGACAAGGTACCTACGTTGTGTAAGGCCCGCCACAAACAGTCGGTTTTCCAATTCGGAATTCCGTAACGGAATTATCCCGAACGCAGTAAACTCTTACAAATCTATGGATCTACCACATACATACGGAAGTTTTCCGTTCGGAATTTTTGCGGATTCGTATGGGATTGAATCCCGTTTCGGAATTCCAAATCGGAAAAATTCCGGCTGTATGTGGCCGGCCTAAGAGAACCACAGCGCGGTTTGACTTGAGTGACTTGAATTATTTTGTTTTGGATGTGAACGGGATATTAGGTTTGGGGCCTCCGTCCGCCTCTGTCCTAGCGTTTTGATGAGTTCGGACTTCGGGGTTATAAAGGATTACTTACTAGGAAAATTATTGTTGGAGTTATGCGATTTGTGTGTAAAATATCAATAAAATTGATAAAACAAGACTTGATAATAACCGCAATAGCGAACAAAGTTCCTACTGAAAAGCTATATAGAGAGATTTTCCTGATATTTCGTTAATAATTAATTATGCTGCCACAGATTTTTGTAGCAACAGTTACAATAGTTTTAATGAAAATCCTTGCAGGCCAGAGCCAAAAAAATAATAAAGGCTGAATATTATGGCCGCGCGCCACCCCGCTGTGATATTGCGTATAAATTAATATCTATGTCCCCTTTCGTTTTCATTTTCGCCACCACACTTTTCAATTGATTTATCGACAAGCATTATTTTCCATTTCGAATTTGTAGAATGCAGATGTTAGGAGGAACGCACCATATCCTCAAAACATTAATAACCTTGTGGTTCAGGTAATCGAAATATAAAATTTGAGTAGATCCACCTGTGCTGACATCGAAATTCGAAGGAAGCCGAAGGCCGAATATGTTGGTAAGTGGATAACGATATTGAGAAGAGATGGGCAAAGATAATAAAAGATGGGCGGAACACTTGGCTAGATGGGATGACGGACGGTTGACCAAAGAGTGTGGTTCAACGATATCATCAAGTCAACTGAATTTCGTTAAATGCGATTGACTCAGGACCGTTAATGATGATGCCCAGCAGTAGGTGGATGTGGAGTGACTATGATTCACGTTTATTTTATCGATACCTTTGTATGTGCTATAATTATAATATAACGTTATGAATAATAAATCAAATACAAAACGGTGGCAAAATTTATACTTCAGAGCACATTGATGCTTATCGTGACATTATTTGCAAGGGAGGCTTAGCCTAACCGACCTTCACATCCATGTGCAAGCCAAATGTATAATTTCATTTCCCAATATGGTAAAGCTGTGTAAATTAATGTGAACGTTGTATCCTGTATAGAGAGGCGTAGTTTATTTTAGGGGGTTATTAGGGACATCATTCTGAGCAACTTTCACTATGAAACCGATTTGATCAGAGCAATTTCTATTTTCACTTCTACAGGATGTTTGAAGTATGGTGCGACAAAGAATTGAGGGAGTAGAGGAGCTTGTAGTAAATACATTTTTGCTTGATATTCTGTTCGAAGTTACGTATTGGTTGAGATATACCTTTTTATGATTTCTGGAAAAAATACCCATCATATTTTGATTATTTTTCGCGATGACTGAATAAATAATTAATTCCTGTATTTAAGATAGTCAGCCTTCCGAAATAATTCAAAAGTTGCAACAATTGTTACACAAAGATTAAGATTATTGTCTTCGAAAGTATTTAAATGTTTAATCGTCAATGTAAAGATGAGAATTTAAAATACTGTTACACAAAACCTAACAGCTAGTAAGTTTTTAAATATGCTTTCAAAATTTCCTCAGTCCATGACCTTTCTTACGGTATACCGTATATCTCACATAGGGAATATTGTACCGTTTTGTGATAACATCAAGATTCAAGATGAGTCACCAAGGTCGGCTAATCGAATCCTATCCCTAGACCAAAATAATTCGTTTTAACCTGGGCCCTAATGCTGCTCTGAGAATTTCACTTATATTTCATTACTATTTCATTACTATTCCATTGCAAACACCCAATCAAGGAGGATAAGGAGGATAATAATTTAGGAGAATACCAAATGACGCCATTTTGGGTGTTTGCAATGGAATAGTAATGAAATATAAGTGAAATTCTCAGAGCAGCATTAGGCCCCTGGTGGAAACGTAAGCACAGTTAACAATTTTTCTTGGAGGAGTGCTCACGGTCGCAGGAAATACTTAGATCCCATCAACTGCGTGCGTTGCAAAAATACTTGTTGAAGAAGTGCTACTACACTCTTGGGGATTTCATAAATCAATAAGATCGGATGTATTAGGAAATTTTAGTTTATTTAGTATTGTAATCTTATTGATCTTTTATAGTATAGCATTGTATTATTGTTTTATGTTATGTTGTTTTGTGTTTTAGTTTTAAGTATGATTCAAACATGATGTAATCGTGAATGAATAAAATGAAATGAACCTACCAACAGACCGACTTGAGCAGATCCGCCCGCCCTAGATAATACTTAATACTGAGCTGCGGGTCTAGAAAGAGAAACGATTCGCTCTCAATCGCCCCGTCATTAGCCGGCGCCGGCTAACCGGTTGTCATTTCATACGATTGTCTGTTAAATTTCAAATCGGTTTCATTATAAAAGTTGCTCAGAATGCTCTCCTGAACAACCCCCTAAAATATGACTACACCCTTCTGTTGCACCCTGTATATTTAATGTACCTACGAATAATGAAACGGATGCGTGATGGAGTATGGCTAAATCTTACTCGTATCTGGACAAAAGCCCGTGCCACTTAGTGGGGATATTAATGAGCAACATTAAAAGAGTAATAAAATTTAAAAGTGTCATTTGGGAACGCGATCCCAAAAATTACCGTCCCAAACATCACTTACTCTTTTTAAATATTATAAGCTTAATGAAATTGCCAGCTGATACGCACGTATCATGCGTAGTTTTCCCCACTGTTTGTACGAGGGGTGTTGATGTATGTGGGACGTGATTCCGCAACACATCACACCACACGCAACTATACCCGAACGGAACTAAAACTTTGACTCTTTTACACTTTAGTCCTTATGTGGTTGCGTGAAGATCTAAACAGGTCTATGGGAAATGTAGTACTAACAAACTACGAGTATAGTACCCATAGTACCTTATATTTATATGCGATGGTTTTTATCATGAAGGGAATTTATTATGGCAACATACCTAGCACCCTTGTTTCTGCCATATACGTTCGTTTCCTTTTTTGTGCAGCAAATATTTCTTAGTATTCAGCACAGACTAAATAAGGTAAAATATACAATATATTCAGGGACTGACATTTTGCAACTTTGCAACAGTTCAGTCGAGAGATTGTCATTCTCCTGGCCGAAAAGGAAAATTTCAGATGGCTCCACTTCTTAAACCCATCCTTTTGACCTACAGATCAATGCTGCCAAAAGAAATCTTAAACGCCGCATAATTAGACGTAGAATGGCCGCTATTATTCTTATGAAATCTAATCGGTGATCAGGAGTAGAAAAATATGAATATCTATAAGATTAAACTTAATAGGCGAGGTCTCACGCAATGTACCTCACTGTTTAATAAACAGTTAAAACGTCATCATATCAGCCCACAATGACCCACTGCTGGGTATAGACCTCCTCTTTATCCATCCACTCCGGTCCTGTGCCTTCCGCAGCCACTGCTTGCCAGCTATGGCGATGATATATTCATATATTCCGTCCATCTGGCCAGTGGTCTGCCCACTGGATGCTTTACGGTTCTGGGTAGCCACTCCGTCACCGCCTTGGTCCACCTTCCGTCATCTCTCCTTGGCAACTGTCTACTTCATCTAAAAACTTTTTGTTTGGAACATAGAGTTTGCATCCTCCTTTGTTTGGAAAGCGTAACTCAGAATAACGAATCTCTTTGCTTATTACTTACTCTGTGAAGATCTTGTCATGATGTCGACAGATCCCTGGAAGTGACAGGGATTGCTGAAAAGGCTATAAAAGGTAAACAAAGACTGAAAGCGAAATACAAATGCCGCTTTCAGCAAATTTCCGTCGAGGCAAGTTTAATATTTACACGTACATAATCTAATTTCCATGCACATTCAATCAAGACGAGCAACAAAACAAGATTACAGTCTTTCAACGATCTTTTGGTCATTGAGTGACATTTACAGGAGGGCGCTAGTTTGCGAGCAAATATTTTCGATAGACCATAGATTTTCATAGTATTTTTTTTCCGTCATGAAACTCTTTGACATCCTCGATGATTGCAGCCCTTGCCTACGCCTGCGGCAAATGTCACATTTCAACAAATTCGGCTTTCAAACTTCAAATGGTTTCAATCATACAATGCGATCTTGAATATCGAAAACTCTTTTTATTTTGGATCATGCATAGTGAAAAACAGAAAATATGGTGAACAAATAGTCAAACGTGCATGGCCAAACCGATAATATGCCGCTCACAACAAATTTTCGTCGAGGCAAGTTCATTATTTACAATTAATCGATACGCCAATCTTCGTTGGATTACGGGCTTTAGATAGGAGTTTTGTAAACAGTATACAGTCACGTCAACATGTGTTGGGGTTCAATTCACACGTCCGATGCATTACGATTTCTTGCCCTAGTTGTAAATTGCCGTGGTCCCCCAATATCAACGTCCTCCAATGTCACCAGGCGGAAAAGAACTGCCAAAAATGAAATGAAATGAAATTTGTTTATGATACGTTTATGACTTTATGACAAGATAACAGATAACATGGTTTACACAGATTCTACTTAACTAAAATAAAGAGATACTTAATTAGGAACATTTTTCGAGCATTTTTCGTAAAATAGGAGGGATCAGTGACAACCGAACTAGTGAAAACACTGTATCTCGGTTGCCCAATATCAACGTCCTCCAATGTCACCAGGCGGAAAAGAACAGCCAAAAGAAAACCGATTTTCTTCCCTACAAATAGACAGTAATGCTGAAGACTAGGCAAATCGTCAACTTGAATCAATAAACGTCAACACCTTAGATGAAGCAACAGATACTTCTGACCGCAAATTAGGATATCCTATTTGTCCTCGGTTTGGATTCGGGGATTAGGGATAACGGCAAAAGACGTCCATTATACGAGATACCCTGCTGTAGCCATAACCACTGTGGTATTAATGCCGCACCGGAGGGGGAGGGTAACTAATGTAAATGCCGCACCGGAGAAGGAGGGTAGCTAATGTAAATGCAGCCAACTTACAAGCTTCTTAATAGGCGGTAGAATAGTAAATTAGAAGTCTGTTTCAGAGATAATGTAACGTGTAACTCAGCTGCTGAATAATAAATAGAGTTAAGATTTAAATAACCACTGAAAGCATTGTCTTCTTTCTTTTCTTCGGTTTCAGTTTAGTGTTCCTGTGTGGAGCTTGATCCCAATATTTGGATCTGCCATTATTAGAAAGAAAGTTATCATTAAAAAGCGGTGGTGTTGATATTCACGTCATCTAAGATATTATTGTTTTACAACGTCAATTCTATAAACTTACTATCAACATACCAGAACGTCATCTCTGCTTCTTTCCAGAAATGTTAACTGCGCTAAGGGACGCAAAAAAAAGTAAAGCCTTGAACGAAAACGCTGCCTCGGAAGCGAGCGATGAAGCTGCAACAAGCCATGTGAAGCCAACACCGGAAGATCTAACTGATACAGGCCCTATGGTGAAACATTCAAATATCAGTGCTAAACCTATCGGTGCTAAAGAGCCCACAGAACTGACAACTATTCAGAATATAGAAGAAACCAAAAAGCATACAAGGAAGGATGTTAAACACAAAAAATCGAAGGCTTTGCAATAACAATTAAGGGAAGGACATAATTCTGTCGCATATTTTTGGATAACTAGATAGAATGCATGTTGTGCATGTCGTGAAAAAATTCTGAGTCTTTGAAGGAATAGTAATAATTTATATTTTTTCACCTAATTAATTCAATAAACTTTCCTATTTAACCCAAGTCTTTAAATGACGTGATTAATGTAACCCAGTAAGAAGGGGCTTCAGTGACTTAAATAGTAAAATAGTTTCAGACCTTACTCAAGTCTCATCTCGTGGAACACTTAGCAATTGACTACTTTGCAGCTGATCTCCTCATCCCATTGTAGTATTGCCTTGTTTTAAGCGCTGTATCTCTATTGACCAAATATTGAACAAGCATTAGTTGTCAAGAAGTGTTTCAGAAATCATTAATATTCAATGTGCCTCTCGGAGTAAGATTTACTTTCGGAACCTAATTTCACACTGACTTAATCTGCTTACTACATAACTGAAAATAAGATATACTCTCAATTTAAATGTTCTATTTAAGTTTGTGGATATACTTAAGATAGATAGATAGATAGATAAATCATTTATTCAAAGGACATGGTACACACACATAAATTAATAACAAAAAAATCAATTTAAATAGACGGCACATAATAGCACGCACTATGCAATTAACAGTAGGTACCTACAGCTGTGTGGTTATGTGACTGTACCACGGCAGTGAAATGGCCCTGACTCAGCAATGTCACAGACGAATCTGTGACGCTGGTATTCTGCCAGGGCCAAAGCGGACGCACAACAGTGGCTCAAGTACTTACACAATTTAATTTATATAAGTAATTACATAAGAAAAACTAAATTAAATAATGAAATTAGTTATGTTATTAATGGAATTGAAAATTGAAATAATTGGTATCATAAATTTAATTGGAATTGAATTGGCAAAAAGAAAAAAAAATGTTTTGTATTTATTATCTAACATATTGAAAATGGATTATAATGGTGATTAGCTTTAATTTAAATAGATATAATCAATAGTTCAATGTCAGAATGTAGGAAGTCGTAAAATCTTTCCTTTTAGTTGCGTACCGTCACCTCAGCCTTCTGCTGGAGAATTAATTTATTTCTATAAGCATTTTTAAAACCAGCTTTACTAGTGAGCTGCCGAAGAGGAGGCGGTATATTGTTCCAGCACTTGGTGGCACGATATTTGAAACTGCCACGGAAAGCAGCACTGTTATGTCGCGGTATTAATAGCAACGGAGCAACTCTGTGGGATTTACGCCAGGTAAGTTTGTCATAAAGATAAGAAGGAGTCCTCGTCAGTACAACCTCAAACAGCAGCGTTGAAAAATATAGGTCCTGTCTAGCCTTCATCCTTATGATATTTGCTTTGTTAAGGAATGGAGTGACGTGGGTTCGGGGAGGAATCACAAAACAAAACCTAGCACAAGCATTTTGTACTCTTTGTACAAGCTTTTGCGTTTTCTCAAATAGGCATGAACCATACACCGTTATACAATAGTTGAGCTTTGCCAGTACTAAGGCTTCACTTAATTGTATTCGCAGGTCAACGCTGAGGAGATCCCGAATTCTGTATAGGACTTTAAGTCTATAGAAACAGTTCCTGACAACTTCTAGAACATGACCCTCGAAACGCAATTTGTCATCCATGAGGAGACCAAGATTTCGAGCTTCACGGACCCGCGTATGGATCATGCGTAGATATTGCCTGAATCTGATTTTTGGACCCCAGTAATGCTCTTTGACTTATTTGGGTTAAGGACTAGAGTGTTATCAGATGACCATTGCGATATACGGCCCAAATCCCCGTTTAAAGCCTCCACTCCCATACTGGGGTCATTGTCAGCCGAAACATAAATTTGCAGATCATCGGCATATAGGTGATAATGACTGTTGGTTATGCATTGAGTGATATCAGCGCTATATATGATAAAGAGTAGGACCTTAACCTACTACTTTATTTTTATAACGACTCAGTTATTCTTAATTAATCCTTATAAAGGGGGGAAATGCAAAATATTAAAATTAATTTCATGAATGAATGAATGAATTTCTTTATTTCCAATATCTTTATTCTATATTTCATAATTCCTAAAAACATGAAAATTGTGCACGTAACGTTTGCTTTAATATAGAGGCAAGGATAACTGAATTCAGACCAAATGAGAAGCTGTGTTTGGTTAATTGGTTAAAGCCCAATGAACGCGACAATCCGATGTTCAATCAATCAGTTCACAAAAGGTTTATTTAAGGGGTCTTCATTTACTGTGCATTGGCAAACATTGTCATCAAACCAAATTAGTATTTGTATACAGGATGTAGTCATTTATTCCTGTATATTTTGGTTCTAATAACATTTTACCTGGGTTCTGATTGACTGACTTGATTTGAATAAAGCGGAAACTTAACCCATTTCCGCTTTATTCAAATAAACGGTACACATAGCACACTGTAGTACAGGCAAGAAGGTGGTTCCTGATGCGTTTGTAAGCACAGGGCTCTCTCTAGGGCTATGTATTCTTGGTATGCAAGCAAGGGTTCAAGCGTGCCTTCCTCTCATTTGCACAGAACACAACTACAAAAAATAACCGGCCAAGTGCGAGTCGGATTCGCGCACGAAGGGTTCCGTACCATTATCTATAAAACGGCAAAAAAATCATGTCTATTGTATGGGAGCACCCTTTAATATTTATTATAATCTGTTTTTTAGTATTTTTTAGTATAGCGGCAACAGAAATACATCATCTGTGAAAATTTCAACTGTCTAGCTACGGTACATGAGATACAGCCTGGTGACAGACGGATAGACAGACGGACAGACAGACGGACAGCGGAGGCTCAGTAATAGGGTCCCGATTATCACCCTTCGGGTACGATACCCTAAAAACGATTTACTATCGCCACCTAGGGGTAGCCTTAGCGTTTTTAGGGTTCCGTAGAGAAACAAGGAACCCTTATAGTTTCGTCAAGTCTGTCTGTCCGTCCATCCGTCCGTCCGTATGTCACAGCAACTTTATTCCAAAACTATTAAGACTACACAGTTGAAACTTGGTACCTAGATGTATTCTATAAACCGCTTTACGATTTTTATACAAAAACTGAAAAAAATAAAAATTTAAGGGGGGCTTCCCAAACATGAAACTGAAACCAAAAATATTTTTTTTCATCAAGCCTACTTGTGTGGTGTGTTTATAGATAGTTCTTTAAAAATGAAGTGGAGGTTCCTAAAGCCATTTTTCCTCAAAGTCAATCTTTAAAGAGACAGACCCATCCAGAGTGGAAAAAATTGTGTCCCCCCCCTCTAACTTTTAAAGTAAGAGAGTGATAAATCTATAAAAAATATATGCTGTGTATCTCAATATAAACTTTCGATGAAAATTAGTTTGAACAAAATATAATGAGCAGTCTTTTAGATATAAAACCTTTATTTAAAACTGCAAAGATAACTTTGTCATTAAAAAAAGTTACAACACAAAAATCCAGTCTAATAATTACATGATACTACGGAACCCTTTATGGGCGAGTCCGACTTGCACTTGGCCACTTTTTTGTATGAAGTTGTCATTCTTCTCGACAGAGTAGGTAGAATCTAGAGACCATCCAGGTTTAGAATTTGCGCGGAGAGAAGTCCTTGCAGGAAGGAGAGGTTTATAAGATTTATAAGGTTTATGGGGTTTATAGGGTTTATAAGGTATATAAGGTTTATAAGGTTTATAAGGTTTATTTATCTAATTTCACAATCGCATTTCTCAGTTTTCATCATCTGGACTGTACTTTCTCTGCCAGGTTTGGTCAGCTACGCAAACCTATCTGTAATATCCCACTAGTGTTGTACTCGATCGGGCACAAGTGGACACACAGGGGTGGAAATATTGAATTGATCGTCGGCCAGCCTGGCGCCGAGCCAGTTTCACTCCTACTATAAAATAAAACCTAGTGGCATACCAAACCATTGTACTAAAAAGATTTTCTTGGCAAGGAAGATTGTTGTTGCTAATCAATGAAGAGGAATGCTGACAATAAATAGCATACTCGCAGTTTTTGAAATATATATTAATCAAATAGGTAAGTAATTATAATTACTTTATACATAATTTAATTACATTACCAAATAGATTATGATGATTGTTAATGTATTAATTTAAATAAATAACTGGTCAAGTGCGAGCCGGAATCGCGCACGGAGGGTTCCGGGCCATCTATAAAAACGCCAAAAAAAACATGTCTATTATATGGGAGCCCCCTTTAATATTTATTGTAATCTGTTTTTTAGAAGTTTTTGGTAATAGTGGCAACAGAAATACATCATCTTTGAAAATTTCAACTGTCTAGCTATCACGGCTCATGAGATATAGCCTGGCGACAGATGGACAGACGGACAGCGGAGAGGGCTTAGTTCCCGTTCCTTCCCGTTTGGCACCCTTCGGGTACGGAACCCTGAAAACCCTGACTATAATTGGGTGCAAATGTGTACTCTCGCCAACGCGCTTGGGTAAAGGCGTGACGATATGTTTTTGTTTTTATTTACGTGACATTACTTTTTTAAGCATTCATAAAAACCGGTAAAAAAGTAATATCCTCAATTTCACTTGTATATGTATATCACATCACTAACTCAACATGAGAAGCTAAATAATTTATTTTCTTCCCTCCAGGACACTCGTGCTTGTTGGCTAATGTAGAGCTTTATTTCAAGGGCAAGGTCGGATTGGAAAATACTCAGAAAGTTGTTTTCCTGAAATGGTATACTTTACTTAAAAGTTACATTCAGATACCCAGACCCAAAGTTAAGATCGGTGAAGTATATCTAAAATCGGTCAAGTACGAGTCGGAATCGTACAAGAAGGGCGTACCATCGTGCAACAAACCCACTCAAAACAATAAAACAAAAGCAAAAAGAAAATTAAATAAAAAAGATTATGCCCTCACGAGGATTTGAACTCACGACCTACGGATTTAGGGCCTACAACATACCAGCTGCGTCACCACAGCGATGTGAGTGGACACGAAATGTACCATCATTGAAATGCGTGGGTGTATCAAAACACGCCTTTTGTATGGGGACCCCTTTCTCTTATTTCAGTATTTGTTGTTGTTGCGGCATGGATGTACGACAGGAGCCTAACCTAGTTAAATTTAAAATTAAACTGAAAATATATCTTTTAAATAGTCTACCTTAATTATAATACAATACCTCAACTACCCTTAAGTTTATATAAATTTAGCATATGATTATTATAATACCTACTGTATTAACCGAGACTCAGATCCCACAGACAAACTGTGCATAGACAGTTTTGTGGGACTTTAGTATTAAGTTGCTTGTATTTTCTTGAAGACTAATAAACAATTTTATTCTATTATATTCTAACAGATACACACGTTCTGTGAAAAATTCAACTTTCTAGCTTTTACGGTTCGTGCTCTAGGACCCGCTGATGGACAGACAGACAGACGGACAGACGTACAGATGGACGGACAGACTGGGCTTAGTATTAGTAATAGGGTCCCGTTTGGCAGTCTTCGGGTACGGTACCCTAAAAACCAAAACTTCTGGCTGGCTTCTGATTATTATATTATAAGGCAATTCAGATTAAGTAACGAGAAAAAAATCTCAAACACAGTATGCGTATTCTCGCGTGACAATAAATTCTGTTGTAGATAAAAGCATTCCCTAAATTTGGCTAAATGCCTGTCTGCTGGTGCTGGAATTCTCTATCTCTTTAATCCAGATGCTCTCCAGAAATCATCAATTTCCTTGTTTTAAGGAAGCGATTTCGGCATTCCCGAGTTGAATTTATGGCGACTCATTTAAATGCTGAAGTATTCAGTAGCGAATGGGGACAGATGAGACTCCACGCAATTAAGAGTTCTGAATTGACGAAATTATTTTGAAGGGTAATGAGGTCAGGATCAAACTAATATTTTTCTCATATTGCTACACATTTCACTGTGTACTTACACTCTGCATGTTAGGATGAAATAAACGATCTCAGTTTCTTAAGATGACAAGGGTCTCTCTCCCAAACTCCCAAATCATGTCATCAGAAAGAGTCTCAAATATCATCATCAATCAAATTCCATTCGTCTGATTAGCCGAAAACAAAATGGACATTTTCCCGCAAGGGTAAAGTTTCGTCGTCATGAGACAAATGACTTTTCCATTCAATATTATTAGTAGCAAGAGTTTCTCGTAACAAATCATGTATGAAACGGGTTTGGGAGGCCGAAATTGTTATTAGGGGTCACCACATTTTGCCAGTTTCAGGAAGCTTGTGGGAAAATTCGACAATGTTAACAAGGATGAAAGGGCTCTCTGGGGGCTGAAAAAAAAGAAGAAAATGCAGAATGCATTGATAAACCTTAACGAGAGAGATCGTAAAAAATAACAAGCTGTCCCATGCGTGTGTAAGAGGTTGTTAACTCAAAGAAACATGTGCCCTAGTGTCGGGCTTACCAAACTTACGAGGCCTAATAAGCACTTGTGTTTCGACCTGGAAACAACTTTTCTCAAGATATAGCGTGTAGGTTTTAGTACACGAGAAATACTCAACTCAGGATAATGTAGGTACGAAAGAAATTGTTGCTCATAAAACGTGCCAAGTTTTTCCATGTTACTCGTATTAAAAGCATTTTGATGATGTTTAGTTTGTAAGCTATAGATAAGTACTATATAGTTATTCTGTGCTATAGATAAAGATTTCCTGTTGAAAAGTTAGGATTTTTGTGGAAATATGATCGTATTTATAACAACCGCAAGGAATGTAAAATTACAGTAGGAATCGTAGATATATCTTGGCAAGAAATGATACAAAATACAAACACCATGCAACGCGCCAGCGCCCAGCGCCATGCGCCCAGTGTAGAGTGCAAACTTAGGGGGAGTAGTGCAAGTGAAAAACAAACAACAAACGCCTCAATATTTATCCCAACAAAAACATGCATAGGCATATACAAAAACGCCAGTCTCGCAGCCTGCGCAGTTTATTCTACCGTAAAAAGGTGTGAGATCTAATTTTAAACCAAGTCGGTTAATTTAACCAGTATCTGTGTATGGTAGAATCTTTCCAGCAACTTTATTATCGTATACTGTTAAGTACCTACCTAATTAGTTAACTAATAACATTTATAGTGATCGGATCAATATAAGACATCTTTATTTCTTCAATAATAATTAGAATGACTTGGCAATCGCACGTAGAAAAGTTGTCGACTATAGGACCGTGTGTGCAACGTAATGTACCTGTTGCTCTCGCTCCGAAATAATTCGTTGTTTTCTTATTAGTTAAGTTTATCTTTATTTAGAGATATGTTGTGTTGAGTAATAATATTCATTTGTGCTCTGGGTGCTATAGAGTGGTCAGTTGAGTGGTCAGTTTTAAGCTTGTGGGTTCGCTAGAAGTAACCTTTAGAGTTTTCATGATCGTGAATCAGTGAGTCAGTGAGTGTCAAAATTGAGGAACTTTGAATTACTGTACCTTCAACTCTACTGGTTCAAATTTATTGAAATTTTGAGAATATGTCTTATGACATGGTGCCTTTTAGCCGCCGGGAATTCAGGTTTCTATCTTTATCCACAACGGAGTAACAGGTAGGTCAAATATGCTCTGAATGGCTTCCTGTAAAGGATGTTACTGCTGCGCCCGTATGTTTTGCTTTTTGCTCGACTTGGCTTGGGGGCGCTGCCGCGCCCCCAGATCGGAGCTAAGCTGCAAAGAGGTAATATTGTAATGACAGCTTTACCAGGCACACCGCTTATTTATTGTTCTGCTAAGTTCTGAGGCACACCGCACAGTCAACTTTAGACCAACCATAAAATCAGATGTCAATGAACTGTCACAACAAAAAATAACAAGGATCGACTCCGAATCATTTGTGTTTACGTAGCAAGTGTATTTTGTAATTTTATTTAGTGTGAAATCATAGATCATGGAACCCGAAGTGATTCATAGTCGGAAGCTGCCGAAACTTCTGGCATGTATGACAAAAACCAGCCTGGAGAACATGAGGAATAAGGCTCTCTTCAATCTAGACTTGCTCGACGCTAAGGGTATCCGGCGGTCGGTATCCTTTTATTTATAATAAAACTACCAATTAAACAGAAATTCATAATTAATTGGCCCAGTCTCCAGCTAGGCTTGCGCTGAACTCTTTCCATATGGTAAACAAAATATAGTCTTATTATAGATGGGGTGGCAAAGCCACAGTAATAAAATTGTGTTTATTTTTAGCCAGTTATTCAATACTATTAGCCCAGTCAAACATTACACAAAAAGGCGCTAAAATCGCAAGAAAACTCCTATACTTTGGCCGCTGAGGGAATGCGATCCTGACACATATCTATGTCCCTGTCTGTCCCGCGCTACTTTTCTGTGAAAAGTTTCTTTCTCACTCCCACAAGTAAGATAGAGTGAAAAGTAGCGTGGGACAGACAGGGACATACACATGTTTTCAGGATCGCTTTCTCTCAGCGGCCAGAATATAGTTCTGATTTTTTTATATGTTGTTAGGACCTCTTCTAGAAGGGTATATCCAAGTTTGCAGCTTCGATAGACCTATGCTAACTCTGTAGCACTCGAAAAACCCACGAAATGTTCGCACTTTTTGTGGTGTACTCAGTATTACTACTAAACTATACGTTTTATTAATAAAGTGTCTTCTACGTTTTTAAATAAGACTAAAGAACTGCTTAAAAAAAATATTTTATTTCTTTAGTTATTTATTCACATGTAAATTATAATTACAGGCTTAACCTAATGTGATAGTGTAGTATAATATATTAAGTAACATTTAATATTTCATATTTTATAGCTTAATAATAATAAAGCAAGCGCTACCCTTGAAAATTAATTCAGAGCGCAGGAGATGCTAAGCTATGAACGAAGTTTGTAAGCGATATACCTAGTTTCATAATCATAATCGTTTATTTTCAGAAAGACATGTACATTATTATAAACTTGTTTAGCAAAGTAAACAAGGGATGTATCGCTACTCCCTAAAAAAGGGCGAACCCTGTGTTTTAGGATAAGTTGCTGCTACTTCCCACTAGAATAAATGCCCCAGATTAAAATACTACATTGTATAACCAATTTGACACAATAAAATAAAATATGAGATTGAACAGAAAAAACTAAACAAAGACATTTAAAAAAATCAGGCAAAATTAGGTTGAGGGTGGCTGTTAATAGTTTGGTGTGTAGTGTGTAGGTGAGTTATGTTAGTGGAAGAGAAGATGGGGAGTGTGCTGGTGAATGTGTGGTTGGAAGAAAATGTGGTGTGTAGTGCCTGTTAGTGTTAATTGACAAGTTTATTGACTAGTCTTAAAAAGCAAAAAATTGGAAACGGACATTTTACCCCTATTTGTGCTGTAAAAGCGGCTTCCCACGGTGCGCGATTCCACGGATCATCACGCACAGCCGACGACCACGGACGGCAACGCACGCAGACAGGGCTCTTTCCGATGGATCGGATCGCGTCGCACCGCACCTTTGAAGTTACGGCCTCGCGACGGATACGGGCGCACCGCCTGTGTTACCACGGACGAGACCCTTCCCACGGTGCGTCGTGCGTGCTGGTCCGCGTTCGTCCGCGATATCGCGCACCGTGAGAAGCCGCTTTAAGAACAGAACTAATTGCACAATGGTTTGAAAGGAAAATCAATGCAGGGGCTTGGAGTTTGGTGCAACAATATTTTTTGGGAACAGATGGGTTTGTACTTAACTTAATTCTGCTTTATATTTTCGGTGCTCAGTGACATAATGGTTGAAAACAAACCAAAAAAGTGCGAATTTCGCGGTTTTTCGAGTGCTACAAAGTTAGCACAGGTCTTTCGAAGCTGCAAACTTGAATTGTCACTGTAATATTGTAAAAACCGCGAGATTACAATGTAACGAAAAAAAATAATAAGATAAATTGTAAACAAGATCGACAATCGATTTATGCCTTTTTGGTCCTTACAAGTCAACAAAATCATTCGATATAGGTGTCGATATTTTATCGAATGCGCAAGAATCATAGCCCAGAATTCCAATCTAGCGGGTTGCACATGCTTATATCCAAGTGCATCATATTAAATTTAAATGCTATGCTTTCTAGCCGAAAACAACAATTGTACAAATGCCTTATACTAGAACTTCGAGAGGCAGGTTTCTCAGAGTCTGCTGACTACCTCCAAGATCTCTTGTATGACAACGTCCAACTCGTTGCTGAAGATGAGATAGGCATCGTAGTAGATCTGAGAGAAAGAAATGACTACCTGGAGCACATTTGCGCTGGTCTGCAGAAGGCGGAAAAGGAACGTGATAGAGGTAGGAAACAAACTTCTTGCCCCCTTTGCTATTAAGTTTTAACAAGGACTAACATATCAATCAAACAATCAATCAACCTACTTCAGCTAAGCCTGCCGCAAAATCCAGGATCCACTGCCAATCGGCTAAGCTAAAGCAATAGTTTATGGAGGCCTAGTGACAGGTTCCTTGATTAGATCTGTTAGATTGCTGTTTTATCCGTTAATCATGATTTATTATTAATTATTTTCGCTCTGAATACGATCTCTTCTGCCATTGCAGATAAAACTGACAAAGAGTGTGCCGAGTTGTTGAAACTGGCTCTTCATTATGCTGAAAAAGGGAAAGGTATTCTGTGGTTGGCGGAAAAATTCTATTTGGCTTCCATTGCCATCGCAAGTAAATACTTGCTGGATGGTGGCCGACTCAAGTGTGTTTGCAAGTATCACTACTCGAAATTTCTACTGGATAAATGTGATTATTTTATTTATTTTATAATTTGCTGCTTTAAGACAACACACAGAACAGAACGAGGAACAAGACATGCTTGTATGCTTTCGCGTTTTGCTCTGGTTCTTCTGTCTTTGTCTCGTGTCTTGTACGTGTAGAATTTATGTCCTTTACCATTATCCTGGATAACTGCTAAACCGACTGATTAGTGGTTTTTGCATTTCATAGTTTTACGGTTGTAGACCACCAGGGAGCGCTGCTGCAGCACCCAAATAATTGAGGCTTGAGGTCCTCTCAAAAACAATTTAGCCAGTTTTGATGCGGTTTTTCGCCTGTCCTTTCATAGTTCTTAGGTTTATTTAATGTGCCAAGAGCAAAAGTGTTTGTTTAATTTACAGTTAATACTTTTTTATTTCATGTGAAGCATATAGCAACACGGCCTCCTAACGGAGGGAGACGTCATATTTTACATTTACCTTTGACTGGTACCTAGTCTATGAATATCCATAGCTTAGGCGCCCCTTAGATGCGAAGTGATCATTATTATTGAAGCTCTTTTGGTCAATTAATGTACAATACAATACAAGTTATCTGTAACAGTTCCAGGAGCTGAGACAGAAGAAGCTTTCTCAATCCTATCCGATGTTAGAGAGTGTTCAAATGGAAAGGTAAGTGCTAAGGAAAAATTAAGTGACTAGCCACATTTCTGTTTATTATAAATACCTATTCGAAAATGGTAACCGACAATTCTTGCTGTCTACGGGTACGTACCGTACAATAAGCATAACTTGTACCAATTCTGAGCCTACCAGTACATAGATATACCTAACGTAATAAATTAATGTAATATCTAGACCTGGCCCTTGTACATGAAAGATAAAGATGATGACAATGAGGCCATCAACCCTGTGACAATCTTCGTGGCGTCATCAATAGAACTACAGAGGGTGCTGCTGGTGAAGGCCAGATGTGTACGTCAAGCTGACCCAGCTAAGGCAGAACGACTAAGCAGACTCGCTGAGAGAAGGGCTAACGATGGTCAGAACTGCTACTTTTTATTTCATAGCATAACGATGCATAACACGCTTTATGTCATTTGCAATCCATCATAGCCTGAAAGAATTAATAAATGTAGCCCATTAACGAATGAACATAGAGGCACAAGTATTTACTCTGATTTGATGTAAGATCGAGCTATAATTAGCAATATCTGTAAGATTAACCTTAGAAATAATCACGGACTAGTTGCAACCCGGTTAAGGCTGGATTTTACCAACATTAAGTTATTCTAAAATTACTATTCCGGGGATAATTTGTATGACAATGACAGCTCAAATGAGGTCATTCTATGAAAAAGTAGAAGATACTCTCGAGTAAAAAGTTACTCTTCGTTGCTAAAATTCGCTCTTAGACTCGTGAAAGTTAGTAATACTATTTCCTGGGTTTTTCAATTTATTCTCTACTACATACAATAAGATATCTCTTGAGATTTTGAATATATGTCATATAGAGTAATACAAGATAGGCGACAGATATATAATCCCTAATTGGTGGATCCGAAATAAGAAATAAGAAATTTATTTGCGATGTAAAGGGTACAGTAATTATTTTGGTACATTAATTGCTCCTTAAACAGCCAGGAAGAAGAACACGACGACGACGTCAACCAAGACTGGCCGAGGGCCACTATCATATGATATGTATGAGGCATATTTGTAGTATCTATCTATGTATGTATCGATATATATTTTGAGTTCTAGAAAAAGGCGCTGTAGTTTTCGATGGCAATATAGGGGTTTTTGGGGGTAAAAAATCGATCGAACTGGGTTTAATCGCGTCCCAAATCTCCGATGGAACCATGTCAGCAGCCGAGAAATGGGCGGAGAGATGGATCTCCGCCTCCGCTCCAAACGCACACTTGGTCAAAAACCCAAACGATCGGCCACACGGCTTCAACCTTCCACGCAACTGCTGGACCAAGCTGACCCGAATCCGGACTGGCCAGGGCCACTGCGCCGAACTAATGTATAAGATACAGAGACAACCCTTTCTGCTCCTGCGGAGCTATTCAGAGCATGGCCCACATGACAGACGATTGTCCTCTATGGTCGATTGAGGGAGGACTGCAAAAAGTCCACTCCGCTGACGAAGAGGCTATCGAATGGCTGCTCAAGCTGCCACCTTTATGAGTTGTGACGTGGACGACTGTGACCAAAAGCTAAATAAATAATTGAAACAAAAAGTAAAACTTAAAAAAACTTAAAAAACTTCCACAAACCTTATTTGATTAGAAACCAATGTCAAGTGATTTTTTAGTTAAAAATGTAACCCCCTATTGCCCCCCCCCCCCCTGGGGAATTAATTTCGTCAAATCTCATCTCAGTGCTGCCCTACGCTACCCCCTATACAAAGTTTCATGGCTGTAGGTCCACCGGTTTAGGCTATGCGTTGCCCGTTAGCCACGCAGTAGATTGTATTTGTACCTAGTATTGAGCAGTTTTAGTGGCCATGTGTGGTCTTCATCATCAGTTCCGCATCACAATAATATGCTTACCATGTGCATTTGCACGAGTTATTATGAAAAACACAAAAATCATAATTCATAATTTCTTTATTGCACTCATACAGTTACATAGGACAATAAAAAACATAGAAAACGTGTACAAAGGCGAGCTTATCTCTAATAAGAGATCTCTTCAAAATCACTATAGGTCTGCCTATAATATTTGAAGAGTTCCCTCGATTTCTCCAGGATCCCATCATCAGATCCTGACCTGGTGTCAATGGGACCAATGGGAAGGTAAGCCTTTCAAACAAAAAAATAATTTTCCAAATCGGTCCATCCGTCTAGGCGTAATCGGTGTACATAAAGTACATACAAAAATAAATTTAAAAAAAACCGGCCAAGTGCGAGTAGGACTCGCGCACCAAGGGTTCCGATCACACTTCCGTAACACGTGTAAGTAATTAGGTTTCCACATAAAAAACTAAAGTGTGATGTCATCCATTTAATATATATTTTTAAAAGACATAAATTTGCAGTTTTCAGATTTTTCCCTTTACTTGTGCTATAAGACCTTGCTTCGTGCTAAATTTCATGATTCTAGGTCATCCGGAAGTACCCTATAGGTTTCGATTCCCTTGCGAGTTCCACGCGAGTTCATACAAATTCAGCAAAATTATGACATACATAATATCGCGGTATCTTTTGATTGCGTGGACCTAGAAGTTTAAGGAAAAAATGACATTAAAATTAGGGGAAATTACGTTCTCATCCCCCTGCAATGGCTATTAACGCTCAACTACGATGCCACGGAAGATTTGTTAGTAATCTGCTCATAGCAATCAGTCAGAAATAGTTCGTCTTCTATTAGCATACATTCAAGTAATTTAGTATAAGTAATTTAATTGTAACACAAATACATGTACCTAGCACAGGAAACTTAACTTAACTTAATTATGTATAAATATTTATATATCCACACAACCACAATTTATTTATTTATTTATTTATTTATGTATACCGCATACTTCACCTCTTAAAATCTCTAATTCAGACGCATTTCAATTTTAGTTTACTACCTTGTTTTTTTTTTCAGTTTTATTTCAGTTAGTCATATTTGACAGTCTCACATCTACTCACAACGCTACCCGATAGCTAATAAATAACTGACAGCAATCTCTGTACGGTCTCCACGATACAGGTTAGACCTAGTGTGGAGACCACAAGTAATCTAAGTACCTCAATCTAGTATATACTGTACCTGTATATTGTAAGTGAACTTTGTACAATCTCCTACTGGCAAATAAAGACTTTTGTATTTGTATTTTTGTATTTTGCAATCGTAAAGGGAGTATAGTATAGAGATGGCACATCATCAGAAAAAAAAGAAAAGAAAGAGATGACATAATTAATACAAATCATTTTTGTGAAAGCGAGAAACAATAACGATCACCTGTCCTTTACCCGCGTATGCGTTTTTGTTGTTGGCCACAGTATTGTCAAATGCTTGTTTGCTCTTGTTTTGACAGATGAGTGGCAGAAAATCTCTGATTTTGAACCTTATGCTTATTGAGAACCAACTCTATATCCATCTCAAAGGTGTACGCATGCACTCCGTCTATTCCTTTCTCTGTCTACGCCTGCAATAGACATTAATTGACGTCTTGGTAGTCACTGTCAAAGTCAAGCACTTTATAGTGCTTCTGTGAGCCATAGGGTTAACAAACTATTTGCTACTTTAAAAAAATAGCATTAAAAAATTCAAATAATTCAATAAAAATCACAGTTGCATGCATCAAATCAATAGCGAAGAAAAATAATTAATATAATGACGACCTCTGTGGCGTAGCGGTTGTGCATCTGCCTACCATGCGAGAGGTCCCGGGTTCGAATCCCGGCTGGGGACAAAAAAAAAAGCCCCCAGGTCTTGGATGTTTGCATCTTTGTGATGTCGCTGTTTCTGGTTTCCACGACACAGGGTATCCTAGTGTGGGGCCAGAAGCAATGTATGTGCCTGTATGTAAATTAAATTATTAAATTAATGAATATGAATATAACATTAAGTATAATACCAAATTATTATTCAATCAATCAATCAGCCCACACCTACCCACTGCTGGGTATAGGCCTCTTCTCTACCACGCCATCCGCTCCGGTCCTGTGCCTCCCGAATCCACTGCCTACCGACTATGGCGGTGATGTCATCCGTCAGCGTTTTGCGGTTCTATGTAGCCACTCCGTTACCGCTTTGGTCCACCTTCCGTCATCCCTCCGTGCCAAGTGTCCTGCCCACCCCCACTTCAGTCTCGTGATTCGCTTGCCGATGTCGGCGACCTTAGTGCGACGTATTATTTCTGTGTTTCGAATACGATCCTGAAGTTTGATGCCTAACATGGCACGCTCCATGGCCCTTAGTGCGACTTTTATTTTGTGCATGTTCGCCTTTGTAAGGGTCCATGTTTCGGCACCATACGTGAGTGTAGGCAGGACACATTGGTTGTAAACCCTGGTCTTCAGGTTTTGTGGGATTTTCGGCTTGAAGACGTCTTTCAGCTTCCCAAAAGCGGCCCAACCCAGCTGAATCCGTCTGGCAATCTCCTTTTCTTGACCTTCTCGGCCGAAGGATAAACAATGTAGGGTTATTACCGACAATTATGTCGGCAATCTCCAAAACATGCTTGAAGAGCTGCATACAACATCTTTTCAGGTCGACCTTAGTATGAACATGTCCAAGACTAAAATTATGATGAGTCATTCATCAGTACCGAATTATTATTAGTTTAATTTAAATACGAATCACATCAGATTGAGGATAAAAAATAATTAATTAATTTTGCAACGAATTCAATATAGGTAATAACTATAGGCACTATAACAACGAATATCGCATTGAAGATTCAAGTGTGTGCATTTGACGTAAACATTTCACCAGCAGAATGATGTTTCCTTTTTCTAATCAGCGGAATATACTTAATATACAGAGCTATACAATCGATTGAAGACATTTTCGACCTCGATTTGCACTGTTCTTCAAATAAGTATGGCTTCCTGTTGTTTAGGTATTCTGTACGCGCGATATTGTCCTGCCCATAGATTTAGTATCAATCACTCAAGAAACTTCTTCGTCGTTCAATCTCGTATTGTTAGCAGCCGAGGTATACCTTGGCAAGAATATAAATAACCGGCCAAGTGCGAGTAGGACTTACGTAGGGTTCCGATCACACTTGGAGAGCGTAACAGGTGTAATTAGGTTTCCACATACAAAACTAAAGTGTGATGTCATCCATGTAAACCAAATTGAATATTTATTCAGAAAGACAGAAATTTGCAGTTTTCAGATTTTTTCCTTTACTTGTACTATAAGACCTACCTTATAGCACAAGTAAAGGAAAAAATCCGAAAGCTGTAAATTTCTGTCTGTCTGCCTGTCTGTCTCACCGTCTGTTAAGACTTTTTCTCAGAAACGCATAGAGGTATAAAGTTGAAATTAATATCGATTACTCAAGTTTGTGATCTCTTAAAGTTGTGAAAAAATTAAACTTATAGGTCAACGCAATCAAAAGATACCGCATATGTCTCAATTTTGGTGAAATTGCGTGATATTCGCAAGGGAATCAAAACCTAGAGTGTACTTCCCGTTGACCTAGAATCATGAAATTTGGCACGAAGCAAGGTCTTAGCACAAGTAAAGGGAAAAACTTGAAAACTGTAAATTTCGGTCTTACTAAAAAAATATTCAATTTGGTTTACATGGATGACATCACACTTTAGTTTTTTATGTGGAAACCTAATTACACGTGTTACGCTCTCCAAGTGTGATCGGAACCCTTGGTGCGCGAGTCCTACTCGCACTTGGCTGGTTATTTCATTTAATATTTAGTTTTTCGATTACAAGACGCTAGTAATTTTTCACCTAGGTATGTTACCATCATGTATATTCTATAATTTCTTAATAACCTTAAGTATCTTGGTGACGCTCTGTTGTATGCTCGGCATACCTACGTGACAATTTCACACTAGGTATTATATCTAAGTAGATTATAATTAATTATTCTTAGTGACCATTGAACTTACCTTGACCTTATTGGCAAGTGTAAATGACATCATCGCGGAATCAGCTCTGAATTATTTTATATCAAAATCCATTGTTTCATTGTAACAATTTAGCTTAAATGCAGGTACAGTCGAGTTCATTAATATATGAGCAAAACCAAGGCTTCAAATAAAGCAAATTAATGAATATGAATGTACATGGAATGGCAGATTTATATATGATTTATGGACCCTTCCATGTACATTTATATTTGAAGCCTTGGTTTTGTTCAATGTTAATGAACTCGAAAAAAACAAACCTGCATATTTTATTCTACATTTGCTTCTGGGCTTTCTTTTCAGCTGAGGACAGCACTAAGCAAGCTGAAGCCATTATAGAAATCGGTATTAGTCAGCTGATGATGAACAATCTCAATAATGCTCTACGTACATTCGGAAGAGCCTTGAAAATAGTGACAGTGAACCATAATCTTGAAGGCATATGTGATACGAAAATGCACCTATCGTCAGTTTTGCAAAGGTGTAGTATTTGATTTTATATTTATGACTATACCTAATTACGTAACATCTAAGATTGAAAAATTTGAGTCTAGGGCCAGAGAAGCTATACTACTATTAAAGTCACTTCCATGGATGTTTATAAATAATCCTTTAACTCAGAAAAAATACTAACATAGGGTTAATAGTTACTAGGCACTAAACTTGTAACACTTAATGACGAGCTTTTCCCTAGTTAGAACATGTTGTCCATGGAAGTGACTGGGTACATTGAGATGAGAAATCTCCCAACTAAGTTTATGCTTCTGTTACAAACAGACTTGGCGACTACGAGGGCGCGGCGAGGAATCTCACTGAAATGGGAAAATTAGCCATGGAAAATTCCCTGCGCCTGCAATTGGGCAGAGCACTTCATCTGCTGGGTGAACTGCACCTAAGGAGAGACCGACCGGAACTGGGCACTGAACACCTTTCCGAGGCGTTTATATGCTTTATGGCTTTTAATCCGATGCCAGCGGTAATGACTAAATTATTATCCGTTACAAAGGACGAGGAGTTATAGCCAATATCTGTCAAAGAACTGACGACAAATCAGATGTGTTTTAGAGAGGCATCATACATCACAAAGTTGAAAAGCTGAAATGCTGATAAATTACTGTTGTAGAAGACGTATCAATGATATCTGCAAGCTATTGCTGGCTCGTATAGTAGTATCATATTTAACACTCACTGTGAAGGCCAGGTCCTCCACGGGTGTAGGGATGATGGAATGTTGAGATGAGCGGATGATGAGAAATGGAATGTAGGTCAATGGGAGGTTAGGAATGTCGATGTAATACGTGGTGGCTTCTTGAGCGGCGCTCCCGCGTGACAATCGTCGTCAGATGCAGCTGGACTGGACGAGGTAACGGGTAAGACCCTCGTTTGGGTCCTGGCCTGGTGACGATGAGCAGGAAATACACGGGAACAATTCACTCGCGAACACGACGGGGCCAGCTAGCTGCCTTTGGGTTGTGCGATAAATGTGCTGATGGATGAGCTTCGGAGCTGATATGAGACACGTGGGTTTCGTAGCATGTGCGATGCGCGGGAACTCGAGAGCCGACGCGCGCGTGGTTGCTCTGGTCGAGTCTCCGGACGCAATGTGGTGAGAAAATTGAGAACGCGCCCCGCCTCTCATGGTTCCGGGGATGCGCGGCATTCGGACAAGCTCGGCATCTGTATCTGTCGTCACGTCACTAGACGGCGTGAACACTCACATACTAACACGTATTTGTTTTTATAGAGCGAAGTTATTTGCGATAAGCCTGCTGATACGAAGTTGTCAACTTACTACGATAGAAATAAAAAACATATCTACCTCGAGGAAGCTGAGGAGTCAAGGTTCATGACCTCAATATCTGCAGGTAGAATTCAACTTAAACACTGATATAACTAGTTAAAAGCTATAGCGTACTAAGTAACGTCATTTGGTTGTAGAACTATGTAGGAAGAGTTCGTTTTAAATCACTTTCATAATTCTTTACTTCATAATTCTGCTAATTCCACTCCGTTGATGAGACTCGATAATTACCTATAATTTGTAAGAAGATTTGTCCTAAATATGATACTGTTATGGGCATTAAGATTGTTTGACACAGGTTATCTTAAAATCGTCGTTTCAGGACAAGAGCTAATGCCTTCATACTTCGTCTTGCTTCGTCAAGCCGAAAACTGCGCAGTAGCTCGAGTGAAGTGCATAGAGTGGAAACTGTCCAACGCCGGGTGGTGGGTCAAAAAGCGGACCGACATCTTCATACCCTGCACTTGTCCTGTACACAATCGTACTCCACTGGATGTGCTCAGGTATTCATCATCAATCATCAGTCATCACGAGCAGCCTGTCAAGGAACCCACTGTTGAGTATAGGCCTCCTCTTGTACAAACCATTGGTCAACTTCATCATCATCACCGACAGCTTTTTTCCGCCCACTGCTGGGTATAAGCTTCCTCCCTTTTGTGCCAACCGAATCCAGGTCTTCCCCGCAATATGCATGATGTCGTCGACCCATCTGGCTGCCGGTTGACCCACGCTTCTCTTCTCGCATTGGTCAACTTGGAACCTGTGCAACTCAACTGATTTTTTGCTATCCACGCATCCATCTGCCATCTTCTAACTTTTCCAGGCATTTCTTACTAGTTTATTTGTATGAGCCTGGCCGCAGCAGCGGATATTCGCAGTAAAGTGTCCTAACTCTAACTAAAACTTGTTAATAACCACTTGTCGCCCCGCCGATATTCGCTAAACTTTGTTTTGGCACATTTCCGTGCAGTGAAGTGCCATAAAGGAGAAATAGTGTAACAAAAAGATGTGAAGGTAATTGAATATTTGTCCCCGTCACGGAATAATGGAATTTTGTCTATCTATACTATAATATACTAATAAAACGACATGTCCTGACTGACTGACATATCATCGCACAGCCTAAACCACTGGACCTATTATCATGAAACTTTGCACAGGGCTTCCTTAAGCAGCGTAAGGATAAGAAGGGGTTTGTGGCGAAATTCATCATCAAAGGGAGGGAAATGGAGGGTTACAGTTTGTATAAAACTCCGAAACTACTGGACCTATGTGGGACCTATGAATCTCATATTTGGCATGGTTGGTTTATAGGTGTGAAACCTCAAGTAACAAAATATAGAACATCCGAGCAAGAGCCATCACAACAGAATGAAACGATTCTTTTTTCGAAAAGTCGGAGTGGAGATCCAAATATCCACAGCAAACGCAGCCGCCACCTGTTCTCTCCTAAACCACAGATTAATAAAGAGTTAGGAACAGATTGGACACTGTACATAATCGTTCAACTAAAAAGCGACCTTTGCTACAACGCAACAAAGTACAATTCATGCTGTGTAGCGCGGCGCCCGAACTTCGATTACTCTATCCTCGTCTGAAGCGGCCCATGAAACTAAGGGTTGTCTCTTGACAAATAAAACTGGATATTTACTTAAGGGGGCTGCGACCGCGTGAATATCCCATACAAACGTAATAGAAAAATGATTTGAATTTGAAAACTAGTTCAAAGCATTTAGACTGTTAATCAGATTAATACAGTGTTTACGCAGGTTTCTGTTCGTATACCAAGGTTCTTATTCAAATTACTTAAAAATATTTTTAAATTGATTGATTAGGAACCCTGGTATACAGACCAGGAACCTGCGTAAACAGTGTATAAATCCGATTAACAGTCTTAATACGTTAAACTATTTCTCAAATTCAAATCATTTTTGTATTACGTTTGTATGGGAAATTCACGCGGTAGCCGGAGTCTTAACTACTAACTACGAACCACTTCCTATTATTATTCTAGATTTGTGAATAAAATTTAATATAGGTAGTACCTACCTAACCTTTTACATAATGGCCAGAAATCCTATCGACAGTCAGTAGGACAGTGACCTTTATTCATCTGTGCAGTGACGAAACGTCATCAAACAAAGCATGCAGTATTTCTTCGCCTTCATTTTAGTAAGTAACTACACGCGGGGCGCGCGGGGCTAGATAGAACGGCACGTGCAACCCGGGCGGCGCTCGGCAACCCACTGAGTCGGGCCATGCAGCGGGGCCGCGGATTTACTTGTGGCTTTGCAGTGTCGTCCTGGTGTCACCTGATCCTTTATCTACAGCCCTTGGGCGCGCGCGCCCTTATATCTTCAATCCCGACAGGATCAGTCAGCCGTGAAGACTCAAGCGCCGACACAGTCTTCGCAAGGTGGTATTATATTTCTAGGTTATCTTCCTTAAATTAACACATTTCACTACAGAATTGTCTGCGCGTTACTCTACGCCTAACAATTCAGGTTAAAAAGAATAGGAAACCGCTAGATTAGCGCAGATTACTCAAAAACCCGAAATAAGAAAAAAATGCAATCCAATCTCAATCCAATCGCCACAAATGTCAAGACAGGATATAGACAAAAGAAAAGATGACAGATGCGATCAGTTATTAAAGACGCGTTCTGAAATAATAAATAATATCAACATCAAAGGCGATGCGAGTATGTATACGTTTGGTTTTAAACAGTAGGTATCTTTGTTTGTCTTCGTGTTCCTCCGTCTGTTTATGTTAACCTGCGGTGTCGCATTAGTACCTACCTACTGAATAAGATTTTCACAGGTCCAATAATTTCGGAGTTTCATTTCATACAAACCATTACACCCCATTTCACCCCCTTGGGAGATGAATTTCACCAAATCCTTTCTTATTGGATCCTTACGCTGCTTAAGGAAGCCCTGTGCAAAGTTTCATAATAAAGGTCCAGCGGTTTAGGCTGTGCGATGATATGTCAGTCAGTTAGGACATTGGATTTTATTAGTATAGATAGATTTTTGCGCGTGCGAAGCCGCGAGCATCTGCAGGTACTACATATCTCCATACTGAGGGGAAATGCGGGATATTATTGTTTGACTATGTATTTAAGTTTATAATCTTTTTATTCTCCAGAATCCAAATAGAGATCATGCTTAACGAAAAAATCGATGAATCAGAATTGAAGCTCGAAAGAGCTAGCACAGTTCAAGATATGCGGCAAATAAGTAGCAGCATTGTAAAAGTATAGGTAAACAACATTCTGGATGTTAGTGCATTTTTCATAAATATACAACTATCTTCGTCAGTGGGTAATTTTATAACAATTACATTTTAATCATTATCTGCCATAGCGGTCACTGTCACAGACGAGGGGTTATAAATGCGTATGCAAATGCCATGAGTGATTTCTGGGATAGCGCGCTATCCCAGCACTCTGGTTAATACCGGTTTCTGATCTCTTGAGGTGTTAAATGGATTAATGGCTGTTTTTACTTTTCACGCTAAATGTACATAGACCATATTTGTAACAAAATACTTAGTTATTATTATTTTATATCAATGTTGATATAAAACATATTATTCCTATTGGTGGAAAAATACCAAGAACATTGCCAATCTTTATTAGGTCATTCATTTGTCCTGTCATATTTGTTCAAATAACATCTATTTACATAACGTCACCAAGTATTGCAACTAAATTGAGCAACAGCCTCGCAAACACGCCGCATGATCGTTTCACGGAAAAGCTCTACCACCATAATAAACATCATCCTTATGAATAAAACAATTAACAATAATTTAGTCAGTACTGGTATCACAAGCGTTGTTACATAACTCTAGATCTGTAAAAATGTGCACACTTGTTACAGGAAAAGGTACAATAATAGTCTAAGTTAAATTTTATTTTGTTTAGTATGCCTTGGCGAGCTTGCGCGGTTCCAGGCGGACCTTGAAGCCTTCGGCACGCTTGAGGATGATGTCAGCCTGCAGTTGGAAGTCCTTCTCCTTGAGGTCGGACTGTACGCGGAAGCTCCTCAGGATGGTCGAGAGGATGATCTTTAGCTTCAACATGGCATACTTGCGACCTGCGTTATCAAACAGTTAGTTAGTAAATTGATGATATTAAAATGTTGCAAAGAAATGTTTGCCTTTCAATATGTCAAACCGAGGACTAACTGATCTCAACGATAGGCTTGTGGCCAAGGTAATCCAATCAATCTAGGAACAAGTCTTAAGTTGAAGCATTATGTACAAAATGGCTTGACATTCTCAGAATTGTATATTTCCAGCAAATATATTTTATAAAGTCAATTTTGTGCAAAAAAGACAGCATTTGATGGCACTTTTACATGACGTCATTCTGTTGTTATTTCATAGAACTCAGGGACAAAAGTTTCTTTTTGACAGTTCATAAAAAATATCTATTTTGACTTGAAAGGCCACAAGCCTATTCTGATGAGGACCCTCATGAGCCGATCTGATGAGTATCTGACATGATTGTATTGTCTCTCGTTCGTATACAAGTGCAAATTAATGACAGCGCCTTTATACCTATTTTACATGTAGTCTGTATTCGTGAATTAGTAAATGTAGCCCATTAATCTCCCCACCGAGGAGCTCAGGACATGACACGGCCATTCATTAGTTAACAAATAATATTAGCCAACTCACCGACACAGCTCCTGGGTCCAGCAGAGAAGGGGACGAAGGCGTAGTAGTGACGGTTGGCAGAGTTCTCCGGCAGGAAGTTGTCGGGGTTGAAGACCTCAGGGTTCGGGTACACATCGGGGCGACGGTGCAGCTTGTAGGTGGCGATTACTACCGTGGATCCAGCTGGCACCTTCTTTCCATTTGACGCTGTTGATAATATGGAAGCATTAGTAGAAACTTAAAGTAACCGATAAGACGTACACACACAATAGGAACCTTTCCAAAGAAATTGAACAGTGGGGGCGATTTGGGAGGTTGCAAAGCCACTAAACTAAGGCACTGAACTGACAAATTTAAATCCTAAAGGTCAAACGCGGTGGCAACAGATTCCTTTTCAAACACACACTTTTTAGGATTCCGTACCCAAAGGGTGCCAAACGGGACCCTATTACTGAGACTTTGCTGCCAGGCTGTATCTCATGAACCGTGGTAGCTAGACAGTTGAAATTTTCACAGATGATGTATTTCTGTTGCCGCTATAACAAAAAATACTAAAAAACAAAAGAAATTTAATATTAAGGGGGGCTCCCATACAAGAAACGTTTTTTTTTTCTCATTTTTGCTCGATATTGATAATGGTAGCAGGTAGACGCTCAAGATGTTCACAATGTATTGAGTAGGTATATTATTTACTTAAAAAATAAACAATTAAGTTAAAATTAAATTAATATTTAGGGGGGGCTCCCATACGACATGTTTTGTTTTTGCGGTTTTTTATAGATAATGGTACGGAACCCTACGTGCGCGAGTCTGACTCGCATTTGGTCGGATATATGTTGCTTAGTTTAATTCTTGTGGCCTCCCGAATCAGAGGCATCAGAAAACTAAATTAGCGTGACCAAGCTGCATTTTGCATTTTTTTTACTCTAGCGTATTGTGAACTTACGTAATGTGATGTCATTCTTGATGTGACGGGCGATGATGGGTACTGGCGGGTACATCCTAAGGGTTTCCATAAGACACCTCTCCAAGTATTTCATCTCGAGGGTGTCTTGGAAGGTGGCGGGGCGGTCAGAGTCTCCGAAGATCTGGTTCAGCTCCTCAATGACCTTGTCTTGGATGTCCTGGTGGACGCCCATCATCGAAAGGAAGAAACTGCTGCCGGCGGCAGTAGTGTCGTGACCCTGGGTGATCATTATTTAATTTTAGTAAAAAAAAAAACAGGGTATCAGGAGAGTGGGTTTATTAATGATCAGGGTGACATCATTGTCATGATGACCTATTCATTAAAGCGTGTAAATTGAGTTGATACAAAAAAGAGGATGCATCATACCAGGTAGTGGGCGGAAAAGAGCTAAAACTACGATGTCGAGATATATCAAAAGAGTTTCAATGGTCTACACACCTCGAACATAATGGTGTCAACTTGTTCCTTGATCTCCTCATCGGAAATGACAACCCCACTCTGGGAGCTCTCCAGAAGCAGGTCCAAGAAAGCGAGACGCTTCTTCTGGCCGACGTCGTTGTCATCGACATCCAGGTCGTCCTTGAGTCCAGCGGCCTGGCCGAAGGACAGACCTTCAACGGACGTGGTGCTCGTGTTCTTGCTAGTGGAAACATCATCGATATGCTCGCTGAGAATGGAAGGTTTCTTTCCGGATTTGAATTCATCCTTCTTCTTCTTAATTACCTGTAACATAAGCATGCGCATCAAGACACTTGTTTTGAATATTCAGCGGACGTTTAAAATACGTGACGAGTTAACTTATTCATAATTACCCTCTTGGTGAGACTGTGGATGGTGTCGAGGAGTTTTGTCTGTTTCTTGGCGTACTCGGTGAGGTTGAATAGTATCTCGGGTCTCAGCCAGATCTTGGTGTGCCGCAGATGGAGAATGTCACACATCTTCATCACAGCCATTGCATAGTCGAATCCGCTCTGGCCTTGAGTGCTCTTGCTGACACCCATTGCGGTTTCTGTAATTGTACATCCAAAGGTTAAGCGTTAATTCAACAGGATTTGAAACCTGTTATAGTATGTATAATTTTGAAGATGCTATTGACCTACAGTATTTCAAAACAGTAATGTTAGATGCCTTCTATGGCAAGCACTAGCTTTAATGAATACGTGGTACGTGCTACAAACATCTACTATGGTGGCCCACCATAATAAAAAAATCAATCAATCAATCAAGGAAATTATTGTTACGTGTCAATGATTCGATGACTCATTAATACCCAGTATCATTATTTCCACCGGGACTAGTATGTTAAAAGGTGCTATATACGTCCATAGCGAACGTCATTGGTGACGATAGCTCTATTATTTTAAAGCACATTTTATATATTATAAGCTGCTTTACGTAATTTTAAATTGCAACTGTTATTACAAGTACTAATGTGCCATGTTTATAATACGGCAGCAATCAGGCACCAGTATGCCGATACTTTATGTGACAAATTGCATCGTTGCGTAATGGAATGCATCTGGAAATTTACAATTTGTAAGCTTATAAAGTCATTTTAGCAGGCTGGTGATGTTGCTTAAACTGCGTATTTCTAACAGGTTTGAAATGGCATGATGCTTCATATTCATATTCATGCATATTATACCTACATGTTGTTTCGCAAATAGTTGAATAAATGGTGTGCTAAGTAGCTCGTTTGTTACGAGGAGGGTCGCCGACTACAGCTGATGTTGTCATCCTCGGGAGCTACGTGACTTTGTCGTCAAATTACCCCGAAGTGGCTACTGCTTTTAGCTAAGAGGGTAGCTATGAGAGATTCGGAACCATCTGGGTTGAATGCGTTTAATATTCTATCTTTACTAGGCGTTGACATTATGCACCTTGCATTGAGATTCTACGAGCATGTTAATTTCTATAATATGATTTAGGTACGTTAATGCAAATTGATTTACTATGTGGTGCCGTACATAGCGAATGCGCAGAAGTTAGATTAAATGCCTAGCCCCGTTGCCGCCTGTGCATGTAAATTATCTCGTTAGTTTTGCAAAATTCATTCATGGCGTATGACGGAATAAAGATTACAGTATCAGTGATACCGACACATCGATCGACTGGTGTGAATAACAGTCGTGTTATGAATACTAAACACCCATTGGTTTATAGTTCAATAGAAGGTTTCGAATAATTTTAAGTTTATTTAAAAAAAAAAACGGGTATGAGCGTTGCCAGTAAATATCTCGTGCCCATACAATCTGAATTCTACTCGTAGATGTTATGAAAACCACAATTCCAATTAATTTGCTATTATTGGAAACTTATAAATATGCTAACTTTGACATGTCAAATGCAAAACGATGCATTATCATTTCACATTGTTATTCCACGTACCGTGCACAGAAGTAACAGAAGAAATGTAAACAATTGACTGTAATTAAGAAACACACGCTTCCAATTATCACTTCATTAATTATAATGTAAAAGATTATTTTGATTTGTCCAATTTGATTTAGGTTAGTTATAGTAAGCAGACAATCTGCAGTTGGGATAAAATAATGGATAAGGCACATGCTAGCAGGCAGTTTCGTAATTCATCAGTCTAATGATGGAACTTCCTGATGATGGTAACGCTTGAAAATGAAGATCTTACCTAGCAAGATTTCGACGGTGCATTCGCTCATGTAGTCATGGCAATCAAAGTTGGAGGACTCTTTCTTCAGTTTGTCAACAACGGCTCTTGAGTTCGCGTTGAAAAGATCGATGAAGCTCTTGAGAACGTTCAAGTGGAAGGTGGGCGCGATCAGTTTGCGGTGAGAGCGCCATTTTTGACCTGCAAGTAACCATTTCGTTATTGGAAGTAACAATTATTATTTAGCAAGTAACAATTTAGATGTCACAAGCCATGTGTTGATCGGCTTAAAAATGTGCTCTGCAAATAATAGGGAGAAGTATGGATAGCTACCCACCCACCTCCAATAGTGGAGAGGCAGAATAGGAACCAGACAATAAGCTATCCTACACCCAGGCCTTCTACTTCAGCTCTTGCAGGAGCTAGAATGGCTGAATAAGAAGTGCAGGCGCAGGGGAAATGCATAAAGGCCCCGCTCAAGTGGGCCAGGTGCAGGTACCATGACCCCCTGACGAAGAAGAAAAAGACTCTATCCTCACCAGAACTGATGAGAAGGCCGTTTCCGAGCCAAGGCTTGAAGAAACGGTAGTCGTCGGCTTTGTCGATGTACACATGGCTGCTGAGGATGAGCTCCACATCGCGAGGGTCGTACAGGAACACAAGGAGGCGGGGCCCGATCCAGAGCTTCACGACGGCTTCCTCGTCGAAGGCACTGGCCTTCTTGACGATGTTGTTGAAGATGTCTGTAAGGAAAGTGTGAAGGTATTAAATAGTTGGACAACGTTTCTTGAGAGTTGATATTGCTAGATCTAGATCTGCTAGACTGAACTTGCGTTTCGATTTTCGACAACGAGGTTGAGATGACGGATAGTAAAAATATCTTTGACCTTTGATATAATTGTTCTTGGACTCTTGTAACAGTATTTTTACTCTTACACTCAATTCAAAACTCAAACTCGTACATACACTTATACAGGGTGTAACAGAAAGGGGTGTACAAGCCGAAAGATGGTTGTTAGGGATATTATTCTGAACAATTTTCACTATGGGATCGACTTGATCAGAGCAACTTTATTTTTATTAACTCAGTACATTTCGGGCCTAGCGCTCAGCTGAACTATATGGTGGAGTGAAAAATAAAGTTGCTCTGATCAAGTCGGTCCCATAGTGAGAGTTGTTCAGAATGATGTCCCTAACAACTCTCTTTCGGCTTTTACACCACTTTCTGTTACACCCTGTATACACCCTAAATTTGCCTATAAAATTGACACTGAATACACAAACTGCCTATAATATGAAACTAGGGTTTTTGTATTGTATTTTGCTGTGAATCTTGTGAACTTAACATCCACTATCTCAAAACTTCAAAAAACTAACCATGTGATCCACCGGTAAACTCCAGTGCGTTTCCGATCAGCGGCCACCCCTTGGGCCCGTTGAGTTTCTCAGCCATCTCATACATGTGGCGCCTGGACATCCTCCAGTAGGCGTACCACAGGATGACGGCTGGCACCAGCAGCATGTAGAACATGCTGGTGGCAGCCCAGCTACTGCTCTGGGTCACCGACTCCGCGGCTGTGTACGTCATCTTGGTGATGATTCACACCTAGAGAGAAACAGAAATGTTGAAATTCCGATCCGGGTTCCGATTATCCAGCATAATATGGTGGGTATTAGGAGCGTGTTCGATATTTGAGCACGATTGATCCATATGATTTTGACCAGGTTTCTTAAGAGACCGGCGACCGCGTGAATTTCCCATACAAACGTAATACCATAATGATTTGAATTTGAGAACTAGTTCAAAGCATTTAGACTGTTAATCGGATTAATACAGTGTTTACGCAGGTTCCTGATCGTATACCAAGGTTCTTATTCAAATTACTTAAAAATATTTTTAAATTGGTTGAAGAGGAACCCTGGTATACAGACCAGGAACCTGCGGTAAACAGTGTATAAATCCGAATAACAGTCTAAATACGTTAAACTATTTCTCAAATTCAAATCATTTTTGTATTACAATTGTATGGGAAATTCACACGGTCGCCGGAGCCTTAAAGAAATAACTTGCAAAACAGGGCGTCTAATTACTCATATGTGATTTTTTTATTTCTGTTGGGGATAGGATGGCCTCCTATGTCGCAATACGGAGCTGTTTTTTAAGGTACCGTACCCGAAGGGTGCCAAACGGGACCCTATTACTGAGACTTCGCTGTCCGTCTGTCCGTCCGTCCGTCCGTCCTGTCTGTCACCGGGTCCGTCTGCACGAACCGTAATAGCTAGAAAGCTGAAATTTTCACAGAATGTGTATACTCGTATCTGTTGCCGCACCAACGACAAATACTGAAATACGAGAGATATTGCAAATTAAAGGGGGCCCCGGTACAAGAGACGTGTTTAGATACACTTACGCATTTCAAAATGGAGATCTTGACTGAAACTGTTTATTTATTGTCATAGCAACCATGTCATAGACACATATACTACACATTTAAATATGATAGCATATTTCGCGTCAACCTACATGGTTGTGGTAGCTCAGCCGGTATGATGTAGACTCTCAATCCGGAGGTCGTCGGTTCAAATCTCGTGAAGGCATAAACTTTTTAAATTTTCTTTTTGTTTATTTTTTTATTGTTTTGAGTGCTTTTGATTTGTTGTACGATGGTACGGTACCCTTCCTGTGCGATACCGACCCGCACTTAACCGATTTTTTTTGTTTGGATTTGAATTGCCTGTCGACAAACGTAGGCAAGTGTCTGTCTACGCAGTTTTTTGACAAATTAGAGAAGTCAACTCGTCTGTCGACTACTGTTTACCGTATTTTGTTGTTTTTTTTCCGCGAGGCTTTTTTTTAGACAAACCAACCCTGACCATGACCAATAGCAAACATGACGTCATGGCATATTTTTGCATGCACAGATTTGAGCGAACAGGAAGGTAAACAAAGTATTCCTACCTAGTCCATTACAGGTAAGGCTAAAGTAAAGGAAAATAATGTACCTAACCGGAGGTTAATGACCAAGTGATACTATTGTGAACTTGAGTCAATTAAATGTAAATCTCAACTCTTACGCATAGTAATTACAAGTCCATTAGTAAAATGTAAATATTTCCTACGTATTAAACAACAACGCAGGTTGATTTCTTAAAAAAAATGCGGCCGTTCATTGCGCATTTACTACGTAAAGACCAATATTCCAAATATGTATTATTTCAAAGCCGTACTCTTTGTATTTGTAGCTTTGTTTGATAAGAAATAGACCCTTACTAAGACTAACCGCGTATTCTGACTATGCAGACATAGTTATCCTGTGTCATTACAATATATTGACTTCCGTAACAAGTTATCCTTATAAACAAATTAACTGCTAGAATGCACTAGTTTCTCAGTAGCAAAATACATATTCCATGACCATTATCTCATGGAGATCAAGTATTGTTACTTATACTAAGAACTACAGTAATTATTATCAGAAGTTATGGCTTTTGGATCGTGCGAGTAGTTTAAAGGACGAAGATTGAAGAAGAAACCTTGCGTAACATTGCAAAGTTATCGATGCCTTGAACTTGATTGAGATATTTGTCCAGTTTTTGTTTTACTTTAGTAGAGGTCTTGAATAAACTTATTATAGAGAAAGCAGGTAGTTTCATAGACTAGGTAAATACGTAATTACGTAATATAATGCACTTCCTATTGAATTAATTTTAACTGCCACTCTAGGCAACTACGCTTACAGTTAGCTTATGTCACTCCTGTAGTCTGTCCAACTTTATATCTCCTAGTAGGTAACTATCATGACTGGGCATTTTCATTTTCATGTTTGAAGGTAATTCGCATTTATTTTTGTTCATATCGAAGATGATATTTTTTTTGCTAAAGATATTTTCTCACATTTTCCCACAAGGCATTTGCATCCATCGTAGATGTCATGTTCTTTAAAAAAGGAAATTGAAGTGTTTGTCGATTTTTCTTTTTTTATTTCTTTTATCTATTTCTTAACTTTTATTTCTATTATTGTGATTTCTTTATTTTATCTGCATGTAGATCTATTAAGTATTTATTTTGTACTTTATTATGTAATTTGTGTCGTTTTGGCTTCGGCTGTAAAGGCACAAATAATTTATCAATCAATCAAGCAATCTTATTACCGATGATCGCTCTATCAGACGTGTAAAATAAAAAAGTGAAAACACGTAATCACACATTATCCAATTGTCCAACTTTTTTATATATATTTATATGTATTTTTAAATATTTTTATACATGGTTACCTTTATGGCTACATTTTCCCTTAAAATTATAAAAACACGAATCCACTGAAAAACACGGACCCTATTCATAGGTATATTACGTACCTTTTCACAAGAGACGTCTTTCAGGATACACAACAGGTAACACAGTATCCTATGTCTATGTGGTATGCGATCCCTGGCGAGTCCGGTTGCTGACTATTTACGAAACTCCTGCGCATGGGCCTATATAGATCCGCGTGACGTCACACATCAATGCGACATCCACGTGCGGGTGGCACTATCCGCACTATTAAATTCTAATTGATAGTATATATTTTGCGTTAATTAAGGGCCTGAAGTTTGGAAATTGTTAGTTTAACTTTGGACTGTGTTAACATATTTACTTATGTCCCATTACCCCCACTGCCCGGATTTTCCCAACAAAAAGTTATACGAAGAATAACTATCCCGGGGATAACTTGTATGACAAATGACAGTTCAAATGAGGTGATCTGATCTAGGTGTCACTGGTGTCTATGAAAAAGTTACAAGTTATCCCCGGGATAGTTATTCTCCGGATAACTTTTTGTTGGTAAAATACAGCCTAGTGGGGTCTGGAACCGATGACAGAGCATGTACTACATGCACACTACTACATGCACACTACTACTTTTGTTTGATATGAGTCGTCTCCAATTTTTTGCTTAAGGCCATCATTTTGAAATCTGAAATAGAATTCTGTTTTCCCAGGCTTTGGGGCTGCGTTTATTGAGGTTAAAATTGTACAAATACTGCATTTACTTGGGAATTTACATCGACGAGGATCTAAATCTGGATCTCAATTGCGACATTCACAAGACTATCCTGGATTGCGTCAATATGGTGCAGTAAAAATTGCTTTACCTATACGCAAGGTATTCTAGGGATCCAGAGGCAATATCATACCTATGCCTTTAAAGGGATGTCTCACGTTTTGATATTGTTTTCATCAGTTTCGGTCGATTTGCCTGAAAAGATTCATTTGTGTTTCTCTGTCTCGCCGTCTGAGAAAAACACGTGACTAACAGTTGGGCAGTGAAACCCGAATAAGTGATTTACTAAAGTATCGATATTAAAATTGATATTAGATGACAAACGCACTTAAGTTAACTTAGCGTTTACTTGGAACTTGGAACAAATAATTAGACATTTGGAAGATCACAACATATTTAATCGTTTTCTTAAAAACGATCAGAACTGTGGAGGGATATTCCGAACCTATAAAAAGGGTTTTGGAAAATTTATATCTACGTTACAGTTGCAGCATGTGAATATTTCAAATCCGGTCTTTCTATCAGATTTTGATTATTGTCGAAAATAATTAAAATTTTCTGATCGATCCGATTATTTCTGGACCTAAGAACAGCAATACCAATACCAACATAATTATATTGTAAGGCCCAAGCTTGACATTGCGATTGTCATTTTGTACAATAAATTGTACATTGAGCCGAGGTTATTTTCTTAGCTGACCGACCGAACCCAAATCTATCTTTAAAATGCACTTTGTGTTTAGTTTTCCACATGGAACTTTTCTCTCATTAGTCGTCATAACAACTAAAAGCGATTGTTATATCAAATTACCAAATTTTCTCTGCTCACAAAACCCCACTTACGGGTCAATATTTGTTACAGATGGTCGACAACTTTAACCTCGATATTTATGATGTTCAATTTGAGCAATGGTTCCGTACGATTTAAGCAACATGGCAATTTATTCAATATTATTATTTTTAAAAGCACAGTCTTTCAAAAACCTGGAGTTTCATGAAATTTTGGTATCGCTACGTTTTTCGCTAATAATTTACTTACGCAACGTTAGGATGGGCGAGCTAGCGACCGACCGGTTCGATATGTTTTGTTATTACTAAAAGTTCATCTCCGGCTTGGATTTGCAAAGCCATAACAAGATTAACTAGTTCGTATGATAGGCTCGTGATACTAGTGATTTAAATCCGGACAACAACATACTGTAAGCTTGGTTTACAGGTTCACAGTCATGAGTGACCGATATACTAATATATGGAATGTTTTGTTACTAATTAATTGTCTTAGATGTGGTAAATAGTAAAAAAAAAACGGCTAAGTGCGAGTTAGAATAGCTTAGGAGTGTTCCGCATTTTACGGTTTTCAGGGATTTTCTCTTACATTTGCTGTATAATATAGCTTGTTGCGTTTCATGTCTCTAGGTCAACGGGAAGTATCGTAGGTATAAATTTAGATTCCTTTGCGAGTAAATCAAGCAAATAAAGCAAAAATCTGGCTTCAACGGCCGCATCTCTTAAACACGTTGACATACATTTATATTATTATGCTCATGGCAGAACAGGGGACGGCATAGGACTCTATAGGCCTCCATTTGCTACGAACGTGCCTTATAACTCCCGCTTTCCCAACATTCATGTCATGAGACTCTAAAAATATTCACTTTTTTCTAATACTTGTCGCCCAAATATATTGATCTCAAGAAGTTAGGTTCTGCGATCACTTTAGGTAGGTACTCGAAATATGTAGCTTAGCATAATATCAATCGCGAACAATGCTTTAGGATTGATTAATATTTATGATAAGTCTTTAACACCTTTTAATAAACCTGAAATGCAAAATATGTGTTTTGTTTGCGGGCTTTTTGTAAAGGTCAACAAAATTGTGTAGTCATGAGGACTTTGCTACTGCAATTTGTTACACATTTCTGTAACACCTTACCGTACAGGTATAGCACTGGAAGTTGAGGCGGACTTCACAACACATTACAGCAATCTTTAGCAGTTCCAACTTATCCCCTCAACTTGCATCGCCTTGCGTGGCCTTAATGATTTACTTTACAGTTTTTAAACAGATGCAATTGCATGTAAATCAGTAATGAACTTTTGTATTCGCTAAAAGAGGTACAAAATATGATTGTTTATGGCCGATTGCCAAATACTTAAAATGCTTGTACAATAACTCTTCCAGCAAGGTCTCAACTCGTCCCAGGCCCTGTTTTTCAAAAAATCTGCAACACTATGTTAAATATGGGCGGGCACTATTTCCGTAAATATAAATATAGTAGTGTAGTAGTACCATTAATATCCCGACCTAGGGGCCCGAGCCTTTACCTGGATACGACATGAATACCTTTATACTCTATCCATGCTTAGAAGCAACTTGACAACTTCATAAAATCCACTTTTTAAACACTAGGGATGTTACCAAAACAATCGGAAAGAATAGAAATTGTTTATTCAGTTGAACTAACAGAAGAGTTGTCATCGTCATCACTGCTATTTGTACTTAGAGGTATAATTAGTTCATTTTCAACTATATAACTATATATGGTCTACTCTAATGTCTCTTTGCAATTCTTGTAAAATTATTCCCGATTCACAAATGTTTGAATGGTGTATTGTTTCTTTTGATTAATCTATTTTTATGAGCAATATCTCCAAAATTGACATCTGTCCAGTTGCCTGTTATATTAGATACCTACACTATAGTCTACCACGCTGGTTGCGGGTTGATGGAGGGCTGTCGGGCTAGTGGCCAACCCGACGATCAGAAGTTATCACGCTGCCCTATAGGGCCTCTGACACAGCTTTGCAACTGATACCAGGGGGGTTTCACTTCGCTGAGTAGGTATCTACGGCCCGGCTATACGCGCCAGTTGGTCTTTGTCACATGTGGCTGTCGCTCGGCTCTCGGTGTGCGGGCGGGCTAGCCGCGTGAAATCTATGACGCCGAAAACAACTGAGTGCGATTCGCAACCCTGCGTGATCGGCATCGTGTCAGTTGTGTCTAATGGAATATGAACGCTCGTGTCATACGATAAGTTTCAATTTCGCATGCGAGCATATGCAGTAGCATAGACAAATATTTTTTTGCACCTAAACTTGACTTTTGTTTGGGAGTGAATCTTCTGTACGAAGTACTATATTAGTTATTCTTTGCTGATACCACCGAAAACATAGTAACCGGGACCTCAACGTGTCATCCGAAACACGGAATCGCCCGAAACAGACAACCTTCCAGTGCCCGTCTCCCCGTAAGATTATTTTCGATGTGCGAAATGGCCACGGACGCTGTAATCGCTCATTAAATTAGCACGGATATTAAAAAAATCTGGCCAAGTGCGAGTCGGACTCGCGCACTAAGGGTTTCCGTACCATTTATAACAATGCCAAAAAAATCATGTCTCTTGTATATGGGAGCCCCCTTAAATATTTATTTAATTGGTTTTTTAGGGTTCCGTATACGAAGGGTGCCAAACGGGACCCTATTAATAAGCTTCCGCTGTCCGTCTGTCGGTCTGTCCGTCTGTCCGTCTGTCCGTCTGTCCGTCTGTCCGTCTGTCCGTCTGTCCGTCTGTCCGTCTGTCCGTCTGTCCGTCTGTCCGTCTGTCCGTCTGTACGTCTGTCCGTCTGTCCGTCTGTCCGTCTGTCCGTCTGTCCGTCTGTCCGTCTGTCCGTCTGTCCGTCTGTCCGTCTGTCACCAGGCTGTATCTCATGAACCGTGATAGCTAGACAGTTAAAATTTTCAAAGATGATGTATTTCTGTTGCTGCTATAACAAAAATACTAAAAAACAGATTGTAATAAATATTAAAGGGGGCTCCCATACAACAGACATGATTTTTTGCCATTCTTATAGATAATGGTACGGAACCCTTCGTGCGCGAGCCGACTTGCACTTGACCGGTTTTAGTATTTGTTTTTATAGCAGCAACAAAACAACATCATCTGTAAAAAAAATAACTGTCTAGCTATCACGGTTCATGAGATACGGCCTGGTGACAGACGGACGGACGGACAGCGGAGGCTTAGTAGTAGGGTCTCGTTTGGCACCCTTCGAGTACGTAACCCTAGCAATAAAGTTAGATTAGGTAACCTTGGACTTTGGGTTTCATTTATTGTCGGAGATGTATTATTCATTATCATTACTTAGGCATCACGTAACATTCAAACTTTATATCACAGTTTTTTAGTCCATGCAGTCTTTTATCTGTAGCTCTTCCATTACGGTCAGCTACGAACTCGATTTGAGAATAGTTGACGCCTCAAGAATCGCTATCATAATGTACTTATTAGTAAGTAGTCTATTAATTTAATATTTATCGTTGTGCACATATGTAGGTCTATCTTTTTTTAATTAATCCTGTCCATCCTAGGTTTGCTGGAAGAGATCTCTTATTAGAGATAAGCTCGCCTTTGTACATGTTTTTTTCATTATTAAGTGTCTGTATTCTGTTTTTGTGCAATAAAAGTATAAAGTATAAAGTAAAGTATAAAGTGTGATATTGATCATCTTTACATTTACTGACCTCCTTGACCTTATAACAGCCATCCCAACGCGACCGTAAAAGTGTATATGTGTGCGTTTGTGCTCGTGTGTGAGTTAATATTATAATGCTTATGGTTATTAGGTTCATTTGCACCAAAAACACTTACATTTTTACACCAGGTAAATACCGGGTGCTTGGAGTATCTAGCGAAAAAACTTTTAGGAGTTAGGTACATCATTCTGAACAACTTTCACTATCAAATCGATTTGGTCAGAGCAACTTTATTTTCAACAAATCATCTGATAGCCGCTCGGGCCAAAATGTATTGAGATGTCAAAAAAAAGTTGCTCCGATCAAATCGCTTTCATAGTGAAAGTTGTTCAGAATGATGTCCTTCTACTCTCCAAAAAACTTAATCGCTCCATACTCCAAACGCCCTGTATAATTAGGACGCCAATCGTAATTAAGTTTTTGGTGCAAAATGACCCTTAAGTTCTGTCTCTAGATAAATGCTAGTTGTGTAGTCTGTAGCTTTGTTGTTTGGGATAAGTGAGAATCCGATAGCCGTCAGAAAGTTGCGTGTGATATTGACATAGTTTAATTAATTGATTTAACATTTAAATTCTATGCTCACGTCAAGTGATGTCAAAGAGCGAATAATTTGCTTTCAATTGTTTTTCTGACATTAGCAATTTGAATGTGCGCAACAGTGGCGATGAATTGGTCGAAACATACAATCATTGTATTTCGGGCTGAGACACTGCCAGCCCGAATGGGTAAAGGCGTAATGTTTTTTTTGTATTTATATTCTTTATTGCACAGTAACTTAATAATAAAACTTAAATAACATAATAGTGCGCAAAGGCGAGCTTATCTCTCAAGAGAGATTTCTACCAGCAAACCTAGGCAGGACAGGAAAGATGGTGCTGAGAGGATAGTCCTAGTGCACAAAGATAAAAATCAACTGAATAAAACTATACTTGCTATAAAATAAATAAATAATAGGTAGATATCTACAACCTAAAACATAGATAATACAATAAATAAAGTAATACATAGTATAAATAAGAACTACTTAGCATGCATACATATACACATACATTGGTACATAAATACTATAATAATAATATAATATATGAAATGTTTGTGTCAGGTCATACTCATGTCATGAACTCATGCATGACTTATAATTATGACCACCTATCACTAGGTGAAAATTAACGCAAAATGAGAAACTACTTTGTTAGGTACATCATTCTGAACAACTTTCACTATGAAACCACCTATACAAGGTGAAAATTAACGCAAAATGAGAAACTACTTTGTTAGGTACATCATTCTGAACAACTTTCACTATGAAACCACCTATACAAGGTGAAAATTAACGCAAAATGAGAAACTACTTTGTTAGGTACATCATTCTGAACAACTTTCACTATGAAACCAATTTGATCAGAGCAACTTCATTTTTCACTTACCAGTACATTTTGGCCCGAGTTATCAGCTGATTTGTATGGAGAAGTAAAAAATAAAGTTGCTCTGATCAGATCAGATTATAATATAAAATGCTCAGAGTAGTCTCTCTAAAAAACCCCCTAAAATATGACTACAACTTTCTGTTACACCCTGTATAGATTGGAGTACTACCATCCCTAATTACTAAAAAAACGAAGTAAAATGATAACATCAAACGTCACTTCTTGAAATAATGTTCAGTTTGATAGTGATGTTCTCATTCATTCTAAATAAAATGAAAATGAAAATGAATAGAGTAATTCTTTACAATTAGGATTTGTGATAAATATTTGTCACAATTTTATATAACATCGAAAGCAGTACACTTTTTCCCATATGAGGTGGCAGAAGCAAATTGTGCCCACTTTTAGTGAGTTATTCTATTGCAAATGCTTAATTTTTCTTACTTATTATTCGCAAACAAAGGAGGGGGCGCGTCATTTCAGTTTGAATAAGCTATATGCACTAGCACTACTAGCTCTCTTATCATTTCTATCAATATCATTCTATATTGAGACATTAGAATGATCTAAATCATTCTTAACCTCATCACTATATATTTTCTACCAAAAAGCGGTAACATTGGAACTGTCATTTTACTTCGTTATTATAATAATACAACATCTCTTAATAGAGATAAGCTCGCCTTTGTCATGTGTTGTCCACTTTCAATTGTAAAATGTATTATTTTGTGCAATAAAGTATATAAGACTAAGAACATCCAATATTTGGGACGAATGGGACTCCAGTTTCTGTGCTAGATTTCAGTCATTCTTGCTAAACCGAATATAAATGAGTTAAGTTTAGAGGTATCTTGTAGCTTGGCTCTACTTTTACGTTACGTGCCTTTCTGCTTTTTTTTATTTTTTTTATTTAGCCATTAAAGTGTCCGACTGCTGGGCAAAGACTTCCCCCTCTTTCGTCCACACTTGCCTGGTCTGTGCCACCTCCGGCCACCCCGGCAAAAACTCGAAGAGGTCGTCCCGCCATCTCCGTTTAGGCCTGCCCCTACACCGGTATCCGTCCTGTGGCACCCAGTCAGTGGCGATTTTCGCCCATCTGTCTGGGTGCATGCGACTTACGTGGCCGGCCCAGTTCCACTTTAGCTTAGCGGTCTGTGCACCCACATCAGCATCAACGAGCCTTTCTGCTACGAAATAATAATAAGCATAATATTGTAATGCGGAACTGCTGATGAAGACCACATATGGCCACCAAAACTGCTCAATACTAGGTACAAATACAATGCGTGGCTGACGAGCAGGCAACACATAGCCTAAACTGGTGCAGTTAGAGCCATGAAAGTTTGTACAGGGGTTCCTAGTAGAGTGGAGTAGCTCTGATATGGGATTTGACAAAATTTACAGTTTGTATTAAACTCAATCTAATCAAATAGGGTTTGTGAAAGTCGGTTTTTTCTAAAGTATACTTTTTGTTTCAATTATCCATGGTCCGGTTGACCGGACTACGCGACCATACCACGACACGGAAAAGAAGGCCTTCACTATATTCGACTTTTGGTCGTGTGATTTCTAAGTGCACAATATTTATTTTTAAAAAGAGTTTTTGTGTCTGTTAGGGTCTGTCTCAGGCGGTCTTGATAAGCTCTAAGTGACAGATAGTATGTAAAATTATAGTTTAATCTGTCACACAGCATCTGTCATCTGTCAAAGTTTGAAAGCATCGATAATGCGTCGTTAAAATCTTTTTGTATCCCAAATCTAAATCCGTTATGAAAGCTGAAACGGCTGTGAAATGTAAATCTGCCGTTTAAATTAATGTTAAAGTTAAAATTTAATGTAAAAATACTGACGTTATCGCTGTACCCACACGAAAACATTCCAAAGCTCGCAACCAAAAGCTCGCGAAAATGAACAGGGAAGCGGAACCGTCATTCTGACATACCTGAGATAACCCTCACAGCTGAGAGCAGTTTATTATTATTGGCTTTCCAATGTACACAAAAGGCCCAAAACTTTTGGAAGTTTTTTCATAGGTATTATGTGTGTCTTCAGGCTGAATCGCGGGCCTTGGACTTGGACGGGCGGACGGTGGTGTACGTAGGGAGTTAAGCCGCGGACAAATTGCTTGACTTGTGGCTATTAAACGAAACCCTAAAAATCAACCTTGGTCTCATACAGTTGCCCGGTAGTAAATCCAAAATTAACTACCAAAGGGCGAAACCAAAGTAACCATTAACCATAAACCACCTCAACCAAGTATGTATTAAGAATTTTATTACAAGTTCACGGTTCAAGCCTCCGCGCCGCCGAGTGCGTGTGTTACGTAATGAAAATAATTGAGTTGCTGACGTAAACGAGACTACAACCACAACCAATACAAAATGCTACAAACTAGTTAATATTTCTACGATTCCATGGTAAGATACTGTTGAATTAAGTATATGAGTAAACTATACAGGGTGTTGATTTGTAAAATTGTGGTTACCCCCGCTAGCCACCGCGCACGCTAACAGACTCCCCCACCCCACCCCGTGCGACTCTTTTCGGACTACATTTTTATGGCTTTTAAATATTTTTGAAATAAAAAATATTTTTAGTGAAAAAATATTGTTTTTTTTTAGCTTCAGTGTCGTGTAAATAACAACCTCTGATTTCGGCGTAACTTTACAAATCAACACCTTGAACACTATATAACACAACGCACGCAGCTACAAACATGACAATAAAACGTTAGTTAAGATAGAAATTAAAACATGAGCGTCACATAGTGGTTATAGACATCACGAGATTTGGTAGTGATTCGATCAAACTCGTTTTTAAAGCGTCAGAGAATTTTAGATGAAACAGTAATTACCATAACGATTTACAGACCGGATAGGATACAAAATATTGTAGTTAGGTATTTAGAATACAGGACATTGTGTATGGAGAAGTGAAAATTAAAGTTGTTTATTTATTTATTTATTTATTATTAGACACGTCAACAGAATACATATTTTTACACTTAATCGAGATATTCAATGAAAAATTCTGATTAAATCAGTTTCATAATGAAAAATGCTTGGAATCATGTTTCCAACAAAGTAGTTTCTCGTTTTGCGTTAATTTACACCTTGTCTAGCTTTTTGCCCAATTACCCATTTGAGCAAACTAACCTGCCCAGTCCCATTAAAATTAATGAATGAATTATTCTTCTAAAGGAGAATACTTTATACCAAACATTAAATAATTACTGTTACAGTTCATTAGTATTTCTATGCTAATGTGTTAAATGTTTGTGAGCCGTGTTTTTAAAGTATCTCTATACTTTAATATATGTATTATACAAATCGCATTTCTTTTTAGCACTTATCAACATCATCGGAACGATTAATGGTGACAATAACGATGATGATCAGAGATATGACAGTGACAAGAATGTAAGTATGATTGATAGGTTGCAAATATTCCTGCGCAGATAGGTAATGAACCTTTACTAATGTATAGGTAATATCAAAGGAATATGTAGATAGGTGTTCGTCCTTGAAAATGGCGTAATTAGACGAGATTCTGCAGAGGGTAATGCTCATCATAATTACACGTGTTGTTCTCGACTAGTTAAGAGGGAGCACCCTGAGAGCAAACAAAATAAACAAGATGGTTTTAATTTTTAAAACTATCGGTTTGGGGAGGAAGGTGCTCACGTCCAAAGAAAATCATTGGATTCACACCCTGCCTGGTTAGGGCTAATGATCAAAAAATCATTCCCAACATGCTCATCACGTGTCCAGGATAGATAAATTAGATCCACTATAAAGAAAATAGATCTAGTTGGAAAATAAAGTCTCAGTATCCACTATGTACAGAATAGATGTAGATGAATAGATCTAATGAGAACGATTGGAACCGAGAGAGTAATTAGCCCAATTGTGATCTTTAAAATACACTTGACTCGGGCAAAATTTACCTCAAAATCACTCACTCCCAGTAGATAAATTGATGGAACTAATGGGTGCATAAATATTAAAAGAGCGAATGGAACTAGTGGAAAAAAAGTCCCATTAGTTCCATAACAACTCGATGTAACTGGAAAGAAGCCACTATGATAAGAAAACTATAGATTTATCGATGTTCAATTGCTTGACCATAGAAGCCATTATAATTGTGATTTTGTTTGGAAAACCCACGTGCCATATTCTTGAGAAAGAATCAATGTTTTTTGCCTTAAGTTACATAGTAGCAATAAGATTTATTCATTCTAACTACTACCTACTCAATAAGAACTGGTTATGAGTTGAATTGAATCATACTTTTGTTTTTGACTTTGCATACCATTGAATGGTATTGAAGAAGAAAAACAGGGCTATGAAATGGCTATGAAATATTTTTTGTTTTTCTTTTTTGAAATATTATTTATATTCTCTACTACGTACTATAAATCTATATACGACATAGTACTATCAGTCAGCCCACGTCTATCCACCTGCTGGCTGAGTATAGGCCTTTCTTTACCACGCCGCCGCCGTCTATTCCGATCCTCCCAGCTATGGCAATGATTTCCTCCGTTCATCTGGCTGTTAGTCTGCCCCTATCTACCTTTCTTTTACAGCTCCGCTCCACCTTCCGTCCAAGTGTCCTGCCCACCCCCACATACTAGTTGAAGATTCGTGGTATACCATCCAACGATATTTTGGCGTGTGAGTGACGTTTTCAGGGGGCACCAGTTCTACGCAACCTAATGCAATGATTCTGTCAAAAATTGTGTTTCTGTTATTGTTGGACTGCTATATGTTGAAAGACATGCAGCGGTCCAAAACGTAGAGAAGAGGAAAAAAAACGTGCTATAAGTATATTTGTAAATATCTACAGAATAGTACATTATGAAACAAGTGAGCTAAGTTGGTCATCATGGTGATCATAACACACGAGGTTGGTTTACCAGCTCGAGCCGCATACGAGAGCAGTAAAGAATCGAGTATGTTATTACCAATTGCTCATGAGCTTCATACGACGTTTTTCAACACATTTGCGAGTAAAATTTATAATTATCTTTATCACTACTCGACATTTTCACAATAAAAGTGCAATAAAAACAATGAATGAAAAGTTTTATTTGTTGAAAATTGAAAATGGCGCCCACTTTTTTTGTTTTGTTTTCGCTCTTTGACTCTGACTGCCAGGAGGCAATGCAAAAGCCAAACAAACAGCCAAATATTTTTCATCAAAGTAAACGAATTACATCTCTGTTTTCTTAGTTTGCTTGTAATTTGATGAAAATAAATGTTAAGTCATCTTATTTTAACAATAATATGTATTAATGAATAATTAAAGTCAAAGTACAATTTTTCCAGCATATAAACTCTTTGCTGTTGTTCTTGATAACCGACTTCCCAAAGGAGGAGGTTTACAATTCATCCAGATGTTTTTTTTTTGCGCCTAGGCGGATGGACCGATTTGGAAAAATATTTTTTTGTTTGGAAGGGTTTACCTTCCCATTGGTACTATGGAACACCAGGTCAGGATCATGATGGGATCCTGGAGAAATCGAGGGAACTCTTCAAATATAATAGGCAGACCTGTAGTGATTTTTATGTTTTTAGTAATAGCTCGTGCATTTACTCACGGTAAGCATAATATTGTGACGCGGAACTGCCAATGAAGACCACATATGACCACCAGAACTGCTCAATACTAAGTACAAATACAATGCGTGGCTGACGGGCAGGCAGCTCAATACTAGGTACAAATACAATGCGTGGTTGACGGGCAGGCAACGCATAGCCTAACCCGGTGGACCTAGAGCCATGAAACTTTGTACAGAGGTTCCTTATTAGTAGCGTGGGGTAGCACTGAGATGGGATTTGACAAAATTCCCCAAGGGGGGGGGGGGGGGATAAGGGGTTACAGTTTGTATTAAAGTCAATCTAATCAAATAGGGTTTGAGGAAGTCGGTTTTTTCTAAAGTTTACTTTTTGTTTCAGTTACCCAAAATCTATACCCATTACCACACTAGTGTTGTAATATTATTACCGCACGCGTGTATATTAGGCAGCATTAAGATTCTAAAATCTAAAACCAATGTCATAAGGGCCACTTTACGAGCTGGTGTGTTGATAAAAATATATTTGACTTTGACTTCTCAAAGTGCCCATATTTGTCATCATAATAATCATTGGGCTCAGATGATCACGCACGGCATGAAGCTCACGTGATTAAGTTCCACCTTCTAGAGGAAAATTGTTTATTCTGTACGTTTTACTACCTATTTGTTTATGAATTACGGACCTCGACCACTAACGTCATAGGGCACTGTTTGAATAACCGGAAATTCGGTGAACCAGTTTAAATTGTTTTATATTCTTATAGGTTTGTTTTGCATACTTGCTCTTTGAACAATTTATTTATTTATTTATTTAAAGTAAATTCGTACAACATGACAGAAAAAATCCAATTCGTCGTACAAAGTATCCAAACTATAAAATAGATTACATTAAACACCACATGAAATTATTAGTCAGGTCAATTACATACATTCGATTATTCAATAACATTATGTCCATTAGTCATTTGGGATAATAATTACATGACAACACTATCATCCAAACTTCTCACAGAACCTTCCACATTCTCGCACAATATCACTCCATGCATCACCAAACAGATCATTCAATGGTGCTGCAGCCAAGAGTGCATTGAGGCTCTCCCGCGCCCGGATCAGCGGAGACTGTTGTGGATTGTTTTTTGCAATACTTGATTTTTATACAGTTTGCTTTTTGACTCTTCTCAAAGACAGGAGGAGTAATGTGATTGTGTCTGTCCTCAGAATATGACTCTAAAAATAATTTACGGTTATAATTGAGGGCTATTTGGGAGGTGTCACAACCCCTAAAATAAAGGAACTAAAGGCACTAAACTAACAACCTCAAAACCAAGAACTCTTCGGTGTACTAGAACTAGACGTAAAAGTAGTGGACGTAAAAGTGAGGACGGGGGCGGGGGGGGGCGATTGACTAGGTTCAGACGGAGTTGGAGTTAAAACCAGAAGTAAACAATAGTAAAGCAGTAGGTAGTAAAATACACTGCCTGCGATTTGGGAGGCGAAACGAACTATACTATATTTTTGTAGGTAATGGTATGGAACCCTTCGTGCGCGAGTCTGACTTGCACTTGGCCGGTTTTTTCTCCCTTGCCGCGATCGACTGGGATAGTCGCCGCGATCGACTGATCGATCGCGATCGACCTGTTGCCCATGCCTGCTGTACATCGACGCGAAACATTGTCTTCTTTGATTTATTTATACACATTTTTCATATTCATTTATTGCATATCATTAACAATGATACCCCGTGGGGGCACTACAATATGACTGTTCATTAACATATATTCTTATTATTTATTTATATTAATGTCATTTTCTATATTATGTAACAGTTTTGGTAGGTATCTTTATCAACCATTTAAGATGTAACAATAGTCACTTATCCTATTAATAAGTCTTATCTTAATTTGTCGTTTATGTATTCATTTAGGGAGTAATAGCATTTTCCTTGTAGTAGTTGTTTTAGCTTATTAATGAATGTTTGGTATTTTTCTTCTTGTTTTATGTTTTCGGGAAGGTGGTTGTATATTTTAATTGACATAGCTAGTGGACCCGTGGAGGACATTTTGAGCCGGGAAGTTGTTTCAACTAATCGTTTCATTCGGGTTGGTCTTAGTGAATAGTTCATCGGAATTTCGTTCATTTTTTTAGATATGAACTGTTTTCGAATTAAAAGTCAGAAATTTTTGCTTTTTCAAAAAAAAAAACAATGTTGCGTCACGAAATTTTGTTCGCAAGCCTCAGATTCGGATTCAGCACTCCATAATATTGAATTTATTAGTACTACCCCAAAACTTTTCTAGTAACAACATAATTCAACCGAACTATTATATCCCTCCCTCCATTAACCGCCCTCCCTGCTGCGGTGCTACCTCCAACGAGCAACAAAAAGGCCGTGTTGCTCGAAGGATTGATCGGATTCGTATACAATCCTATTGCGTACACGTTAGGATCTAAAATTGTATAACCTACATACAATTGGTCTCTAATCAATGATCAATGATAAGTAATCATAAACAACTATCTAGTTTTTTTTTATTATCAAAGATCGTAAAGGGAGTATGAGTATAGTATAGAGATGGCACATCGTCAGAAAAAAAATAAAATAAAGAGATGACATAATACGAATCATTTTTGTGTAAGCGAGAAACAATAACGATCACCTGTCCCTTACCCGCGTATGCGTTTTTGTTGTTGGCCACAGAATTGTCAAATGCTTGTTTGCTCTTGTTTTGACAGATGAGTGGCAGAAAATCTCTGATTTTGAACCTTATGCTTATTGAGAACCTGAGTTGAGAACCAACTCTATCTCCATCTTAAAGGTGTACGCATGCACTCCGTCTATTCCTTTCTCTGTCTACGTCAAAGATGAATGAAAATTATTGTCATTGTCATTTGTAAAAAATTTTGCGTGGTCTAATCAACACAACACAAGCTAAAGTATTTCAAATAAACTATCTTTCGGCCACTTTGAAACAGTCCAAATTATCGTTATGTTACGAAAAAAATTGCCGCTCCCACGTAAACCTATCAGTCCAGCAATCAGAAGACAGAATGAAACACCACAATACCTAAGCATCGACTCTCAAACTATGCCGGAAGATAAATCATTTACTTTTGAAGATTACGAAACACCATTAGCTGATATCAAAACAGAGCAGGAGTATGCCTTAGAGCAGCAAGAAATCGAAAACGACGCATTCAAATCGGAAGTCAAACGTTTCGTAGAGATATCAAAGTTTTTCTCATCTCCCTTGAAAAAGAGTGCTTCTTATTTGTGTGAAAATGGACTTGTCTCCCACCCCAACCCGTTCAGAATAGAATACAAACGTGGAAGTATCACAACTCAACACATAAAATTCTCCAACTTGACTTTAGAACCCGTGTTCGTGAGACTTTACAAAGTGATACCTGATTTGGATCAGCTGAAATTTATCAATCTGTCATTCTCACGCTGCAAGAGGATCCCCCCCGGTTTGTCCTTCAACCTAGGCTTCGTGTATGATGACGTGAATGAGGCAAAGATCAGCAATGCGAAAATGATCTTTGTTGCCTCCAGGAAGTCAACAACGCCGTGCTACCAGGTATGTGAGATCGATTTGGAGATTGATGCCAAGATAACTAGACCTCCTGTCAAGAACTGAAGAAAAAAAGATGGCCTGATGTAAACGAAGAGGGCCTTAGAGAAACAAACGAAGAAGGTCTTGCTGATATTATATCAAATTCTCTCATCGGAACTTGGTTTACTGGAAGAGATCTCTTTTAGAGATCAGCTCGCCTTTATACATTGTTTTTATTTGCTTTTTATACTTTCAATTAATTGTGTGCAATAAAGAAATTATGAATTATGAAGATCAAGTAATACTGTTAATCGGATTCCTTTAGCGCTCATCCGTATTTCATGTCGTCGTCGCCCGGAGAAATGTAAATCTGCCCTAAATGTAGAATGTATGTACGGTCAAAATTTCGCCAAGTCTTTGTTACTGTTCTGTCGTGAAAATCAGTTGATCTGGGCATATAACCCAGTCAAGCTTAAACTACGACTTAAATAGTAAACTACCTAATTATTCTGAAACATTTTTGCATGGATGGGATGGATTTGACTGTGCGCGCTCTGAAAATGGAAAATCTATATGTACCGGCTTACTCCTGTTATAAAAATTTCAATTTTCATGGTGATTTTAAATAATAAAAGGTAATGTATCAACAATTAGGCTACTTACAACTTTACTTTAGACAAAACTTTATGTAAATAATTCGGAAACTAAAGAAAAACTCACTCCCACTTCAATTCCCACTGAAGCATACTTAACTTACATCGATCAATAAACTTAAAATATTGATCATTTTAGTAGTGCCATGAATATTATGTTTTACATTGTCTGTTCGTCTTCCTTGTATCTTCACAAATACCCTTACCTTTATTAATTTAAGTAGCCCCATTGTTAAACAGCATTCTTTCTTGTTTCTGCACAATCCTACCACTAGGCATAGCCCATTCTGACTCGTCTATCTGCGAAAGTGTCCTAATGAGCTACCGAAATGGCCCAAGCATGTGTGTAACTACTACCATTAAGGCCGCCCCGTTGATACAACCTTCTTCTATAAGATAATCTAACTAACGATAAGGGCACAGAACACACGGTAGCAAGGAAAACTACTGCCCACACGACGCATATTCACTTCGTTTATTTTAATCCAAGTAACTCTTACTTGCAGGGCTTAAGACTCACCATATGAAACATTAGTTCTTGCATGTTAATGTACTTTTGTGCAATTTACATTTGACATTAATTAAACAGAGTATTCCGCTTTTCTGGAAAATTCACATTTACAGCTTTACGTAGGTACTACTGCTACTACTACTGCTGCTGTGATACTAAATGAATATTTTGTCCCACTTGGGATGATCATCATCTCTGTATAAATATTTTTATGATCCATTGTCAACATGTCTGTGAATATACTCGTAGACTTTATGTATCTACTGGTGCCACAGGCCGAAATCCCAAAGAAAACACAACATATCAGTCTGGTTTTCCACTAGCCTTATACCCACCACCAACCCTAAGCTACCATCACCATCATGGAGCATGGACAGCTTGACCTTACGAACTCAATTAATAATAATATAATATTAACTTACATGTCCTGTAAATCGTCTGGTGCGCTTAGTGGTGTGTGGCGCCCTCTGATGAATACAAATATAACGCGGTTGTTAGGTAAGCTAGCGTTTATTTTGGTGAGCAGCAGAACGACATCTAGTTTATTTAGTAATATAGAGATGGCACTGTTCGCTGCTAAGTGCAAAATGCCAATAAAACTACTAAGTACATTTTTTGTGCATAGGTTACGGGAAACTAATAAATCAAACAAAGATAAGATTGATCCGTGTCGAAGGACCAAAATACTGTTTGCCTTTTTCAATAGCAACTAGACTACTAATACATTGCTGTGACATGTTTTCAGGCGCTTGCATTAGTAGTGGTTTGTGCTTTTAGGCTACCTACTCGTAAAGGCTAGCTAGCCGATGAAATATTTTTAGTAAGTACCAAATTCTTTACAAAAACTAGCTACATGAAACCTCCACTTTATACTGCTCTACTTTTTGATTGATTAATGTCAATTTAGGTGCCCCTGCAATGCAAAGCTCATTGATCCCGGTCTTTGTAGGTTTTGAGGAAACCTTAAGAATTAGCCTCGAATTATTTTGTTCATTCATGTCCAACAAAACTAGTGCATGTGGATCCATTATGCAGGTTACCTACATTATGATCGGTATCAAGCTACAACATTAATTTATTATTCAATGTTTAACAGAATCCCCACATTCCTATTTCATGGCTAGTTAAGCATAGTTGTACTAACTCACAGAAATGACAAGCCTGACATCTATTAGCATGAAGGTTGTCGCCCTCCCGTGTTGTGAAGAGGGGGGAAATCAGAGGGGGGGAGGCTCAGCAGGTTAATTGGCGGAAATATTCGCAGCCGAGTGTGTTTCGGCGAGGACTCAAACTGGCGACCGTTATGTCGAAGTAGGACACACGATGCAATGCCAACAACATGCGCGAAAGGAATTGTGGATATTCCTTTTTTTAAATAATAAACGGTGATATCTGCTGCGCGTGTCTATACCTAACTAATCAGTGCATGAGGGCCTTTAGGTTCATTAAACCCAATTCCCATTTCGTTATTTTAATTTAGGTATGTGTCGATTTGATAAGTTCCCAAAATAACATGTTCATGTTGCCAAGTTTCCACATCGACGTCGACCACATCCCATATTGACCACTCTTCTTCATACGGTCAGCTTTTCATCTGTAAGTCACGAGCGAACACCTTTTAACACTTCACTTAGGATCAACAATGCAAGATCGGGAATATAATTTTCTGACAAAAACGTAAAGCGTAGGTAGGTACCCAAAGCAGTTTCAGCGTTCTATATTTGTACACATAATATAAAAACATGTAACATTTAGTGAAACATATGTACAAAGGCGGGCTTATCTCTAAAAATACATCTATTATTACTTCTTCTTCTTTGGATGCTCCTCCTATCGGAGGTTGAAGATCATTACGGCAATCTGCTCACGGGATACTGCGTACTTCTAGATCCACGGGCGTATCTATATTTCCGTGAGCGTCTAGTCCCTGCCATTGTCATTGCGCGCGCGCCGGACCGTGCCCTTGCGTGCGCATGCGCGTGAATGGGAACCTAAACAAGTTAAGTCACTCGTAGAGAGGATGATGCATTGCTCTTTTGTCTTCACTCTTTACCCGACGGTCCTCTTTATACTCTGGGTGAGTCTGTGCAAAGTTTAGTGCTCAAACACTTAAACCCAAATAAAGTGCTGGCCAAATGTCAATGTCAATGTCAGTTGTCTATCACTAACTTTCCAAGATACAGAGCCACCATGGGGACAATGGGGAGGCAGTCGCTCACGTCCGAACGAATTACTTGGAACCCACAGCCCTTCACGTCCTCCCTGGGTAGTGCTAACGAGCGACAAATCATCATCATCAATCATTAAAATAAAACAATTAAATCAAGATAATACTTCTATAATATTAACATATCAAAAATGACATCATCATAGTCATCAAATCATCTCAAGACATTATAATTTCCAGGTTCTCAAATGAGAACCTGACCTCTTGACACTGGCAAATTAACCTCAAAAGAGGTTAGGAAATTAATAAAAAGAAGAAGAAAAGAGCCACCGTCTTATCCGTAAAGGGAGTATAGTATATGTCAGTTTGGCGTCCATTACACGCTCATGCCGGCGTCAGTCGATTACATCAGTCATCATGCCGGAACTCATTGAAATTACGATGAAGTTCATTCGTGTCAATAATGTGAAACTGTAGTATCTTTCGCCTTCGCTATCATAGAATATACACAAGGATATATTTCCCTTAACCTATTAACCTCTTGGCTTGTCTGACCCATGTCAAGCCTTACACCTGACACTGGCAGAATTTGTCGATAGGCAACAAAGTGCCATTAACTAAAATAGAATAGAATAGAATGACGATTGCATGATGTCGAATGACGGCATGATAATAGACATTAGACGCTCATTCTGACTGATAGTCAGTCAGACCCAAGATTTCACAAAGAATACACATCTTTCATAGATATCCGACTGTGGAACGCACTTCCTTCCACCATAAGAGACAGTTCCACTCTTTTCTCATCGGTCTGTCCATCTGTCCGTCCGTCCGTATGTCACAGCAACTTTATTCCGAAACTATTGTTGGACTACACTACACAGTTGAAACTTGGTATGATGATGTCATTGTATTCTATGAACCGCTTTACGATTTTTGATTCGAGTCCGACCCCATAGCTGTCCGTGCGCTGACTGACGAGTGATTGACGAAATGTTTCATTCAATTTCAGTCATGATTGATGGATGCATGATGCAAAAATAAAAATATTAAAATTTTTGACAATCAACTTCAGTCAACCAAGTCATCGCAATAGACGGTCAGTTATTCGTCCGTCACAGCACTGACTGTGGCAAAACTGACAGCAAAACCTTGGTGTATCTGACGGCGGCCGATCGTAGAATCGGGCACATCATGATGTGCCGTCACGTGCCCCGCAATTTCATGATATGCCCAAGCAATTCCTGTGCACATCATGAAGTGGCGGGTTTTAACGAAAACATGTCTTTTTAAAAGCATTTTTATTCAGCACTACGTGATGTTTTTTGTGTAATACATGTCAAAAGAACACGAAGATTATTCGGGGGCTTCGCTGCGCCCCCTTTAGTCTTCACCTAAGCTACCGCAGTGTTTGCCTTAGGAGATTTTATCGTTTCATGATATTTCACGTTCATCATGATGTGCCAAATTCTACGATCGGCCGCCGACTTATGTATGTTGTTCAGTTGCAGACTTGCACCTAAGTAGACATATGTATGTTGTTCAGTTGCAGACTTGTACCTAAGTAGATTATGGCGCCATTGCTCATGTGGCACTGTAAAGTCACTGACAGCATGACTTTGAGCGCCCGTCAAAACTGTCTCTTGCTTTATTTCATTTCTGAAATGACATGAAATTAAGTTGCGCTTTACTTGAGCGTTTGTTTATGCATCCGGAAAAGAGCCCTTGAATTTCAAGGTTCGTCATCGGCTTGGAGGTTCTTTTGTGTGCACTCAAATCGTTACTGAAGTTAGGATGACTAAAAATCTAGTCATTCATCATCCATGCAAAATAACTTAAAGCTCTCTATTTTTCCTGTATACTCTACCCTTGCAATTTTACATAATAAAATGGGCTGTTAAAACTCCAGTCTACAAGTATAAAGTACTTGGTAATAAAGATAATTACTGTTAAAATGATGCCTCAACAAAGTTTCTTCGGGAAATGGCGTCCGGTTAATTTTCCTAGTGGGACCATAAAGTTGTGGCTATGAAGTTATTCATATTGCGTAATAACAGTTTTACCGTTCGTTGGCTGGCCGTGAGACACAACCTTGATTATTGTAGGTAGAGTAGGAATATGTTAACACGTACAAACGTATTTTTTTAGGGTTCCGTATCTCAGAAGGAGAACCACTTATCGGATCAGTCGTGCGTCTGACTGTCTGTCCGCCCATCACAAGCTATTTACTCCGAACATATTGGACCGATGAAGTTGAAAATTAGTACATATATCAAAATCTGTGACCGAAAGACAGACGTGCAATCTAAATATATAAATATGGAATATGGGGACCACTTTTAGGGGACAATATTCCGTGTGACCTATCAAATGAAAGCTCAAGATATTAGTTTATCTATGGCGCATAGTGTGAGGATCTTAAATATTTTTTAGACTAATTATGCTCAATAAGGTACTAACCGAAGTCCTAAAAATCTGAAATTTGGTATGCGAAAGCACATGTTTGCATCCATATCCCATAAAACTCTGAAATCCACATTTTAACCCCATAACCTTCTTAATCTGGGGTGCAATGGTGTTTGCATGAAAAACTGAATTTTTTTTCGTGCACCAAAAGCTTATTTGAACATGTATATACTGACTCTGAGTTACACGAAACGTATTTGAAATTAAAGGTTACTTACTTGATTGAGCCTGGATTTTACCAACAAAAAGTTATACGGAGAATAACTATACCGGGGATAACTTGTTTGACAAATGACAGTTCAAAATGAGGTGATCTGATCTAGGTGTCACTGGTGTCTATGAAAAGTTACAAGGTAAAATCCAGCCTTAAGGGCGAGAATCTCATAAGATTGTCATTTGTTTCTATGCTAAAGATATGCAAAAATTTCAAAGTTTCGTGCAACTCAAGGTAAGCTTAGGCTGATTTATATTTGACCGAGGCGGGCCCGTCGGTGTCCGGCGTTTGAGGCGTTGCGTACATTTTGCCCCGTCCAAGCCACGTCCACGGCACGCCCCGGGTACGGATCGTGCACTGTGCAATATAAACTGCTTCATACAAAATGTATGCGATGTCTCAAATCACCGGCCCGCCCCGGTCAAATATAAATCATCCCTAATCCCATGTCGCGCTAACCACCAGTATGGTGGGCAGAAGCCTTTATTCCCTTGGCCTTGCTATGGCATTCAAAAAGCTAATAAGTTTATCCTTGAGATAAGTTTCAAAACTTATTGAATTTTTATAAAGGACAAAGGACAACTTGACTTAACATGAGTTAGAGTTACCCGTGTGAATATGAAACATTGAACACGAATCATCCTACGCCTTGTTCTACGCTCGCGATTGCTGCGCTTGCTGCATGACGGTTTTAACGGGAGCTTTCAATCTCTACAGTCCAGCACTGCCTGCAGGATAACGGGAAAGCTCCCTTCGGTTTCGAAAGCTTTCGTTTTCGAGGCTCGACTTATGTCGCGTTTTGGCCTCGAGTCAGTTGCGTCACTCGTGTAATCGGGTTTTAGAAATTGAAATTTAGCCGTGTCGTGTCCATCCTTATGCGATGACTCCTCTTCGGTTGCCGATGAATCCCATACATGAAAATTGCTCTAACTAGAAAATGTTTCAGACATAACCACACTAAAATCATTAGAAATAACGCGTTGTTGCAGCGATTTTCGTGCCAATTATATGAGTCTGCACTCTTGAAATAGGTAGTTCTGAAACCCATCAGCTAGTCATCGATGGCTCTCCCTTTTGCATTTTTTTTTAATAAATAGTGGTGGTCTAACATTTATGTTAATTTCAATTCAACACGTGCTTTATTGAATTTTCTGTATATTGCTCATTCGAGAATTTGGAAAGAGTGTTGTTTTTTATCGTTAGCACTACCTAGACAACCGTGCAGGACGAACAGTGGGTTTCATGATCCCTTGCCTTTAGTATTTTAAGGCTGGATTTTACCAACGAAAGAGTATTTTTTACTCGAGAGTATCTTCTACTTTTTCATAGACACTAGTGACACCCAGATCACGATCACCTCATTTTGAACTGTCAATATCATACAAGTTACCCCCGGAATAGTTATTCTCGTAAAACTTTTTGTTGGTAAAATCCAGCCCAAGAAACATAATATGTTGACAAAAGGATTACGTTCTACTCTTCTGTTCCCAAAATATAAATACACAATATTTTCCTCAGTCCGAATATTAACTGGTTCATAAATTGTACATACGTGCATAATCAGAGTTCCGGTTACCAGAGGCTAAATTTTTTAAGATTTCTCAGCATTTATCTGGCAAAGTCGATGAACTTGTCTAATAAGTTTTACAATTCTAATGTACATTTTGTTGAAACAATAAAAACACGTGTGAAAAAACAAAACAACACAATTTGGCTTGTAACCGTACGGTTGAATGGTATAAGAATTTGAGTAAAATAGAATTAGAACAACATAATAACTGATGTCAGTTTTTCTTCTCGGAAAATCATCAGCTTCGTTATGCTTCAGGAACAAAACAAATGCAGTTAGCGGTAATAAACCCTTAAAAACCTCGTCATAAACGACAAACTGCGCGCCATTTTCAGTCGTGCGAAAATATTCCGGGAGGGAACGAGAGGTCTGTAGTCTTGCTGGTGTGTGAGTGGGACGGTTGCTCTGCTAGGCTGCTGTGGAGGTCAGGGAACCACAAGTGGGTCGAGCCCGTCCTTCTAGCGATCGCGCCAGCGCAAGCGCGGGCTGTTGAACTTGAACGCAATCATCGGAAAAAACACGGTTTTGAATTTGGAACGCTGTTTGACGTCTCATTTTTGTCGGTATATGTTTTGCAAACAGAGAGTTTGAGAATACAACATTTGGTGAACTGTGCCACAATTTTCAGCGGGTATTTCCAAGGAGCCAAATATCTTTATGTTTATTTGATTGATTGATTGATTGATTGATTTCCATTTATTTGATGCCTAAACATAAATTACAAAAACGGTAATAAACAAGTCTATTTTGTGTAATTTTCCTGTTCTTTATTTTCCCTTTGAAACTAATCGGGATGTTTCCTTAACATTTTTGCGTACCTAGTAAATTTACTAGCGCCCGGTTTCTGAAAGATTTTTATTTTTATTTTTATTTTAAATTAACATTTTGCTTCTAACCACCTGTTACCCGTTGACCACTATTTCAAAAACTGCGTGGCTTACACTTACACCCGTTTGAACTAAAACAAATAATCGTCTAAGTTCTTTCCTAACTTGTAACTGCTCCTAGCAAAAAAAAATTGCACTAACCTTAAGCCATCCCTAAGCTATACATTTTAGTCTATGGTTAGGCTGTTCTCTTAGCCTTAGGCGTATCTTAGCTAGGACAAGACTAACTTACGTTTAGTGCAAACAGGCTACCTTCCAAGTACCATTGGCCAGTCCAAAAGCGAGCATCAGTTGATATTCAAGTCTTGTTTGGAGAATGTGGCTGGTGACGCAACCTCCCAAACGACTGGGCTCCTCCGGTCATTTCACTTTGGCCAACTTACGAGTACCTGCTGGTTTGTACCCAGTGATCTGTAGATGGCGGCTAGATAGAGCGATGCTGAGTGGTCGGCGACATAGAGAAAATATTAGCTAAATATTAGCCATGGCAATAGTTATACTCAATATATTTTACTCAACTTAATTAACTTATTGCGCAAAACATTAAAATATGCAAAGGAAAGAATACATGTACAAAGGCGAGCTTATATCTATCAAGCAAGACCGTACGGTAACGTACGGTATACTCAGGTCATTCCATTATTTAACTTTTGACAGTTTCAGTACCTACATAAAGCAAAATAAAGTGCGAGTAGGACTCGCGCACAAAGAGTTCCGATCACACTTACAGAGCGTAACATTTGTAATTCGGTTTCCACATAAAAAAACTAAAGTATGGTGTCATCCATGTTAAAAGAAAAAAAAACTTGTAGAAAGACAGAAATGTGCAGTTTTCAGATTTATTCCTTTACTTGTGCTATAAGACCTTGCATTATGCCAAATTTCATGATTGTAGGTCTACGGGAAGTACCCTATAGGTTTTGGGTCCATTGCGATTACTATGAAAATCCAACAATTTTACAGCATAAACGGTCGTACATGAGCAAACAAATTGTGCTATCTATAACCCATATTATAACATCAGTGGCTCTACCTACCGAAAAATAATGCTTAATGATACTTGTATGGACTTCCCACACGGCCCGTAATCATCAGCTGAAGTAGGTGGGCACACCACTTCTTGTTCATTCTATTTAATTGTTGACCATTACTGATTTACTTTTTTTCATTTTTGAACACATATTTTCGTTTAGTTTATATCAAGTTGAAGCTCCTGAAATAACATTCAATCCTACAAACATATCGAAGAAAAAAGACACTAACTATTTTCGAAAGAAGACCTTCATAAAATTTAAGACACAGAAACGAAATTCAGAATAATGAAAATAAACGGTCAAGTGCGAGAAGGACTCACGCATCAAGGGTTCCGATCACACTTGGAGAGCGTAACACGTGTAATTAAATTTCCACATAAAACACTAAAGATTCATGTCATCCATGTAAACCAAATTGAATATTTTTGAGAAAGAAAGAAAATTGCAGTTTCAGATTTTTCCCTTTACTTGTGCTATAGGACATTGCTTTGTGCTAAATTTCATGATTGTAGGCCTACGGGACGTTCCCTAAAGGTTTTGGGTCCATAGCGATTACCATGAAAATCCGAGAATTTTACAGCATAAACGGTCGTAGCGTTCGATTGCGTTCACCTAGCTAGACGGTTGTTTTTTTCACAGCTTTATGCATGCGACCACAGACCTTAACAATTGATATTAATTTCAGCTTGGACGTATGTCCACGCGTTATTGCTGTAGAAGGTCTTGACACACAGACGGACGGACGGACAACAAAGTGATTCTATAAGGGTTCTTTTTTAGGGTTCCGTACCCGAAGGGTGCTAAATGGGACCAAGCCTCCTCTGTCCGTCTGTACGTCTGACAGTCTGTCCGTCTCTCCGTTTAGCCGCCTGTCACCAGGCTGTAAGTTAAGTTCTGATCTGTGTGAACCGTGATAGCTAGACAGTTTAAATTTTCACAGATGATGTATTTCTGTTGCCGCTATAACAACAAATGCTGAAAAACAGATTATAATAAATATTAAAGGGGGCACCCATACAACAGACATGATTTGTTTGCCGTTTTTATACATCAGACCGTTTTCTCATAAACCGTGGTAGCTAGACAGTTGAAATTTTCACAGATGATGTGTTTCTGTTGATGCTATGACAACAAGTAATAAAAAACTGTTTATTAAGGACAATGTTTAGTATCTGCCTACTAGCTCGAGTAGTGGTAAGTAAGTATGCATGAACATAAAAAATACCCTAAATATTAATGCATCTATAAAAACTTAATTTGCGAAACTTTAAATAAATCTCTCATGGGGCAGCCGCCCACCTTGACTGTATGCGATGCTTTTAGGTCAGCCTATACGTTATGTATGAGCTCAGTCTTCAGATCGGCTGACTGTCTCGATTGGGACATTTCCTTAGCTACATTATCCAGTCACGTGATAAGACGAATCATACTTGGCGTACTGCATACCAGGGAGGTATAACCTTTTACTTGTATTATTAGTAGGAAAATGACCTTTTACTTGTTCCTTGAGCATTATTTTTATTTCATGATAACCATTAATTGTTAGGTAATTTTATTAAACATTCGGCCCACGTGAACTTAAATTGACTGTTGCGATATTTCTCAGAAAGCCCTTATGACTATAATTTAAAGAGTATTTATTTATAAATGGCTGTAAAGATGTCTGTAAATTAAAAGTTGATTCTGTGGATGTGAATGTTTTCTGGATTTCAAATCTCCAGGATTCCTTTCCTCTGTATTCTCATGATCGGCACGCAATCACCGAGTAGCTTTACCAATATATTTGGATAAAGTACATGTCATAGATACAGGGCGACTTTGAAATCCCTAGAAAATGTAGCTTGGGTTTTCACAGTCACCCTGTATAATCTATTATTGTTCAGCCATTTCTTTGGCTATGGAATAAATCTGAAATGTCTGCTGTTGAACTATTTGCTCTAACCGAACCTAACGCAATTAGAAACGGTCTGTATTGTATTCTGTTACTGACACTATTTGGGAGGTCTCAAAACCACTAAACTGAAGGAACTAAAGCCACTAAACTGACAACCTTCAAATCCGACAGCTCTTGCGCGGTGGCCACAGATTCCATTTTCAAACACACCATTTTAATTAGTTTAGTTGGTATAGTTCGTCTCGCCTCCCAAATCGCAGGCAGTGTCCCTTTTCTTTATGTTTTATGATATGCGCCGTTGTCAAGCATCCCTTAACGTACACAGGGTGACTCGAACAATACACAGTTATTGTTTCTGGAGCAATAAATACATCCTGTCGACCCATGAAATAGAAAGTTGAGTTTTGTACGAAAGTGTCCTTTTATTTACGTCCTTTTACAGTCATTGTCTCGGTGCTTTTGGATATTTTGAAGAAACCAACATTTAATGGTCTTGAGCCTTCCGTTTACTCATAAAACATGAAAAAATATTAACAAAGAGCAAATTTGTTATTGCAACAGTAACATATCCGTGTGTGAGTCCGACTCGCACTTGACCGATATATTTATCTATTCAACGAGACTTCTAAGTAAATATGAGGCCTATTTCTTCACAGACAAACCGGCTAGTTCAATTCAACCCTGACATGGAAACATATATCATCTAATCTAGGGCACTCGGCAACAAGGATTCCTAAACTCATGATTGTGGCGAGCGAATTTCAGCAATTCAGGCCATTATAAATATATGGAGAGGCTAGTCGAAAGTCTTCGTTTTTAGGGTTCCGTACCCGAAGGGTGCCAAACGAGACCCTATTACTGAGACTTCGCTGTCCGTCTGTCCGTCCGTCCGTCCGTCCGTCCGTCTGTCACCAGGCTGTATCTCATGAACCGTGGTAGCTAGACAGTTGATATTTTCACAGATGATGTATTTCTGTTGCCGCTATGACAACAAATACTAAAAATCAAAAGAAATTTAATATTAAGGGGGGCTCCCATACAATAAACGTGATTTTTTTGCTCATTTTTGCTCGATATTGATAATGGTAGCAGGTAGACGCTTAAAATGTTCACAATATATTGAGTATATTATTTACTTAAAAAATAAATAATTATATTAAAATTAAATTCATATTTAGGGGGGCTCCCATACATTTTTTTTGCGGTTTTTTATAGATAATGGCACGGAACCCTTCGTGCGCGAGTCCGACTCGCACTTGGCCGGTTATTACATCTGAAATAACTAACGACTAATTCTCAGCACTTCATTTACTCTACATTGGAGTAGCAATAGATTTTGAAATTCGCTCGTAATAGCATGACTTTTTACACGCATGGTCCTGATATTAAGTAAACGTGGCACATGAATGTTCCACTGACGGCCATGCCACGGCCTTTACCCGGAGAAGTAAGATTGAAGAATCCACTACGCTGGCTCGGTGTGGGTTGATGGAAAAGTGTCGGTGCGAGTGGCCGACCCGACTCAGAAGGTATCAAGCTGCCCTAGTGTATCAGGCTTTTGAGACAGCTTTACGACTACCAGCGGTAGAAGCCGGGACCTAAGCTTTATAGTGTATCTAATATACCAGGCAACTTGACAGTTGTCAATCTAAGCCTGTTAGTGAGAAGAACTTGCTAAAAAAACGATTAATCAAAAGAATCTATAAACCCTTTAAACATTTGTGAATCGGAAAGATGTCTAACATTTTATTCTTGATTCTTCAGTTACCATAAATATGGTTGAAAATGAAACAATAATATCTTTACGTGCAGTGATGGCGATGACAACTCTTCTGTTAGTTCAATTGAACAAACCATTTCGATTCTTTCTGATTGATTCGGTAGCAGCCCTAGTGTTTAAAAAGAGGATTTCATGAAGTTTTAGGTTTGCTGTCAAGTTGGATGACATGGATAGAGTCTTGTCATCAGAAACACGGAAGCGCACGAAACAAATGCCACATAGGAAAGGACACCCATCTAAACCTTTTCGGCCATCCACCTTCACGATCGTTTCCAATGTGTAAACACCTCTGGCTCACGGATCCTTTATCTTGATATAGTCATTGATTTTATTATTACGCCGCAGTTAAATTATTCATATTCCATTTCAAGTTTTACTATTTGACTTGTGCACAAACACCCAAATAAGTATTTCGTCTGAATCGCGATGCTAATTTGTCAGTAGCCAGGTCCATCAATCTCTTGTGCTATCTGCACATGTTGTGGGGATTACAGCTTTTTACCTACCTCATCATGAGCTTTAAATTGCGAAGGGTCATTCATGTCACACATTGAAGTACATTACCTCATTCTCACGGCGATCTGCTCGGTTATGCTAGGCACGTCATGCCAAATGCCAGGACGAGTCAATGTCGAATCGATAACTAACTGTACTCGGTCGGCCGATTATTAAAGAGTTGATATTCGACTCGCTGAAAGGTTGGAATACCGCGGACATTTTTTTTCAAACTATTCCTATCATAAAATGTAAAACAAAACTGAAATAATTTCACAAGTAATAATATCTAATTAAAAGCGTAAAGAAATCTTGGCACTCTTTCTAATATCTTGGGCCTTATGATTAAAAGCTCCACATTTTGAATTATGTATCTATTGATGAGGCGATGTGCATTTCATAAATAGTAGATTTGGAGGCCATATTGGATGAAGCGACCAGACCAGTACCGTCTAAAAGGAAATGTGCCCTATTTGGCACTTGGCAATGATCGCTCGAATGATACGTACCTTATAAGGAAAACAAGCGGTATTTCGGATATTCGATGTCACTATTGTTTCATTGATGACCCTGACGAAGACGTCACATCTGACCATACAGACTACAAACATACCAGGGAGCACTTATCCAGTGGAGAGCGCATAGATAAATTTTCCTTTGAGAAACAACTCACCAATTTACGAGCGGCGGGGGACGAGGTAAGAGAGCTGTGATTGGTCAGCCGCTGCGCAACTGTCTGGCGGCCCGTCATCGTACATAGGTTGCGTATAGGAACGTTTGTTGAACACAACAAGCTTTTGGCGAGTCGCATTCCCCCGCAGGCGCAGTCAATTGGATATATTGTCTCTGAGACATACACACACACACACAAAATTAGTTGTAACAGAAAGGTGTCATGTTTTGTGTATTTTATACAGCTTCTGCTACTTACCTTTGTCCTCAGGCGCGTTCCCCACTGAACACAGACAACAAAAAGCTTAGAACAGAATAAGAAAGCATTGTACTTATGTCTTATTTCTTTCTCGTTCTGTTCCATGTCTCTATCTCGTGTATCGTCACTGTTGTGCCTCTGGCTTGTGGATAACGCGCCTTAGTTTCTTCATCTTTAAATAAATTGTTAGCCATACATTTATGACTTCTGTTCAACTCCTTACCGGTTTTCGAATAAGCCAAGTTCATAAGACCATTTGGAGCCATGCACCGTATACTGGTAGAATTATGGCAGGGTGTCAGACGTTAGTCATTGCAGATCATGTAGATAACATGTTTGGCATTACTTTGCTACCGGTTCAGACACTTTGAATCTTGCTATTTAGACTGTCTTGAGTTGGAGAGATAAATGTTTAGAGTATTAAACTATTCGGCCTCCTATGTCAATCTTGCCAAATTCAGAAACACCATAAGTGATGCAAATGAAGGCTGCTCGAAACAAGTGCTACTTACATAAATATTGTTAGCACAGTCACTTCCTAAAAATAAATTTTATATGGCCATTCATGATATGGCCAAGCCATTACTGGCCATATCGTGATAATTATCGCGGGTTTCAATGAAAAAATATATTTTTAAAAGCATTTTTATTCAGCACTACGTGATGTTTTTTGTGTTTCACCTAATCCACAGCAGTTTTTGCCCTAAAATATTTCATAGTTTCATGATATTTCACGGTTGTCCATTTCATGATTATATGGCCAGTTAGACCATAAGGCTACGGCATAATATACTTACATTACTTCTGTTACCAAACTAGGATAACCCTATGTCGTGGGAACTAAAAACAGCGATTTTACAGTCATATAAACATACATCTATTTTATCTTCCTCCCCAGCCGTGAATCGAACCCAAATCCTCTCGCTTGGGGAGCAGAGTCTCGAAAATTTAGAGGACTTTGAGTGATTGATGTGCATCCGAGGCTCCAGGCCTAAATAAAATAGAGCAAGATATACTGAAGTAGTAACACGCATTGGGGGCTATTTGGGAGGTGTCAAATCCACTAAACTAGAGGAACTAAAGGCACTAAACTGATAACCTTCAAATCCGACAGCTCTTATTTTAATAAGTTTAGTTAGTATAGTTCGTGTCGCCTCCCAAATCGCACCCAATACTAGTAATAATCTGTGATATAACGTAAGATAATGCCTTTTAATCAAACTCTCGCAACGGTGACGCCGACAAGGCCGTATGTCGCATCTAGTCACACAACTCCTATTATAGAATGTGGGATACTCGCTATTTTCCACGTAATCTTAAAGTCCCGTTGGTTGCCAGCCCGCTGAGCGACGAGATTTGTCGGCGGTAGACAAGTTACAACATGGATGTCCTGTCGACGAGTGTCGTAAGCTTGAGGATGACATGGTACAAAGTTGAATGGCTGGTTAGTTGGTGCATAATGTTGACCATTTATCCTTAGAGGCTTGTATCCAATGAACAAGTCGGTAGGATAACTGCACTATAGACAAGTATATGTTCTCAATTTGTGAAAACTATGCGGCGAAGTAAAGTTTAACATATTAAAACTAAGCTCTGATAACAACACAACACATCTTAATAAAGATTTAAAATATCCCCATCAAGAGGCACAGGCATTTACTTGGGTAAGGTAGTAAGTTTGAGCCATACTCCAATGATGATGATGATGAGAATAATCAATGTACAATAAATATGTAATACAACTTCGATAAATGCAGTGACAACACATTCACCAAAATTATACTTTGGATTAAAGCTCCCTGGTCAATTGGGGTTTCACGCTTGCCTCTCAGGAAACCTTCATTACTCCATAGCTGCTGCTGAACACTGGCTTGAAGTGAGCACAGTTGTGCCTTTGCCACCCACCCCGTGTAGGAAAAGGCATGACGCTATGTAATGTTTTGTTATACTTTGGAAGGAAATTTCGGCCAATCACATGCCGCTATTATTATTCAAAATAGTGCCACGTGATTGCTGAAACTTATTTAACCAATCTGCTCAATCAGCGCTCATGGAACCGGGCGCTGTCAAAAGGGTAGAGGCCATTTCCCGTACAAAGTCGACATAGCATAGGAAAATTAAGTGAATTAACGACGATCCGACCAAATAATTCGTGTAGTCTTGAAAATTGGCAGAAATATTCTTTGAGGTGTTATTTGAGATGAACATACTAAAAGTCATCTAGGATGGGGGGTGAGCCGGGCGGCGGCGGGGGAGCGGGGGGAAGTTTTATTTTGCTTTTATCTCTTTAGACACTTCTACATTATTAATGCTCATTAAATTGTCTACAAATAAGTATATATTTTTTTACTGTATGATTAATAATTTCTGGTAAAACCCAAATAATTTCTGGTAAAAATATCACATCTTTATTGTAGACAATTAAATGATGATTATTAATGTAAAAGTGACTAAAGAGATATCTCTATCTCTAGTTCTCGATTTACAAGAAAAATAAAACTTCTCCCCCCTCCCCTGCCGCTGGCTCACCCTTGGGGACTTTTAGCATGTTCATCTGGACACTCAAAAAATAACTCTGCCAATTTTCAAAACAACACGAATTATTTGGTCTGAATTCCTTAATTCGACCAGGCTAACACTCATAGCTGTTTATAGATGTATATGCTAAGATGTATGCTATCTGAAATAAATATTTTGAATTGAATTGAACAGCACTCACGTTAAAGAGCCCAATTCTCATTCATGTGAAACCCTTCCGCTTGTTCTACCTGGCCGGGAAAAAAAAGGCTTTAAAATTAGGGGAAGTTATGCTTTCATCCCTTACAATAGATGTTTTCAGTCGTCTTGGTGTCACCTGTCATGCACCCTATGGGGGTTGTCCTAAAGGTAGTGAGGGGTTTAAAACCGTAGACGCAAAATATCTACGACATTTCATACGAAAAAGACATTATTTTACGTATATGCTTTCAATTCGCATGGGCAAGAATCAAGCCCCAACTAGTACATAACCCAATATGTCAACAGCTCCTTGTAGGTTTGTATCTCTATGTTAGGAGGATAGAGTAACTGCCTGTCTGTGTAAATGTTGCTGGCAGCTGGTTGCAATCAAACTGTACTGGAACTCAGTTACGGGTATTTAATCGTGCTGATAAACTTCACGGGATTCACGACATGTCTTAAGTATAGTTACTTATTTGTGAATATGCTATTGGTTTTTCATCATAAAGTTCGCTTTAAGTATATTGAAATATTAAACCCCCGTAAATCGGTTTTCACTCAAAACGTCAAAATAGTAGTAGGTACAAGTAGGTCTGTTGGTACTTTTTTTACTAGATAAGTATATTTTAATGAAGTGAAATATGGGGGTTTCTTAATAAACATACTAATATTTTCACCTCGGTTCGAACTGAAATTATTTCTTGTCATACACAAAAAAATGAGTATTGAATTACTGGATATAAGTCGGTCCAGCCAGCGCCTCTACTATCACGTATGAGAATTGGCGTGACGCTGTATTACATTTCCTGTTATGCAATTTCCGTAACCGTGCCATCTTCCCGGAGTAATCTTCGGACAAAAAACCTGTCACACATACCGGCCAATCAGCAGTCAGCTACACCGGCGGCGTGTAGCGGTAACCGCGCGTTATGTCATGCGGCCTTGCTCAGGCGCTTACGTCGTCGTCGCGGCGCCTTGCGCCAGCGCAACGGTTGTTGGTGTTGCCCAGTTTCCGTGCTGGCCTGCTGCTGTATTGTCAAGGTCATTGCAATGCCGATATTGAAATGATGATGATGATGATGATGATGGATTGAGGATGGTTTAGAAGACAGTAACGTCCGATTTCAAAAGCCTATCTATCCTCAATCTGCAGATAGATAGGGTGACATAATATGTATGATATAATTTTCATAGCGCAACTGTCAAGTGTGTGAATGTGAAAATCGTAGATTATTGAAAATGGACGTAAGTGTTAAAAGGTTATTGAAAATGGACGTAAGTGTACATAGTTACCTATTGAAAAAGTGGGCGGGTGATCTAGTTTTACCTTTACTTATAACGGACGTTCTAGCGGAGATGGAAACATCGCGAGGAAACCTTCACTACACACTGAGAAAACGTAAGGGTTGAAAATAAATAAAATACTGCTAAAAATAACCCAGCATGTTTGTCAATATAGCACCTGCAAAGTTTGAAGTTAAAAACGAATAAGTCAACTTTGCAGTCACTACTTATTAAATATTAACCGTGAAAATGGGTTAAAAATCTTTCTTTAATAATAACATAGTAGGCTACATTAGTAGTAACAGAGTAAATTAGACTGCATTTAACCAATTTCACTTTGTAGCTTGAAGCAAGTTACTCGGTCTACTTAAACAATTTATTCGGTAAGTATAACCGGCCTACTCGGTAGTTACAGCAATGCAACTTGGTTAACTTAACCAAGGCACTCGGTAAGTACAGCCAGTTTACTAGGTAGTTACAGCAATTCAATTTGGTTAAATTAACCAATTTACTCGGTAACTACGGCCATTTCATTGTGTAGTCACAGCAATGCTACTTGTTTAATATTACCAATTTACTTGGTAACTACAGACAGTTTATTGTGTAGTCACAGCAATGCTACTTGGTTAACTTAACGAATTTACTCGGTAACTGCAGCCAGTTTATTGTATAGTCACAGCAATGCTACTTGGTTAACTTAACGAATTTACTCGGTAACTGCAGCCAGTTTATTGTGTAGTCACAGCAATGCTACTTGGTTAACTAAATGATTTTACTCGGTAACTGCAGCCAGTTTATTGTGTAGTCACAGCAATGCTACTTGGTTAACTTTGATAGAACGTCCAAGCCCTGGTCCTGCTGGAAGGAGCTCGTGGAAGGACAATCCTAGGGACGTGCGTCCTGCCAGCAGTACGCAATATTTTGTGGACTGTATATGGATATCAGAAGCTGTCCTTCCAGCAGTACTTGACTTTCGAGCGTAATAGAATAAGGCAGGGGTGACAAACATTTTTTATTTTTTGGTATAGGTATCTAGAAATAGACGCGGGCGCTTCTAGAGGTTACGGGGTAGAAAAATAAACAAGAAAATGATTATGTCATGCAGGGATTCCACTCGTGATGTGGTAGGTAAAGCAGTTTCTTCCTGTCCTGCGGGGCGATTCTGGCGCTAGCGAGATCATGACCATGGTCGAAATATCGATTTTGAGATACCGAAATTTCTATCAAAGACAAGATAAAGCTATTCTTACGACTAGCCTTTCGACCAACCGAGATATTTCGACCCGTTTTGGATCGAAATAAATATAAGTCGAGATTGTTTTCTACGGATTTAGGCCGTATCAAAACCGATATCTCGACTGGGGAGATGATCGCGATAGCGCGAAAATCGGGGGCCTGTACCCCAACAATAACTTATATCGTAGTCATCACCAAAATGTTTCCGACTCCAGTTTTTCTGGCCATCAATTTCGTCAAAACATGTGGCTTTGACGCGAACGCGGACTCCACGTGTTATACTCGTCGCCATCTCGGCCAGACTAATCGTAGAAACACGATTCAAAAACTCGCTGAATCAGAAAAAGACGCACTATGCATGTCAGTTAATTGCGTCCTGCTAGCAGGCTTAGAAAGCCTCATATAACCAAAAACATTGCATCCTACCGGTAGTACGCAAAGTCCTGATGGCAGGACTCTGGACGGTCTATCATTAACGAATTTACTCGGTAACTGCAGCCAGTTTATTGTGTAGTTACAGCAATGCAACTTGGTTAACCTCACCAATTTACTCAGTAAGTACAGCCAGTTCATTAGGTAGTTACAGCAATGTTACTCAGTATTAGGAACCAATTCAATCGTAAGATAAGGTCAATTAACTTAGTATTATGAATAAAAACTATTAATTTGCCTACATATTATTATATTTTTAAGTGCAACATTATAAGATTTCACTATCTTATAATGTAACATATGAAAAATACAATTAAAGGTACATAAATAGATTTTATTAAAATACGAAGTTAATTAACCATACTAACGATTGAATTGGTTTAGAATACTTGAGTAACATTGCTGTAAAGCTGCTGTAGTTACCGAGTAGCTAAACTTTGGCTGTAAAAGACATCGTATCAAAAAAAGAAACCACGAGTTCTACTCATCAATATAAACGACTTTTACTAAGGGAATCGTTTCTGGAATCGAAATAATTTCGACTATATTTAGAGAGCGAAACGAAATCGTAATAAAAAATATCCAAAGATGTGTCCCTTATTAAGTTGTTTGTATTTACAGGTAGTTAAGAAATCTTACAGGGAGTAAAGGAAAATACAAATTTATGTAAGTGTAATATAAAAATATATTTTTGAATGTCAAAAAATTAATACAGTCAACTATAACTATAGTATAAAAGGCCCCTAGTGGGGAAGTTTTGGGGTAGTTAGTACTAATTTATTTCATTCTATATGTATTTTGGGGTGCTGAACCCGAATCTGAGGTTCCTTCTCCGACTTCGGATTTTGAGGGCCGCCAAACGTTTTTTTGGCTGTTCTTTAGACGCACGCTTGTTACAGACATAAGTGTAGGTATCAACAACATGCAGGCAATGTTGGCGGTTACCTCGGATGCTGGAACAACAAGAAAGGTTATTTCAGTTTACGAGTAGTAGTATACATCTAAATAAAAAACAATTTCCGAATGTATGAAAGATCATCACATAGTATTCAATAACATACTTAGTAGTTTTAATAATAATAGTAGTATAGTAGGTACCCAGTAGTAATATATATGTTACGGGTAAAGCCCGGGTAAACCTAGGTTTACCCGGGTAAAGCCCAAAGACACAATAAAGTTGATTGAAATTTCGGACTTTAAATCCTAGGTCTACCCGGGTAAACCTAGGTTTACCCGGCCTCCGGACTTTACCCGTAACATATATATGTATATAAATTTAGAGATTACTTACAGTCCTGCAAACTGATGAGTTCATGTAAGAATGTGTCCTTGTTGTTACTTTGTCGCTTCTTGGCCAGTTTAAAAACTTTTTCTTTTAGAGCAGGAAAGCTCTCAAAAATATCTCTGTAATTTCCAGCATCTTCCAAACAGCTCTTCAAAATCTTTTTCCAACTGTAAACAATTTCATAAATTAGTCATTTATTCAGATTGTCATTGTTATTCTGGAACCGGAACCCAGGACCCTTGGCTTCATAGGCAGGGTCACTACTCACTCGACTCAGCCATTCGGGTCGTCAATATAATAATTATAATTATTAGGATAATTGTTAGTTAGTTACATAGGGAGATGCACTCAAGCAAAAAAAACAAACTGATTAAAAATAAACTATTTCAATACTAATTATTCAGTGCCTGAACGAAGGAGACAATTTTAGATTGAAAAAAAAAAAAAAACATAACAATACCTAATTTGAAAACTGCTGTTAAATATTAGTAGTAGTAGGAATATTATTTAGGTTTAAGCTATTTGAATTAGGAAAAAATAAACACAGACAAAACTACAAGTAGGTACCTATTTGCAGTTTTTTCCAAAAATTGATATTAGTCCCTTTTGAACAGACACTGAACTCGTGACGGGACAAAACAAACTTACAATTGAATTATTGCAGTCTAGGTTTGCTTTCTGCGCCTCCAATTTCCTCTAAAATATTGTTCTTGGCCCCAGTTTTGGGATTAAGTCCTTTAAGTCTGTCTCCCTCAATAGGAGGAGAGATAGAGTTGTTATCTCATTTTCTGTAATGAAAAGAAAAAAGCTGCAAGGAAAAACAAACCACCACACTGCTGGAAGCTGTGGCTGTCAGCCATGGCTTACAGCCTGTCCCTGGGATGGAGGAGTCGGCTGAAAGCGCCGCAGGAGAATCAGGCACGGCATAGGCTCTATATGTATAGTCTAGTGGCTAGGGCCCGGCCACTGCCTCCTGTCCGGGAGGCCGTGGTTCGATCCCCAGCTGCCAGTTTCAGTACCTATGTACTTTAGCCGTAACCCCCACCCCGCAGGCTTAGCGTAGTAGGTAGATAAAGTGGGGTTTTGACGATAAGAGTACGCTCGGACAGAGTGCACTCGGATGACTTTTTAGAAACAAAATGGCGTCGTCGAAGAAAAATAAAGCGGAGATCATAAAAAAATGGACAGAAAGGGATACGGTGCGCTTTTTAGAACCAGAAAACTGTGTGAAAACCGCAATCCAAGTGAACTCATAAACGACTTTAAACGAGCTAGCTCGTATGAGTTCGTCCGAGTGCACCCGGTCCGAGCCTACTCTTATCGTGAAAACCTCACATGCAAATGCATTTTCACGGGGTTTTTTACACGATGTCAAATGGCGTCTATTACCCTTCCGCTTTTGCAGTGTTCTACCACCAGTTTTGCCATGACTGAGGGATTGTATTCCGTTTGATATTTATGTGACGAAAACCTGCATCTAATGTTGTTTTCGTCAGTCATCCATGCATGACTGCATGATGGTTTAGTTTAGAGAAATGGATGATGGCTTACTCCGCGTGCTAGGTAATGGACGCCATAGATCGAAACCAATGAAAGAATCACATGAACTTTACTGACCTCTGAATACTTCAATATAATCTTGCAGCTTCCAGGCCGTTAGCAGATTTCTCACTTCTTCGTCCATGATTTGCACAGAGTAATCTGAATCACGATCACCAATATCACTAGGCGCGCACGCGACCAACTTTACAAGCAACCGGGGGCAGAATGAACGAGTGAAAAGACCACAGCGCACAGAGTACAGAACAGAGTGAATCGGATCGAGTCGCTCGGTTAAAACTGAATAAGTATCTCGATTATTTTTCGACTCTGTTAGATTTAGATGACACAGCTTGGGTAGCAATAAAGAGGCAATAACCAATGTAGTTTGCAAGAATCAACCGATGCAATTTACTTATTTAAAAACACACGAGCAATTATTTAGAATTAAATTAGTACATGTTATTTAATAATAATCCACCTGGTTTATTAAAAAGAACCCAGTAATTACTCGTTTGAAATCAATAAACACTCCGATTAGAATTAAATGAGTTCTACTTGACTGTCATTAAACAAATATGTTTGTAAAAAATAATCGATTTAAATACTAATTTAGAACCAACAAAATGCTTATTAGCAGTTGACAAAACCACTCAGTAGTTATGGATCAAGTTCGAAAGTGGTTGGATGTACCAAATATGTTACTTGAAAATGATTAATTTTCTGTTTGATAATAATCAAGAATCTTTAACAATATTCACCTGTCTATTCTATGCCAAGTTAACTTAGAGTATTGTAAATAAGTCTTAGTTAAAATATGCCGATATGCTTTTAACCGAGCCAAAAAGGTCCTCGGTTAGTAATTTATTTTTTCAGTGCACCATAACTGTGGCGAGTGGCTAGCTCCCTGTCAAATAGTGTATTGTATAACTGGCTAAAAGTATACCTCTGCTATCTTATGATACTGCTAATTTTATCACAATCAGTGAAGTAGGTGTCTGATAAACCAGCTAGTCCAGAACAAATGGCAAGACGAGCGATTTAGTATACACCTGACAATCTATATTACTCTAGAGGCATTAATCTTGAACCGCCTTTTAATTGAGATTTAACATGCTGCCTTATCGAGAAACTCCAGTTTATTAGTTAGTCTTCAAGACTTGCAAAGCAATTTGTACGCCGCCTTTAGGACAAGTTACTGGCACAAGATCCAGTTTCTCATATGAGACATATACACGAAACAATAAAACTGCTCTATAGGATTTATTGTTGAGGTGACCACCTATCATAATTTGGCACACAGTTTTATTATTTTGTGCAATCGCCAAATGTCAAAACAATCACATCAAGGGAATCAGTCTGGGCCATATTTAATTAGGTCGTGCCACAGGTCGCGCCACCAACAAGACACCAAAAAATGTTACAGTTGTATGGACCTCATTTCATTAGGACAACACTCCTAATGAAATATGGCCTCTAAAGTTTGGAAAAAGTTCGATCATCGGACTACACTAGTATGACAGGTTAGGATAAAGAGTACCTAATTAAAATGCTATCAAAATAGTTGAACGAACAAATGAAGTACCGTGCAATAAAGATTATGAATAAGTACAAGTTAATAACCTGCATATTCCTCATGATTGCATTTTGCAATGTCTGTAATCCTTCTGGCCCCCGATTCTTGCGCTATCGAGATCATATCCCCAGCCGAGATATCGGTTTTCATACGGCCTAAATCCGTCGATCTCGATTTATATTTATTTCGATCGAAAACGGGTTTAGATATCTCGGTTGGTCGAAAGGCTAGTCGTAAGAATAGCGTTTACTTGTTTTTGATAGAGATTTCGGTATCTCAATATCGATATTTCGACCATGGACATCGCTAGCGCCAGAATTGCCCCCCTGTGATCTTACAAATATCTGTATAAACAAACTAAACCACGTTCCGTGTGATGTTAATTACTAGTAATCTGCTATATCGATAAGGCATTGGGTATATGGACGATACACATAAACAGTACTCAAAGTGGGCTGTACAGTAAAACCAGAAATTTCAAAGTAGAGCTCGTCTAAGCTGAAATGACGCTCCCCACTCCTTGGTTTTGTATTTACTTATCATACAAAACCAAGGAGTGGGGCGCGTCATTTCAGCTTAGACGAGCTCTAGGAGAGTAATTTATTGGAGCGTAGGTTACACTGTATCTTTTAGAGCAGCAGTTCTATAGATACTTAAATCATGTAAATATAATCTAATTAATATAGATTTAAGTAAAGTAAATGTTGCCCATTAATGTTCGCACCGAGGAGCACAGGCCTTTACCCGCATCCGAGTAAGATTGAGCCATACTCCACCACACTGGCTCAGTGCGGGTTGGTGGAGGGGTTTTACGACTACTACATACTACGAAGTAGTGATAGTAGCCGGGACCTACAGCTTAACGTGCCATCCGAAACACGAAGTGTCCGATAATGTACTTAAGACAAATTAATCATCTCATTGCTACATGGTCAGCACCGGGATTCGAACCTGCATCTCCTGCGTGAGAAGCAAGGTGAAACCGTGAAACTTTTATATAGATGATAAGACAAAACATACTTTTGGCAGTTTCTTTTCGCTTGAGCGCTTGATTGCCACGGACAGACATACAAACGACAGACAGACCAACAGACAGACGCTTCAAACTTACCTATCCACTCAAAGGTCCGCTGGTCATTCATTCCACTTTCCATAGTAATGTTTTTTCATAGGTTTTGAACTTTAACTCGATGTGGGTAGCCGTGGCCGTGGACTTTCAACGGGCATACGAGTAGCTAAAACACCCGATTTTGACACAACAATATTCAAAGGAAAAAATATACTACTAAGGCTGGAATTCACCAACAAAAAGTTATACGAGAATAACTATCCCGGGGATAACTTATATGACAAATGACAGTTCAAAATTATTTGATCTGATCTAGGTGTCACTGGTGTCTATGAAAAAGTAGAAGATACTCTCGGGTAAAAGTTACTCTTTCCTTGGTAAAATCCGGGCTAAGAGTAACTTTTACTCGAGAGTATCTTCTACTTTTTCATAGACACCAGATGATCACCTCATTTTGAACTGTGATTTGTCATACAAGTTATCCCCGGTATAGTTATTCTCGTATAACTTTTTGTTGGTGAAATCCAGCTTAAGAAATAAAACCATGTGAAAAAACGCGTTTGTTAACAAATACGATCATAAAAGTCGCTACCAAGAAATAATGAGACCAGGACTTTTTTAATGGGAAATTTTGCGACTAGGGATAACGGCGAAAGGAAAATAAGCTGCAAGGAAAACATGCTTTTGGGAAACTCATCTAACAAATCAACATCTACAGTAATACTAAAGATTTGTGATTTTGATGTACAACCAAGAGTGAGCCTGCGTTATGTTTTCGCGTAATTTTATAGCCGAAGCAGCGGCCCTGATTTGCGGACGGGTAAAAAGCCTGCGGAGTCTAAGTGCCTACAATGCAGTACTGCATTGTGAAGTAGTCTAGCAGCTCGTAGACTATTCTAGTAAAGACACGAGTTCCCGTGCAATGTGTTTACATCATTGTCTTGCTGAACCATTGTTCTGTAACTACATGGCTGCTCTATTGACAGTAGTTCCGTACCTGAACCGTAATACTGTTATGTTACTACAAGTAACTATACCTATTACCGTTATATCTATATTTAACTTCAATACTAAGCCAAACACGACTTTGTAAATAACACACGTGATTTTGAGAGGCGGTCATCTACAAAAGAGAGATTTCAAAAGATTTTAACAATATTTTATTATGACAAGAGGTGGCCTGCAAATTAAGCCCAAGGTTAAGTTTAAGCCTTTGTCACACACCTACGTCCATGCATTCACACGATGCCCTAATGAGTTTGTAAATAAAGGACAGCCATAATGGTCTTCGTCTTCACTTATCATATTTTAAACCCTTCTTCTGTATTCGGGACAATAAAGCAGATATGGCAATGAGGTCCATATTTGATGCTTGTTACCCTTTAACACTTGAAAATAAAACCATCAAATGTGACACGTTTCACGAATATAAAATCTACATACCTTCACTTTTTAAGAATTCCTGTTCGAAAGGGTTACTCTACCATCACCCCCCTTTGGAGCTTTTACAAGATATCTTGATGACTAGATGATGAGATGACGATTTACGAACTAAGGATAATATTTAGAAAACTATATTTTTCTAACAAAGTACATATTAACAAAACTTCACGCCTTTTCCACCAACCACGTTTGTTCGGATATTGAATAGCATACTATTGCATTTTGCCCATTTTGAAGGAAATGTCTTTTCTGATATTCACCTCATCTTTGCCACGATGGGCATGCGGCATGCGCTACAATTTACCTGCAAAATTACAAGGCACTTTGCAGCCCAATGATATACTATTTTATAATCCACCATTGAAATAGACGTATCACATCACCAGGTCCATTACACCGTGGTATAGTGGTCAATTTCCTTTAAATCATAGCTGAAGTATGGCTTGGTATTGTATAGTGGTCAATTTCCTTTGAATCACAGCTGAAGTATGGCTTGGTATGGTATAGTGGTGAATTTCCTTTGAATCACAGCTGAAGTATGGCTTATTTACTTTCTTCGTGATTTTCGTGATTTTCGTGATTTCCTCAATCTATGCTTTGATGATAAAGAGTACTTTTGTGTGATATGTAGTTACAGTGTCGATTACTACAACCAGTAGCTTGGAACTGTAAAGACTAATATAATGCATCAGTTAATCCACCATATCGCATAACAGTGTTGTTGCTATTAAAACTGCAACTCAACTAACGTACAACTTAATTCTCTGTAGACTTTAAGCGCCACTCAACCTTGAGTTTGAAGAGTTTCGTCCGGTCATAAAACAAATTACTGACTGGCAAAATTTTTTACTGCCAATTACATGACAACAATCATCCAGCAGGAAAATACCGTGAGTCTCCTACCAAGGCTCGACAGGACGAAGCTTTCATACCTATTTCATTAAAACATCGCTAAAGTATTCAGGACAATTAAAATGGAAGCGTCATCCGCTTACCTTTCTGCCGAAGCACACGTTATGCATCTCATGTACATACAAATATACATGTATAGTATAACGACAATAGTAATTTTGCATCTGTAATTGTCTTTTCGATGTAAAGTCAAGGAATTTAATATGAGTTGGGGCCCACCTAAGTGCACCATAAGAGCTTTGTCATTACAGAGCACGTATGTTATTTGGCTCAGGTAGAAGTGGGTAGAAGTACAGAGAGGGGTACTCAGAAGAAGAGAAAGTAGAAGAAGAAAAAGAAGAAGTCGGCAGGACACCTGGAAAGGCGAGAAGACGGCAGATGGACCAGATCTGTAACCGAGTGGTGGGGCCAAGAGGAGGCCAAAGATAAGTCAGCAGACCACCTGCCAGATGGTCCGATGGCGTAGCGAGGTTAGCAGCAAAACAGTGGTCGCGGGTTGCACAGGACCGAGTTGAATGGCTATATATATGGTTGAGGCCTATACCCAACAGTGGGTTCCCTGATAGGCCGAATATTTTCATCATAATCATCATCATTTAATAAAGTAGAAGGGTTAGTTGGTTCACGAGATGTAGCGAAGCGGTCAAAGTTACCCTCTTTCTCGCGTACTGTACTGGCCTGTACACAAGTGAACTATGGTGCAGGTACAGACAAGCTGACTGCAATGCTATGAGAGTGCAGTACAACAATGCGCTCAGGATCATCCGTCGATTGCCACGATACTGCAGCGCGTCGCAGATGTTTACGGAGAGGAGACTCCCGGACTTCCACGGTCTCATGGTGCACCGGATGGCGTCTACGCAGGAGCAGTATGCCAGAACCGGCAACACCATGTTGCAGGCAGCTCTGGCACTCCGTGGACCTATACAGGAGACGTGGACGCGAGTACACCTGACGTATACGCAATAAGAACAATTTTATGTTTTATTTGTAATTTTGTATATGGCTACGGCTGGAATAAAGACCAATTTATTATTTATTTATACTTATTTATATTAAAGTTACACTGCAGTACCTGCATCGTAACCGAGTTCTTTATGAGACTCTATGCAACCACGCACAACTGTCAGCATCGTCCTCCCGAATACATTCATGCGCGCGCAGTACAAAATAGGTCTGAAAGTCTTGATAAATCTTATTCTAATGTTTCGACCGTAATGCATTGTGAGTCTAATAAAATGACATTCCGGAAGTAAATGCCTTAACCACACTTTAGCTCGACCCCCCTAAACTTTCAGTCTTTGTCTCAGTGGACTTCTTGAATGCTTAAATCCAGACGAAGCTTCCTGGCCACAACAGACCCTCTTGCTGAGATGCCTGCTTCCGCAAGGCTTATGCTTTGGGAGCAATCCCCACAAATCCACATAAGCCTTGATTGGGGTAAACCTGAGGAGCAACTCCCTCCGGGCCAAAACCTGAACTGGCGGCTGTGGAAACATTGAACCGGCTGAGATCACGCGTCGGGCGCACCAGAGACAACATGCGACGCTGGGGCATCCGCCTGAGGACGCAAGTACAAGTTGCCGTTGCGGTGCCCCCCAAACTTCCAGCCACCTGCTGTCATGCCCGCTGTGCCCGACTTCCTGCACACACGCCGACCTTATACAGGCTAATGACAAAGCCATCGCAGTGGCTGACTACTAGAAGGATCTCCTATGATTCTTCCTACGTCAACTTAAGTTTCCACACGAAGAAGAAGAAGACTTGAATGTCGGCTCCAGCGCTAATTATTCTTAGTGAAGGCCTGTTGGGATCGTGTTTTTCTTGCGCAGGATTACCGATCATCCTCAGAACGGGTATCGCGAGATTGTGGACGCGGGAATATAATGTTATAGGGCACTGCTGTCCTGGTGATTGCATCCGCTACGGAGCTGTCGGTCTGTGGAGGTTAATGTGCACTATTTTAGATTTTTCTGCAGGGGCATGTTGGATTTTGTTGCATGGTAGGTAAGTAATCTTAAGGGCACTACTCACGATGCAACCTGGCTTGCAATCGGTCGCCGCAACTCATAGAAGGCAGGTTGCCTTGCAACCGCTAGAGAAGGACGGAGCAGGAAGATATACAGAGAGGGAAATACAAGTTGCAGGCGACCGATTGCATCGTGAGTAGAGCCCTTTAATTATCTGGCCATGGTTCTATAAAGTTCTAACATTTTTTGATGAACTTTGAATATAACTTTATCTATCAGCTCAAGCATATGACTTTTTTCTCATAATTACAAATTACATAAACCTGCACAGATTGCTGCTGCATGCAGAGTACTTACAGTCAAGAAAATCAAGATCTGTCAAGCAAGAATACAACACAAGTTAAGAAAACCTGTAACTGAAATTTTACACGAGCGATCCGATAAAAGGTAAGTATAATAGAATGTACAAAGTCCACAACATCACTTGAAGTTCCGAAAATTGTGTCTAAACGCGACAGAAAGATGAAAGAATGCGTTAAAAACATACTTTAGCTACGGATGGTGACGGAAACGATATTAACCTCTATTTCGCGATTTCGTCAGCTACGAACAACGACATAGTCACGATTCGAGCGCGAAACGAGAGCACTTTTGAAGCACTATTCTGCGATATAACCAGGCGTCGCGCCTTTTCTCATGCGAGGTGGCAGAGGCCCAATTATGCCCATGTTTAGCCAGATATTAAATACTCCATTTTACGTGACAAGCATTCAGACCATGGACGCAGTTATTGAGGCTTAGGACATCCGTAATCCATGCTTATGATAAATTACATATCTCATGGCACATGGTCAACACGGTTGATATAAAAGGCCTTTTATTTTTAAATGTTAAATTAATCATAGCCTTGCCAGGATTTTGCTAGGCAAATCGCGATGTATTTATATTATAGCATACAAAATTTGATAAAAACCAAGTTTCATCGCAATAACAGATGGGTGAAGGTCGAGCTCTCTTCGGATCTTAGACCGGTACTTTTAGTATGTGGTTTAAAATATTAATTCCTACAACTATTACAAAATTCGCTTATACATTAATTATTTCTCCTAATTGGCATATTTTGGTGTTCGTTCAGTGGACTAAGTATGCACCGCGGGGTAAAGGTAATATCCCTATCCTATAAGTATAATTCGACCGCAGCACTGGACATGTGGAATTAAATGAAAGGTTATGAAAAATCCCTCCCAAAATATTCCTTATAAAATAACTACATACTTGTAGACGTTGTACAAAGTTGGTTGCAGAATCAGTCACCAAAGTCGCTGCATGGTCTAACAAGACGGTAACAGGGTCTTCAACCTCAGCGTCACGCCCTCGTCATGGCAAGATGCGCTGAATTCAAGCAAGGTGTACTGCACTAATCTATTTTTGATATTCTCGTTTGATCTGTAGATACGAACTGCTTAAAACTTGCGTCATTTCTATGATTTGGAATTGAACTCAATAATTCCAAACTCTCAAAGATACATTATGTAAATTCAATTAAATGTAGATGTCTAGGTACATAAATAAAAATTCGTAAGCGTCTTTTTGGCAAGTTGCCAGTAGGGTGCACAAAAATAATTGTTTTCGTAATGCAGGGGGGGGATTGGGTTACTACTATGGACCATTGGCGTAATTATTTTTTAGGCGATTACCGATATCTTTATCGTTATTTGGTAGCAGTACCATAATGTATATTTAAAGACGAAGCATTGCTGTAAACCATTTCCAAGCTGAGATAATGGAGCTTCAATGTAACAATTTTGTACTGAAATAATTCACAAAGTTTAAAACTTAAAAAAACTGTCTTCGAGACCTTATTACTCAATCCTCTCTGCTCGCGTTGCTCGATTTTTAATTGCTCTTTCAAAACTTACAACTTTCATGAGTGGCCACCAAAAGTCAAAATCGACCAAGCTCTAAGAAAACGTCAAAACGACGCCAACTTCTCCCAAACCCCACTAAAATATTGGTCCAAATCTGTAAAAGCTACAAAATCCCTTGTAGCTTTTACAGATTTTGATTTCAGTTGACAATCACTGAAAACTAACTATAACCGAGTTCACCAGCACGTGTTAATTTTCACACATCCCAAACAACCACTAAATGGGACAACGACCTCTAATTTAGGATGACTAAAAAGTAGAGAATTTCCACACTCCGAATTTACTTATCGCTGACGTCACGCCTTTTAGACGGCCATCGTCGTTAAAAAAAGCTCTGATGCCATGGCTGATTTTACTAGTGAATGCTTGAGGTATCTTGAGGTCAATACACGACTGTCGGGTATGTGGGTCAGAGCGACCATAGCTGTGGACGTGGATCCCGCAGACGATATAATAACCAGATTTATATGCGTAATCTGTATGCGTGTGTGTAATCCTTTTTTTATGATGAGCGGTCACTGTTTTTGTAGACGTTGCTGGTTCGAGCGGATCTACTGACTCCTCTTAACTTGTCACGCTGAAACATGAAACTCTGAACCATGTTACATTGATCGACTGTTTTTATGAATCCCATTGGGTCAAGGAAATGTGCGATTTCTCACAGTAGAAATCCCAAATTTAAGCAAAGACCTCACCAAGTCTGTTTCATATTATCATCCAAGTTAGATTTAGATTATGAAAATTATATTCGCTTGGCCAAGAGACTGCTGAACCGATACATAATAAATACTTAGTAATGAACCAACGGAACTATACTAACAAATAAATTAAAACAGGGATGCACGGTACTGACTTCCCTTTGTGTCAAACTCTCTTTCATGCCTAGATTTGCTTGAAGAAATCTCTTTTTAGAGATAAGCTCGCCTTTAAATCTACAAATGTTTTCTTTTGTTGTTAAATGAAACGAAATGAAGATTTTAATAACCTTCTGCCTTCTGTAGCCCCTCAAACACAGAATGTGTACGAGTTAAGCAAGGAGGTGAACAATCTGCCAGTAGGTCACAGAGTAGACGCTGGCAGAGCCCCAAACAAGCTGCCCATGTTGTTCTTTCGAATGAAATTACTTTTAACACCTTCACAATCACTATAATATGTACAAACATATAGGAATATCGGCATTTTATAATTTCAATGAAGAGGCTGCGCTGCTCTTAAGGATTAACTTAGGATTACATATTAAGTCATGTCATGGCAAGTGGCGTGGCTGAAACACACGTCACTAAGGGTTGATAAATCATAATACATTGTCCAAAGTGATTTAATTTTAAGATCCTTAAATAGTCACAAAAATATTGTTGAAAACTTCTATTTTATCTACGCAATTGTCCTATTTTGATAAATTTTTACTGTACTTCGCTTAGCCGACAAACAGAGGGTATGGTAAGGTATTCTCGCGCATTCGATATACAAATATCGACGACTATATCGAGTGATTTTGTATGTGTATCACTCGATACAGGTGAGCGAGAATCATACCCAGAGAACTGTTACAGTTTTTGAGTCTATCAACTTGTCATACTCAATGGTATTTAGATTTACTTAAAAATAGTGGATAGTTTTACTGATCTATTTTTATTTCGTTGCATCGTTATACCTAACACCTTCAAACTTGTAAGCGTAATGTTTTTTACAGAACCAAAAGGAGGATCTGCCATGTCACATTTCAAGGTAAATTAAATTCAACGACTCGTTATTCCAAAATATATACAATATTAATGATACTATTTGGCACCTAAATATAAATTTTATGAGTTTCTTGACCACGGATTTTTTTATTCTTAAAACGAAATCACATCATAATATTCTAGAGTCTAGAGTTATTTTAGATGAAAATTGTAACATAGCGCGAGAAAAAAATGGCTGTTTAAGTTTGCATTGCTGTGAGGTACGTGACAAGAAGCTAAGAGGAATATTATGTAAAACTCAACATAATTTCCGTAATATACTTACTGTCAAACTTCTCACAGCCATAACCCAACATAAAAGCCAACTCATTAACAAGTCACGATGATTTTAAGTGCCCTACGGGTAATTTGACCTGCTGTTTAGTGTCGCTGAGCTAAGCGTTGTAAAGTGGTAAAGTTACAAAGCAAACTTTGGTCTCACCAAGTCTCCAGAGAAAAAAGCACGTACTTTAGATTCAAAGAGCAGTTTTTTTAACTATAAGGAGTTGGTATTCAATGAACTATCAATAGATCATCTATACCTATGTTGTACGATAGAGTATTTTTTATAAGTTACTTGATTTTTGGCTTAGCTGTGCTTCTGCCGTTCTGTATGGAAATCCGTCCCGTGTTTAACTTATATTTTTTTGCGCAGAAGGTGACTGAAAACCCAAAATCGATTGTGAATGTTCATGCTTAGCCCACAGGCTGTAAGAGGCCTCAGCAAGATGGATGGCAGCTGAGGACACGTGAGGCCATTCACCTCCGACTATGCGAGTTGAAATAAAGTGGACTTGCCCAGGCAAGGCTATATTTTACTAGTTATTGCATCCCTCATAATTTGTATCTGGTAAACTAGATAGTCTGGATTTGGATGTTTGAAATACACACACACTTTTTTTAACACAGCTTACTTAATTAGTAATTCTGCACCACGACTAACTTATTTAAATATATGTATATTGACTATTTGCACTTAAATGAGGATTATGTTTTTGCTGGACGAAATATTCTTTGGAGGGGCTCGCCTTTCCGCAAAGCTACACCTTCTTTCCCATGGATCATTTACTGTCATATCCACACCATGCTGACATCAATTCAGAGGCACTTGTTTGCCAGCTAAGGACGGGACTGGCTCGCGGAAATGTTTGTAGACAAAAACAATCATTAAAATTGCTTGAAGCGAAGCATTCGCTCTCAATCGACGCGCACCGTCAATATCATTACAGCAACACGTTACATTGATATGTCTAGAGCACAATGCTTCCAGCAAAAATTTTGAAGTGCCTATTCATGAACTTATACTAAAAAATATGTAATGTCTGAAACGTAAATAATATATAATTTGAGGTATTCATAAACGCTTAAATATTTGTTGGCCACATTATATTTTATTATTACTAGCCTATATCATCCCACTGCTTGGCAAAACAAATACAAAAGAGATACTGACTGGCACAGATAACAAAGGTCCTATCAAATTATCTCTAGGATAATTTCGTAATTCGGCTTTTAGGATAAATATGTGCGCAATGCAAATAATTTTAATTAGTTGCAAATTTGCAGTTAGAGGTTAAAGCGATATTAAATACTCCATCGTAAATATTACCATCGATATTAATAAAGCATAAATTAACTTATTAATGATAATTTAATAGACGCATTACGTCAAACCGGTATTCAAGTCAAATTGCATTAAAGTCATAAATATAAAGTTTACTATGATCGATTGAAAATGTGTGTCCATTCAATAAAGTATGCACCTTGAGATGACATGTGCGGAATGCAAAACACATTGTTTCTCTGCATTTCGCATGCTGAATTCACCTTTACACTGTGAATATACGGCTTAGATATGCGTGAGTAAGTTTGTAACACATTCGGCTGGTATCATGCAATGTGTTCTGTCAATTGCGAAAGTTCAAAATAATAATGACACCAGCTTTTCTTGTACAATGTTATTTTTATACTTTTGTCATTTTGCACACCTTGGCTATTTATGGTATTTCTGCTTGAATTATGGCTAAACCGATCCAATGTAGTTTTTTTTTATGTTGTTTGGTTTTAGATTAGAATCGTCTGAATTATACATAAGTAGGAAATGCTACAAGTGTCCCAGCTAATGAGACGATAAATGAATTGTTTCATGAAGTCACAGGATAAGATTATTTTGTTAATTTTGAAATATGCTTTAAGTCGTTTTAGTTGTATTATAAGGGCTGTTAGTCATAGAAAGAATAATTTGTACGCATCCAGCAACAATCAAAGCTTGTTGCTTTGCTTATAAATGCAATGTACAGTACGGGGCCATTGTTTTGGCACGTTGGGTCTCGTCTCGCTCTCTCTCTCTCCCGCCAAGTCAAACGCCGAGTATCATACTCCAAACTCTCCCAACTCCACTTGGGTCCCGCCCCGACGTGCCAAAACAATGGCCTCGTACTGTACCTACCTATTATTTGTGTATATAACTATATTTATTTACAGTTCATCAGGGTAAGGCACAGACAGCATTTTCACATGATCTGAACTTTATTTATATAGTAAAACTAATCTTAGATTGTTATGCCTCGTTATTATTATTTCAAAGCCTCAAAACATGAGGCCTTCTAATTTTTCATGATTCTCCTGCGAATAAAGAAAGCCTATAGCAATCTGTGCAATTTGCGTTTGCGGTTGCACATAATGCAATTGTCAGATTGCAAGTCATGTGGGCTGCGTTTGCGCATCTTTGCGAAGACAGATGTCCTGCGCAAATATAATGATGATCGTTAAGTGTACATATATGAATGTGGTTGAAGTATAGGATATTTATGAAAACATATTGGAGTAAGTGGATCACGTAATGTAAAAAATATTAGGGAAAAGAATCGTTTGCTAGAGTGTGGTCAGTCTCACTTGGACGAGTGCTTTTTTATAGCAGCCACACTGCTGTTTATATTCTAAATTCCAAATTATTTATTGCTACATTGTGGTTTCTACATTGCTACATGGTGATGAAAACCGTCATTCTGTAGCATACATCTGTAAGTTAACTGACCAGTAATACTGTTGAACGACAGATTTCATTTTTTGCCGGTAATTTAAACGTATATCCGGTCGCATATACAGTGTTACAAGCATAACCATAACCAATTCTGCCCATCCCACATCAGCTCAACTGTGGTAATCCCGGGTGCTGCTGCCGAGTCAGCGGCGCAGATTAAGTGCACCAAATACGCGCAGCTTATGGGAAATTCTATTTTAACTAAGATAGGTACCTAATATTTATCAAACACAAATGTTAGATGTAAGTTAGCTTTTAAGACATTGTAGTGCCCTTACAGGGTTCATTGTTGGATATAATTTTGTAAAAGTGTACCACAATGACGCAATAAATATATGAGTATGAAATTACCTGTTTGTTCCTTTGGCAGTCGAGACAACTGGGGTATGGGGTTCGCAGGGTAGGGCCTTCATCAGGGACATTGGGCGTCGTTTGAGGGACCGTGGTTTTGACAATCGCTCCGGGTTTTTCCTGGTTCAGAGGATCTCACTCGCTGTGCAGCGTGGAATCGCTGCCAGTGTATGTAATGGGCAACTTTCAACCAGGCGGTTCGTTTGTGTATTTTTTTCTTTTTGCATTATCTTTATACGAGTCTTGACGAAGCTTTTGTTGTATTTTTGTCATTGTATTTTAATTGTATTTGAATTTTGTTGTTAAATGTGTTTGATGATTATCGATTTTATTGTTAAGATTTCAATAAAACTCCATTGTGCCGATTTGTGCCTCGACCATCCCGCATAGGAAAAGATGTATTTGTTTTTGTGCAGTTCTGCACTTACGACTGCAATATATTGAACCGTCAATCAACTAATAAACTCTATGTACTTTTTGCGTGGCGGCCATCGCAATACAAAATTACATTTGTGAGTCAGTATTTAAAAAAAGTACCGCCAAAATAATTAGCAGATGTTTTGGATGTTCCCTTCGCTAAGCCACAAAATAAAAACATTATTATGTACTATAGTGACATTTAGAATTGTTCTGTATGAAAGGAACCACCTGCACCCTCTTGGTATGAGAACTTACTCAACAGTAAACTCATGTACGACAATTATTAAAAGTATGTGAATAACAAAGAAACAAAAGTTTAAAAAGAACTTAACTTTAAAAATAACTATCTTTAAAAATATTGCTACGAACTTTGCTAACAACGGCGTTGATGTCTTTTGTATGGTGAACAGATTGCTTCGCCCGCTTAATGAGTGACTGATGGACCTATACCTATTTAAAATATATTTAAAATAACCTTTAAATACTTAAATATCTTAATATACATAAGTTTATCTTTGAAAAAAAAAAAACTGTATACCGGGTGTTTGGAGTATGGAGCGACAAAATTTTTTGGGGAGTTAGGGACATCATTCTGAACAACTTTCACTACTAAACCGATTTGACCAGAACAAATTTATTTTTCACTTCTCTAAATTCATCTGATAACGGCCCGGCCCAAAAAGTATTGAGATGTCATTAAAAATTTACTCTCATCAAATAGCTTTCATAACTGAAAGTTGTTCAGAATGATGTTTTCTACACCCCAAAAAAAATTGTCGCTCCATGCTCCAAACACCCTGTCATAATCAGGTGACTACAATAAAGAAATTAAGAAATAGTTGTCTGGTACGAAATATGTTTCATGTGTAGTAACAAATTAATGGTCACTCATCAGCATCTCATTCACTAACAGCATTTTCATATTTACTTATAAAAGGTAAAAACATGTAAATTCTTCACTAGATCATACATAAGCACATAATAACAATAATGTGTTACCATCCACAAAGCCTACCGTTCTATAAACGGCGAAACTGATCCTAAATTCATTATAAAAATGAGGCTATAACCGTCGCGGGCGCATCCTCGCAATCCTTTTCTATTCTCCGTGAGAACTACGGCAGATGCCGCCCCTAGGAGTGAAGGCTTTTTTGTGAACCATCCCTTGCGTACGGTTGCCATTTCGTTGGCTAAGTTTGGGACCTTTGGATTGGTTATGTGTAATAAATAATGAAATATTTCGATATTCATACTCATTTCGTTCATTCATTGATATTAATTAAGTAAATGCGATGACAGCCAGAGATATATACATAATTATTTGTTTCAACCAAAATACATAGAACTAATTAGATTTAAATAAAGTTGCATGATAACTTTCATTATATTAATTCTATCTCTGTTTTAATAAATTATGATCAGCATCGCAATACAGCGAGGCTGTGCCATCGTTTGGGCACCCTTCCACCCGGGTGCGATCTGAGCGAAATTTTTAACTTGTTAGTTAGTTACAATGTATATTTGTATGTATAAAGTTAGTTCATTATAAAATGCTAGTAAATAAATAAACAATATTTTTACACAATTATTAAAATAAATGTTCATTTGTAAACATATAATTATAATCAATTACTTCAATCTGTTTAAAAAAAAAAAACATTTTACAAGACGTATGGTCACCACTCTTTGATTTGAATCAACTTACACAAAAAAAATATAACCTTACCGTCTTGTTACTCGCTACTATTTTCCAAAGTGCAAGGGTTGTATTGCATCCGGTTGTTACCAATATTTGTGAGATTTATAGTAAAAGGGAATTCGCAATGAGATCTTCCCGTACAAGTTTTCTGATTGATGAAAAAAGTGTGAGTGTTAAAATTACATAACATCCTTTGGGAGGGTCAGGGCGTTTCTGGCGACCAACTACTGAGACCTGTATTAATAAACGGCCCTTAGCTCTGAGTGTTATCTCAAGCGTGTAAAAATAATTATTTTATATGATAAAACCGTCACTGAGATATTTGAGGTCAGGAAGATCAAAATCGCAGTGATGGCTATGGCATGGTCAAATAAAATTACAGAATTATTAGTCAATAGAACGCCCTCTGTTTTGATTAAAATAACGGTTCTTACCTGCATCTATAAAATGTTTTGTTCTGCATTATGCCGAAAAAGTAGTAAAACAAAAATTTATGATATCATAGATACCCGAAAGAAAGTAAAGAAAGTGTCGGCTCCTTTAAACTTAACAAATGAATATTCATAAAATAATTTTATTGCTTACTATAATGTAAAATACTTGGTAATACCTGCGTACCCTACTTTCTTTTTTACAACTGAAAATGGTCATAAACTAATCATGTCGTCGGAGAAAAAAACCTAACGAAGTTTAATTCACTCATATTAAACACATCATCTTTAACTTTATTTTCATCTTTAACACATGCTTAAAACAGTGATCTGTGTCGTCTATCCTCTACTAGGACCATTATTGAATGCATCCCAAACAAAAAATTATGAAAAAATATATCAAAATGATGCATAAAATTAAATGTTCAACCACAGTCATTGATAAAAGCTCTCCACATCCGCTGAAAGACGGACGGACGTAAAAACCGACAAAAAGTCTCTAAAAGCACGGCCACACTTCGAGCTTAGAAAGAACATTCGCGTTGTAAAAAGAGACAGAGTTATAGACGTGTATTGCTCTATCTCATTTTCAAGACACAAATCCCGAACCTTCGGATAAAATGGATCCGGAAGGAACAAAGAAACACATGACCAGAATAAAGGCAGATGGCGCCTAAACCCAAAACCATGAGCGGAAATCGAAAGGGATTTTTTAAGAACGTTTTTGCATTCAATCAGGTTTAAAAACCTGTGGGAACCATTGATGTAAAAAAAGTGAAAGCTTAATGTTTTCATAGAATAAACAATTTAAATTCTTGTTATTTAATATTTCCTACTTATGTTCTTTAACTTATGTTCTCTAGAAGTTTTTTCAGAAAGTACAGATATTTCCTTACATTAGAATTTTTATTTATTTTCAGTTTATTTCCAGTTGCAACCTTACAGCAGTGTTGTAATATTATAGTATCTGTGGTAATATACAACACCTTGATGAGCGCAGTATATTTGTTAAATTTCCTAAGTTCGTTGTAAAACAGTAAATTTTAAGAAAAAGAGTAAATATTTCATAATAACGATAAGTTAAAATATACTCCACATTTACTAGCAATAAACTAAATAATAAACTAAAAAAATATGTATAAATTATTTACTTGGATCATAATAGTCCTTACAAAAATTACTTAACCATCAATAACTTAAATACAATGTAAAACCCAAATTTTAATCTCAGAAGCAAACATGCCTATTAAATTAATTATACGACATCCTTTACTTATATCAGGAGAAGACATCTGTCGGATTTAAAAGTATAGCTAGTTTTTTTTCCTAACTTATTTGATCATTATCGATATAAAAACATGTGTTTTAAGGCGATACCCTAATTTTGTTTTAACGCTCAAAATTACCGGTGATACAGCAAATTGATGAGCAAAAAATTATGAAAAAAATAGAGAAAGTGGTATATGTCAGTTTTACTCTGCTTTTTTATTGTGATTTAATAGTTGCTACCTAATTTACGGTCATGGCAACAATGGTATCATAACAGTGAATAAATTAATTTTTATCTTATCTTAACAATAGCTATTGTAGCTAGAGTTACCGTCACACTAATTTGTAATCTGTGGCCACACTACATGGAGCAATTATTAGCAATACCGCGAATTACCGTTGCCGGGCAATAATTGCTGGAAAGTTAATGTGTGCGGATTGTGTCTTGGACATAAAACTTGAAATTGGAAGAAAATATCAAATCAAAAAGGGACTCAGGTAATATAAGTAAGTAATGCATGTAGGTAGGCTCTAAGACAAAGCCGACGTACACACATCGCCATTAGGACGCATGCACACTCACACAGAGCGGTAGTGCACGAGCGTGGGAGAGTGCCGCAGGTGCCAGCGCACAATGCGTTTCCTATGCGACCGGCAGTCGGCAGATGCAGCCTCCATAGACCATCGCACTGGTAGATGGGAGGCCAGGAAGTACGCCTAAATATTACTTAGTACTTACATACAAACTACCCGCACTGAGCCAACGTTCACCTCCTCAATTTTGATCGCATCCGGGTAAAGGCCTGTGCCCCTTGGTGGGGACTTTAAAGGGGAACATTTACTTTTTTACTTTACTTAATATACAAGTAAGGATGTTCTATAAGAGTTGGAAAGGATCATGAGGAAACATTTTTACTTCATAGCTGCATCAATGGGCTAGCCTTCTGTCACGTTAAATAGATTATAACCTTCATTACTAATTCACTGCCGAAATTGTAAATATATGGGTTGCCTTAAAAAATAACATTTTGTCGAATAGCAGATTACTATTTAGATCAAAAAGGCACTTTATTGGTAGTTTAAAAGATACATCATAATGAAATAGTATCGATGAATATTTTATCTACTCTCATGTCATAAAGTTCGAATTACAAACTTGAAATCGAATTTATAATGACGTACTTTATAAACACAATACAGTACAGCACAGTACAGTACAGTAATCAAATAAATAAAAAAATAACACTAATTCTCAAACAAAACTAATGTTATTATTAAACTTTTTTTCCATAACAATACAGTTCTACTTTTTTTGGGAAAGGCAAGGGTCAAGCCAAGGTGTTTGATATTCTGTATCGTTGGAAAGTTTTTTTTTAGCTATAGTTGACAACCAAACAGCCATTCAGTGTTTGATAAGTACTTGGACTCTTGGAGGTAGGCAGGAAGATTTAGACAAAGAGGTTCATTGATCTGAGGTTTGATAATAATGTAGCCCACGCTCCATGCATGCGCTGTGATATGCTGGGTTTTGGCGGCAACAAAAAGTCACGTGACGTGACGTTTTGTTGTGTCTAAGCAGTGATTTATGTGCAAATATTGTTGTTTTAACTTTGATTTTTGTAGGAGAGACACTTAAGTTTGAGAGTAGATAAAGTAGTGTATGAAACTGCACATAACTAGGTATTATGCAACAGTTTCATAAACTACTATAATAACATTGTTTTTTTGGAATCAATTTGTCATATCGATCGATCGATCGATCTTGATAACAGAAGAAAGAAGAAAGAAAAGAAAGAAAGAAACGTTTATTACAAGGACAGTGAACACAATATTACAGTTAGACAAAAGAAACCAAAAACAGAAAGTAAGACACACACAATATCATCAATAGTTGAAAACACATGAATGACGGTCGTGGTGTGTCACTGTCATTTCAAATGGCAACTGACTCAGCGATATGCTGAAGGCCAGGCCAATGTAGGAGAGACACACTCACACTCACTTATAAACATTACACAGGTTACGATGGTTAGCCAATTTATTAAATAAGAGGTAGATAAATATTTAGTTTTAGAAGATTTATGCCTTGTCTGATAGATTGTAAATACCATTTGTATGATCGCACGTAGAACTTTTTTTGCTATAAAATACATTAGATACACGTTCGTTACTAGTGCAAAGAAACCAATTATTGTTCGTTTATTTTTCAGGCAGTGAATATCGTAATAAAAAACATCAAATAAGGGATGAGCAACTAAACTACGCACAATGTTCTAATAAACTCATACCACTCAATAATTTATAGCTGCTTATTTTTTGTTTAATCAACAAACGATCAGAATAAACATTACTTATGTAATTGCATTTGTGTCAAGATGGCCTGAAGACAAAAAGTCACTACCATTATGTATTTTAAAGCTGTATGCTTTCACAATTTAGTAATTTACTAGGTATAGTTGTGGCCTAAATCACGTTACTAACTAATATTTGCAAATGAATGTAATGCCCAATCACGCTGTTTCTGGAAATAGATAGAACATGGTAAGTGTTGTCTTTAGGAGCAACCCCACAAAAAAAAAGTGGTATGGCCACAAATATGCAATAAATTTTCAAATGAATCCAGATCGTTAACAAAAGTCATTTGTATCGAAAAGACTCGTGTAAAAAAGATACTTAAATATCTCTGCATATCAAATGACTTTCACTTTAAAAAATCAAACCAAAAGGAAGTATCAGCAAAACCCCTTGCCACCTGTAGTCCAACCTTTTTCAATAATCCTTTTTTCGATGGTATAAGATTAGATAGCACAAGGTGCAAAACTTAAAGACACAGAACACCTTATTATGGTGTCTAACCCGAGGCGATGTCTTCACTGAAATCCGAAACAAAGCAAATCAATATCCCGATAAAAGGCCCCGTAAATTATGGCCTCAGTAACCCATTCCTGACCTACCATCAGCTGCCCGTTCCTCGACCCATATGCTACAAAATATAGGTCAATTAGAGCACGCTACCCCAAACAAAAGTAGCTTTTATACCATAACTTTACGTGCCTTATTAGTATGCTTGGTTTTTGGATACCATTAGAATGCCAAACATGAAATTGAACAGTGGTAATGAATCTTCTAAAACATGGCATCTGATTTGTATTATTTAATGTTACGAAATTGGTGACAGGTGCGACGCTGAAAGTGGTCGTTTGTTAGATCGAAACGAAATGAGAGCGAAGACATTGAGTTATTATTTGGTGATTATCAACGAAAGTATTCTGGTGGTTTCATATGATGAATGTTTTTGGAACAACTTAATTTGTTCGAATTGAATTCTATACAGAAATAGTAAAAATTCTACCCCCACATATCAGTGTCGTAATTTATTAACGACCGTGAGAGACTGACTGACAAACGCATTTTTTTAAAACTATACGCAAACATTGTTAGCATACAAAATTATAATCACGAAATTCCAGACCTACATGGCAGCGACTGTTTCAAGACAAAGTGGTCCAGTTGTAGCATACAAATGTGACGAGATTTAAGATCATATAGCATAATCCCCCAACTCCGACATCATTTCAGTTCGGCCTTTTACCCCAGCGAAGTTTAGACAAAAGCATTTAGTATCAAAATCATAGAAAAATATTGTAGGCTTAAGTCTCAGTGCTGAGAGCAGTTTTTTATTATGGGCCTTAGTGCTCGTTCAAAACAGAGCTCCCATTTTGTAATTCGTGGTGCGCCTTATTTGTTCACACCATCCCGCATAATTCCTATTCCGGTGATGTTTCGATCACAATCTGAGTTAAGTGCGATTAATATGCATAACTAAGTTCGCATGGTAAAGGAAACAACAGCGAACTCGGTCGTAATTAACATTTTAGAGGCAAAGAATTGAGAATTACCCACGATCAGAACTGGTAGAGTCAACAATGGCGGTTCTCACGTCATAATGCGGTAATATGCGATGCTGCTTGATGATGCTACTCGTAATAGAAAAAATATTATGTACTTCGAGCATTTGTGATTGGTTCCGTAGATGCTAAAGGTATCCAATTGATTTAATCAATCTAACACCACTGTAGCTTTATTACATAACGCGCTCATTGAAAAGTCCTGAATGATTTTTCCCCAATAAGGCTACTATTATTTTTCTTTCACACAGCCAAACACAAACCTTCTTTGTTTATAAAAGCAGATAAACTCAATTTACACATTCACTTCTATGCGGAACCCTAATAAATCTTATTCACTCATTTTCATGAACAAGAAGAGTACCGGATGTTTCTTGTAAGTAACAGCACATGGTAAATCAGTTTCATTGTCAATGTCATCGCTGTTTTTTCCTTGTCTGTACGTGTAGACGACTTTTTCAGCTTCTTTCAATTCAATCATGATGATTAAATATCGTTACTGTGAGCTTAAGTTCTCACATAATAAGTACAAATATGATATTCCATACTACATTAAAATTTAAACGCGATTTAAATTCGTGTAATAAACATCCATCTTTCAAAAAGCACAAATAAGACCAAAGAATATTTTGTATGTGTGTAAGTGCATTTCGGTAACAATCAATAACTGAACATTCTATTTCGCCAGCAACAGCAAGTATTAGAAAGATGTTATAATCAAACACTTATCTAGACGGCTAAACTATTCAGATTAATTCAGACAAGTTAATACAAACACCAGACCCGCCCAGCACACCTTCCTAATGATCTCAGTCTCAGATGCCGAATGCTCACTGAATACTAGTTTTGACCGGGACTCGAATCTTTGACTAGGTACGTGATTTCTAGGCTTGGAATTCTAGCTCATAAATAAGTAGGCTGTACACGGTATGCATCGATCTAAAATGTATGTAAATTTATCGACGACGCCATCCCTAATAATTTGCTTTCAAATAAAAACAGCGTCGCGCGCCGTCTTTTATATGTAAGGGTGGCAGAGGCAGTATTTAGCCCAAGTTTCGTTAGTTATTCAACAGGTTATTAATTTTGTGTCACAGACGTCTAACCAAGTGCCGCAGCTATGAATATACGAAGGTTTTCTGATGATATTTTCCATCGCCACCAAATTAATCAAATAAATTAAATTACTAATGAAATTAATTCCTCTAACGTTGCCAGCTGAGCCACCTGAGGGCTTTAGAAACCACCGCGAAACAGACGCATCAGCAAAACATCAAAGTGATACTCTGTATAAAACTGTCATTCCTGTGGCCGTCGCAACAGTAACCGCGATTACCCAGTCTCCACATAATAGTCGGCTGTCGGTGACAACGTAACCGCTCCGTAATGGTAATAGCAATGCGGCGGCGCGCAATCTTCCGTGATAGTGAACTTGTGTTTTTTCGCGGCGCGCGCGCACCGTTAGCTTGAGCTACATTCCGCGGTTGTTGGCGCCAGCCGCTTGGCACCGCCACTGAGCCATCCGGCTCGAAGGACCAAGCAGTTTTTCCGAGCTCGCCTTTCCTTTTTCGTAATGGGACTGTTATTTCTACGCTCATTGCATTTTGCTTGGTATAAATTGGAACGTTTAGCTCTAATTGGGTGATTGATAAAATAAATGTCTTGTGTACAAAACAGCAAGGATTTGGTTTTTGGTGAACGAAACTGAATGGTATCTGCACAAATGGTACAATCACTGAACTTCAATATAACAATGCCAAAAAACTATTTATGTACCAGGCTGTTTTTAAATCATTCCAAAACTATTAATACGAACAAAGACTGTAGCTAGATACAAAAAAAAATAGAACGGAAAATAACACGAGACTTCTAAGCTTGAAGGCTGCGCGCACGGCTGTTGGTTCAACGACCTCTCATTGCCAATGTCAGCCATCTTGAGCTGAGTTCCGCAGTCGCTTACGTTCTTCACGTAAGACGCCCGTAATGCCTTGCATCAGTGTGCGTGTTCAGATCGTTTTTCTATGCCTTCGTTTGTCTGTGTGCGGACTAGAAGTAGTCATTGTACATTCGAGGCTATATGTTAGTAAGGTAAGTGGTATTATTCACCTAGTTCGATTCTAACCTTAACAGCGCTTGAGATAAGGTACGAAAGCTCAAATGGTTTGTATACCGTGTTGTCTACTGTATTTGCGATTGATAGAGTACATACACAACCAGTTTGGTTTTTAGTTCTAAGATTGGTTGTAGAGATAGATGGCGCTACTTGCGCCCCAATGCAGTAATACTCTGTAGCTAATGGTGTGAATTAGTGCCTCACTATAATGAAGAGTATAAAAAGTTGTGTGAAAATATGTGTTTGCGCAATCGTATGATTTGTTATGTTATAAATTGATTCTTATTTAACGACCTTTGTAGAAATTCAATTAAATTCAGAACAAAAATAAATACTTACTCATTTCCGTAATGATTACGGTCCTTTTGCTTTATTTTAGTAAATTTTATATAGGTAACGAGTGTATTATTTACAGAGTTGAACCACTCACAAGAGACACAGAGAAGAAGTATTTTAAAACCGGGCCGTAATCTCTACATAAAATCAAGCGCAAAGATAAATTTTAATTGGCTTTTAATATACAGGGTGTAACAGAAAGGGGTGTACAAGCCGAAAGAGGGTTGTTAGAGCGACTTGATCAGAGCAACTTTATTATATTAACTCAGTACATTTCGGGCCTAACGCTCAGCGATCTGTATGGTGGAGTGAAAAATAAAGTTGCTCTGATCAAGTCGGTCCTGTAGAAAAAGTTGTTCAGAATGATGTCCCTTACTCTCTTTCTGCTTGTATACCCCTTTCTGTAACACCCTGCAGAGAGATACCTACCTACAAATAGAGAACACGATATAATTTCAATTTATCAATATAATGATTTTATCTACATACACGAACAAGCATCTGCTGGTAAGGGAAGAATTTTTTTTACTTTACAAAACTTGCAAAAAACGACATAATGATAACAGATAAAAAAAAACTTACTCTATCACATCGGTTAAGTACAAAGTGAATATTAATCAGAAAAATGTAAACTAAATTACAATTAGATTAAGTGAATCTAAATGATATGATGTAATATCAAACTAAATTCAATGATTTACTCATACAACACTCACATTAATAACATCTCTCTCATGCACACACACGCACACACCCTCAAATACACACACTAACCCACCCTCACAAGTAATAATATAATTTTCATCAAAATTGTTTAACTGTTAAATAACTCAAAAATTAAGTAAAAATAAAAGTAAGTACTTAATTTATAAAAATAAATAATTAGGTAATTATAATCTAAGTATAAATGTAATCGATGGAACCCTATAATTGGCTTTATCTCGTAAGTCTTTATATTAACATTTTTTGTAAAGATAAATGCTGTTGGCTTCCTGAATAAATAAATAAATAAATAAATAAATAAATAAATAAATAAATAAATAGATTTACTGTTTCATCATGTATGCAATGTGTGAATAACAATACGCGTACATCCACGACTCGCCTCGAATCCTAGACCTTCACCGAAATGTTACTGCAGTTCGCTAACCTACGGCACCTGAGCCATTGTTTCAACCAGCCATTTCGGAATGGGTTACAACCCTGTCGAAATAACAGCAATTTTTAAAGTTAATTATTTTAATTTATTTATTTTATTTGGGACATCAACAGCACATAAGAAAAAGTAAAGTAAATGTAGCCCATTAATGTCCCCACCGAGGGGCACAGGCCTTTACTCGGATCCGCGTAAGATTGAGCCATACTCCAGCAGCACATAGACAAACAAATTACAAAGAGCAAAGATACAGAATGAAAGACAATAACAGATATCCACAAAAATACAAGAAATACATTTAGATTGAGAGGCGCCTGGTAAGGCTAAAATTAGCAACTGGGTTTGTGGTGGTGGAAATTTTCACAAATATCTATGTATTATAGGTACCTACTAGAATAGTTTTATTGTACGCGCAATTCTTCCCCTTACCTATCATCTCCGTCTCCTACCCAACATGGTTTGCTGGAAGAAATCTCTTATTAGAGATAAGCTCGACTTTGTACATTTTTTTTTTCTTTGTTAAGCTATTTTTTAACCGACTTCCCAAAGGAGGAGGTTTACAATTCGTCCGTATGTTTGTTTTTTTTTTTTTTTTTTATGTCTACACCCCGATAGCGCCTAAACGGATGGACCGATTTGGAAAATTATTTTTTTGTTTGAAAGGGTTTACCTTCCCATTGGTCCCATTGACACCAGGTCAGGATCTGATGATGGGATCCTGGAGAAATCGAGGGAACTCCTCAAATATTATAGGCAGACCTATAGTGATTTTTGTGTTTTTCTTAATAACTCGTGCAAATGCACATGGTAAGCATAATATTGTGATGCGGAACTGCTGATGAAGACCACATATGGCCACCAGATCTGCTCAATACTAGGTACAAATACAATGCGTGGCTGACGGGCAGGCAACGCATAGCCTAAACCGGTGGACCTAGAGCCATGAAACTTTGTACAGGGGTTCCTTAGTAGCGTGGGGTAGCACTGATATGGGATTTGACAAAATTAATTCCCCAAGGGGGGGGGGGGGGAAAGGGGTTACAGTTTGTATTAAACTCGATCTAATCAAATAGGGTTTGTGGAAGTCGGTTTTTTCTAAAGTTTACTTTTTGTTTCAATTATACTGTCATGTGAGTACAATAAAGAAATTACGAAATTAAAGAAATTACGAAATTACGAAATTACGAAATCATAAAAGAAAAATGATTAAGTATATATAATGGCGTAAACTGCAGCGCCACACTTACGTCCGCGCAAAAAGTGCAAAATGTGCAAAAAAGTGTGTTTTTTGCAAATTACACAAAAACCGCTGATGATTTCTAAAATGTTAAACACTAAATTTTTAAATATTTTGATAACCGATTTTCACACATAACAACCATACCAGCGTTCCTTGTAAAACTCCTGGAATAACTCGTTTTAGGTAAAAAAACAACTCTACTTATTTAATTATTTTTTTCATATAGTTTTCAATGATGTTTTCAAACACTAAATTTTTAGCCAAGGGACAGTTTGATAAATATTTTTTTTGTGGATTCAGGAAGTATCTCAAACTGCTGGAATAACTTTTTAAATATGGGCATTTTGCTGGACAATCGTCTTAAACAAACTCATTTTTTTACCTCTGTGGCGTTGCAGCTTTAGGCCCCAAGAGAGAGGTCCCGGGTTCGTATCCCGGCTGGAAAGGAAAAAAACTGTTAGATCTTGATTTTTTTTATGTGACACCGCTGTTTCTGTTTCCCACGACACAGAGAGTTGAAGTGAAGTTCGGTCTCGGTTCGGTGAAGGCAATGGAAATATCGATGATTTTGATATACAACGTGCGTCCAAGGAACACGAGTGTTCTTCCTTTTCTTCTTTGGTGCCTCACCTCTATTGAAGATTGGCGGTCAGCTCTCACACATCTCTGTCCTTTGCCAAATGCATCAGCTGCTTTACGCTGGCTGGCCACTCCCGTACATTCATAATTCATAATTCATAATTGGTGAATGAGAAAAGATGTGGCACCTTATTATGTTTTGTTTACCAATAATAGATTCTAGAAAAAATATCGGGGATTTCCTCCAATATTCTCAATTAAGATAATGAATAATTTGGTAGGTAAGTAGTTATGCGAGGATTTTTGGCGTAAGAACACCAAGATATCTTTCAATGTTTTTTTTTTAAATAGTTTCATCATATTCAATTGGCCTCCATTACGGCAAGCACCCCATTAATTTACCACGAGCGGCTTATTTATTCCGCATGGAGAACCAATATGTCAGAACGACCAATTTAATTCAATTGAATAACAATTTATTATTATTATTATTAATCATTTACTATTGCAGGCATAAAAGCCCATAGAATAAATTACACAGTTTAAACTTTAAACATGTCAACGATAATATAGATGATCATATATGATCTGCATCAAAAACTAGGCCGCAGACAATTAAGGAACGGATGTATTTATTGATATTTTACCGGCAAAGTATGAAATCTCGTCATTCTATTCTATACAATGCGTAGTCATTGTTTAGAATGACGGGCCTCTTTAGTTCTAATCTTCATCTTAAATGATCTTTATTTTACACACATTACCTAGGTAATGTATAGAATACCAAGGCATTCTATACAATAACAAAACGAGGCCAGTCGATTTGTGAAATATGTATGCACTGTACCGTTGAATTTCTGCGAATCTACATATTGGGGGAGTAAGTTTGGTTTTTGTAGTTCTTACGTCAATCTAACACGAACGATAAGGGGGCTCTGCTTCGCTTACCCCCATTAACATTCACCTACCTACATGACCCACCACTTCACCCTGTTAATATTTCGTGTGCAATTCAGTTAACAGAATTTCATACATTGCAGTTTTGTCATTCTATAGAATGCCTAGGTAAAGCGTGAAATTAAAAATATTGCATACATTGACAGCCAGTTCTTGGCATTCTATACAATGCCTAGGTATTCTAAAGAATGATGGATTTCAAGCGTTGACTGTGACAGATACACTTGATAAATAATGGTAAAATTCGTAATTCATACAGGTGGGAAATTCATATTTTTACAAGGCGAGAAATATTTAGTTATTTTGTATTTTTACAATCACAATAAGACTTTTCGTATTTCGTATATATTTATTGCACATAAAAGACAAAAAAACAGAAAATACAGAGAAGTAATTTACAAAGGTAAGCTTATCTCTAAAGAGAGATCTCTTCCAGCAAACCCAGGATGGACAGAGAAAAATAAAATACAGAACAGGTAGGCCTATGTGCTCAGTTAAGAGAAAAATGAAACATAAATAAATCATAATATTACTAAGCAACTGAATATACTACATAAAGAAGTACATGAATATTACATAAAATAAAAATATATAAATCTAACATAAATAAACTAATACATATTAAAATACCTTCTATATTTATGATAGAGAGAGATAATGATACTTTTATGTGGAGGTGTTATTAACTGGTTCGCCGAGTTATCTTATTTAACAATAGTTCGCCATTATTCGGTCGTTCGAGCGGTGTGCTTTGCGAGGGAAGGGGTTAAGATCATAATTTTGAGTCTTAAGTCAATTTTGACATCACCTAAGTACCTGTGTCATTTATTGAGCAATATAGAAAGAAAAATAATGATAGCCACATTTGCAGACTTTTATTTATGATTAGTCTTTATCTTAACTGAACGTTAATTTTAGTACCGATCCACTCAAACCACTGTTGTAAAGTTACGAACTTTGTTAAACGATTTATTTACCTTAATTTATCGTTACTCAGTGTAATGTCAACCTCAGATGATACATTAAGTTCCACATTTCACTTACAATTGAGCACACGTGGTAGTCAACCTTCATTCACACACAATTCCTACCTTCATTCAAACCTCTGAATTCCCACGGTCGAAATGTTATTCACTCATTCAACCCCCGGAGTTTTATGAATGGCATGATAAAAGACGGGGGTGAATCTGTACAAAGCCTTGCACAGGTGCATATACTCTTCCAACAGATAAACCAGTACCTTTTAAGCAGTACTAGAAGGAATAAGGTTGAAAATAGGACTAGTTAAACGCCTTTTTTCAGGATATTAATCTTCTAAACCTTTGTATGCAGTCATTTATATATGGGTACTGTTTTTAGCATTCACACATTTACTATATACATATACGATAAATCTAAGCCAAGTGCGTACTTTTTTGTTGATTACCTAACACACACGATTGCTTTTATTCTACGGAATTATGCAATAGATGAACGGACGTGACTTAACTAATCCGCCAAGTTCTGGAATAAACATTTTCTTTAGTTTGTAGGTATTTCAGTGGCATAATTGGATACTAGACAAGGTTAGTCGATACAGGGTGTTTGTAGTATGGTGCGACAAAATATTTAGGGAAGTAAAGGGGCTTATACTGATTAAAATTCTGTTCTAAGTTGCGTATTGGTTGAGATATGCCTTTTTTAAGATTTCTGGAAAAATACCCGATTTTTCCACTTAATTCATCTTATTTTTATTATTACTATTTAGCATAATTATAGAACAAATCCATAATTTTTGTATTGTAAGATAGTCAGCCTTAAGTAATTTAAAAATTCTAACAACTGGTATATAAAAAATTAAGTTAAAACTTTGTTTAAAAAAAATATTTGCTTTTAATTTATTGTAACATGATCTTATTTAATATTTGACTACCAAGCACCTCGCCAATAGAGTAGCTTTTCCTAAACTAAATTACAATGCGAACGTAATTCAATTAATATCAATGCCATTGAAGGTCCTCCAGCAACATTATTTCACAGTAACCACAAACCAGGAAACTAATCATTTGGCGCATTTAGTTCAAAATTAATAAATTTTATTGAATTCTGCTGGCTACCAATAATCCCAAAAAGCTATTCTATACCAAAGAGCGTATCAGACAAACATAACACTCTAATCGCGACCTTAGCACCCACTCAAAATAGACTCAAAATCTTTCGCAGCAAAGCTCGTACTTGGCCGACCTATCCATGCGTAGTATTTTCCAGCGCTCATTCAAGAACAGCCTATATCAAATACTGGTACACGGAAAACTAATTTCAAACGTTACAAGTAAACAACCACACCCAGACAACTTATATGTTAGAAGTGATATGAGATGATGTACCAAAGTTATTTAGTCGCACAGTTAATAAAGTAGGTATCGCTTTTGTAGTGGGTGGGAGCTTCGTATGTTTTTAATTTAGTGCTGTAGGTATTGCGCGTAGAATATTGCGCAGAGGCCCGGCGCAGGGTCGTTGGCATCTCAGAGACACGTGAGAGGGGGTACCGTTAGCACGCACACGCGGAAGCCGTGCCACACATGCAGCGGAATACCCGTGGAACGGAGGTAAGGTTGGCAGAAATGGTCATCAAAATGATGTGAGGTAAGGAACCAGGATTTATCCAAATCCAGTGCCACAGCTAGAATATGATTTGACTCTAAGCTCGAGAACTTTGACAATCCTATATTTAGTTTGGTGTTATCAAAGGTTTGACGTTAACTCACGTTCTAGCTAGTGGCACTTAAAAACTTACCTGGGGTCGTGAATGTGATATTGGGCTGAAACAAGAAAGAAAGAAGATATCACCTGTCATTGGCTCATAAAACAACATAAAAAGTAAATTTTTTGGCAATGAAGGAATTCGTTTCAACACAATTTCCCAAACCATTTCTTTCCCATGCTATCGTTACAAACCACAAAATTCAGGTACCATTTCAGACGCTATGTAAATATAACCAAAGCTCAAACTTACGCAAACCCACTTGATTAGACCGTAGTGTGAGTTTGCGAAGTTTATTTAAACACGATAAATATTGCTTTATCCAAGTATAGGTGTAATAAGTTGTTTGTATCCTTAGATGACCGAGTTTTGTGATATGCAGGAATAATTGGAGAGTAGGTCATATCGTACTGTCTTGACATTTACGAAGGTTGTAGTCGAGATTGTCTCAAAAAGCTACAAGATTTAATTAGATTGGATGTATGTAAAATGGTACTAGTGATGGTCATTTATTGATTTAGTAAGATAAATAAATAAATTATTAGTCGTGTACCGAGCTTGATGATTGTGATATCCAGACTACATTTAAATATATAACCTTGAGTAATATGAGCTCAAAACATTTAAAAATATAACCATGATATTTTTAAATGTTTTGAGCTCCCGTTGATGTCTTTTAAATGTACCTAATAACTCAGAATAATAATAATTAGAAATACAGAAAAGTAAACGGTTGTCCTGTGGCATGATTCTCGCGCCTTCGATATACGGATATCGAGAGCTATATTGAAGGATTCCCATACAAAAACAATCGATATAGGTGTAGATATCGTATATTGATTGCGCGAGAATAATGCCACTGGTTAGCACAAAAAAAGGATAAATCTCTTGTTTGAGATAAGCTTAATTTCGCTTACTTGTGCTTATAATAAGATAGACATAAATAATAAGTTAAAGATAAACAAAAGTTTTAAGTTATTGGCAGAACGGTGATCGTGAAAATTTATATGCAAAGGAATTAAGGGTCGCGATAAATCACTTCAAATTGTAATTATACTGTTGCTTGCAAGAAACAATGTTGCTTAATAATCCCTCTCTTCTTTGTTCCGATAATGGTTTGTGAGTTAAGATCGCAAAAACTGTAAAAGTTTAACTACTTAATGATCTTTAGTTTTGCAATTTTTATGTGCTGAATCCAAATAATCCGGGCTCGTTAAGGGTGTATAAAATAAAATAAGTAAGAACCTTTTTGAAAGATAGTGATTTAATGAATACATTAAATATTTATTGCTTTTTCATAGCGGTATGTTACGTTCCTATTTGTAGAGTTCTGGACTTTAAATAGATCCAAGAATTTAAAGTTTGCAATGAAATCATCAAATTAACATTATAATAAAATATGTGGTGGTTGATAGTAAAATTCAACAACGCCTATGCTAAAAATAGATAAGTTCTAGTTTGCAAAATAATTTAAGTACTAATCCACGGTTGATCGATGATCATTCACAGTTTATAAAACTAACTAATTCAGCTCAATTAAGATTCAGCGCGATTCCAGAAAAACCAATCACGGTATGCCGCTGACCAAAATCGCGCCTAAAAGAATCAGGACAAATAAAAATAAGAGAAAGGTATTTTATGCAAATGTAGCATAACAAGACTTCAGTATACTTACCTACCTTTAGTATTATCTCAACCGAGTGAATCATAAGAGGCAACAGCCAAAATGAGTGCCGGCCTCTTGTCCCCATTTTTTGCCGACAAACAACTGCGGCTGTGGAGGGCGTTACCCTCTACCACGAATGAAAACACCTAGTCTAATAGCCGAATGCACAGATTGCTGCTGAAATTAAATGCCACTTAAAATGGGAAATAATATTGGTTCCGGAAGAAAACTAAACCTCCGACTAAAATACTTATCAAATTTTTATCGGAGATTTAGTACTTTGGTTAGGTTAGACTTATATTTTTGCTTGTCTAAAGCCCTATAGGTACTAGTCCTTAACAGCACGCTGACGCTGTCATTTCCCGAGGGGCAGTGAACCACTTTGAGTGTCTGTTAACATGAGTGGTTGTGCTGTATTTGCGTGCCGAAGCGGGCTAACAATGAGTGAGAAAATACCACGGCTGGCCTTCGCTCCCCGGAAATAGTATGCGGTTAAACTTTTTATCATCAGATTTTTAAAATTACTTCTTATTCTTGAATTTCTTGTGTTATTGCGTTCGGAATCATAAAGTATTTGGCATAGGTATCTAAGAATAATAGTTGCATTAAGGTAATCTATTTAGTCTTTTCTACCCCGTTTTATACCAATATGGTTGATACATCTGTCATGACATCAGAATTGAAATTCAGAGTTACCAAATTCACTTTAATCTTACATAGATCGAAACACTACCAGCGCTAGAACACAAATAATAATAATAACCTCTTTCATGAACTGAAATTACGCAACAATGTCCCAGAATGTCCAAGAAAGTAACAAAACACCAAGCGTAACGAATCACCATGAAAATTTACGATTGGTGAACGAAGTCGCCATTCTTCTGGGACCTTACCCTAGACATTGGCAACAGCGTAGAAAGGTTGTCATCGGTCATCGGCCCCCTCTACCCGTGCTTGTGCGGCCTCCTTCCAATATTATCCAGCAAGATACGAAAACCATTCCACAGCAAACAGACACCACCAGCAAACACCCAACACAAACTGGCCAGATAACATTTCTAACTCTGGCCGCAGAGAATAGACGCAAATCACGTTCTATTCGAATTCTAAATTTAAATTTGAAGTTGTAGGTCTGGTAGACTGTAAATGGATAGTTTCCGGAATTTATAGTTTTAACGACCTGCAATAATAGACTTCGCTGGTAGTATGTCAGAAATAGGCTGAAAATAATGGAGAATTCTGCAATGTTAGTAATTAATGCTAGTTCATTCAGAAGCAATTTTCCGTTTGTGTTTCGATTTTTTTTTTCAGTCAACAAAAAACAACCCTATTTATTATCCGACTGCACGCGAGTGAAAAATCATGTATGTGGCTGCATATTTTTCAGGATTTGTTAAGATAAATTATATTAAAATATTACACGTTTTCTTTGGTACGGTAAATCACGGTGAATTCGTTTAATTCATACTAACAAACTTTTAAGCAATAAATATCCTCATATCCTTGCAGGTATTCATATTTTGAACGTAACTGAGGTCACACATACGATGTGAGTCCGTGACGATCAGAATCGATGATTGCACAATATGGTTCATAATAAATTGCGTGTGGATAATTAGCGCGTTGCTCGGATTCGCTCCAGTTGTGAGCGATTCAGTTTTTACGAGCTTCGCACTTACAGTTAGCTTTGGTTGCCGAGTTGCAAGACGTAGCTAAAGGAAGTAGACATCTCATAATGTACTGATAGCTGCTCTTTCGTACCGCGCAAATGAAATATGGTACATATACATATACGTTACATACATAAAAACATATCAGGGTGTCTCATTTAAATCGGTCAGTATGGGCAGGTCTGAAACTATAAGACATACGAAGATCTGTTCTTAGGAACCATGTCATCGATTTTAATAAAAAGAAAAAGTGCATTCATACATTTCAAAAAAGCTTGTACTCAGTTCGGGAATCGAACACGGTTGTTTTGGAAGAAAAAAAATTACACTATTTCTATTTACTTGGCTCTTCGAAACATGATGTCTAAAATGAATAAAATGCATTGTTTTCACATACTTTAATTTATTTTAATAAACTTTTTGAATATTGTAACGGTGTTCACTTCGAACACCTAGTGAGCAATTGCCTCCCCTTGTAGGATAGCTCATTTTATATAAAGGGAATGTGCATTTATTTCTAAAAAGTAACAAAATTGCATTCAAAGAATTTTTAATTTGCCTGTCTCACCTGGGGATCGAACCAGCTAAAAATACAAATAAAATACTCTCGCTATTTATTGCACTAATGCAGTCATGCTGCCGCTACAACAACAAAATAATAAACTACACAAAATAAAAATAAAACCGACCAAATGCGAGTCGAACTCGCGCACGAATGGTTCCGTACCATTTATCTATAAAAACGGCAAAAAAAATCCAATTCCAATTCCAAATTATTTATTGCTACAAAATCATGTCATGTTGTATGGGAGCCCCCTTTAATATGTATTTTATTCTGTTTTTAGTATTTGTTGTTATAGCGGCAACAGAAATACAGCATCTGTGAAAATTTCAACTGTCTAACTGTCACGGTTCATGAGATACAGCTTGGTGACAGAAGGACAGACAGACATACAGACGGACGAACAGCGGAGTCTTAGTAACAGGGTCTCGTTTTTTACCCTTTGGGTACGGACCCCTGAACAATGAGGGTTTCCCCATTAACGTGTATACAATAACAATGTAGGTATATAAAATAAACGTGTTTTTGTACTTTTTCTTGTAGGATGCTGCGGAACCCTTAATGTGAGAGTCCGACTCGCAATTGACCGATTTTTCTTATAAAACAACTACGAGTAAACTTTGAAACAAATTCCCTGGCTACGTGACTCGACGATTAACATCTTGATTTCAGAAAACGTCATCATCAATACCGATTCGTGTGATAAGTCCGGAATTTACCGTTGCGACCAGTTCGGTGATCTACGGAAATATTGTGCAATTGACCGATTTGACCGGAAAACTATCTCCATGTAGGAAATGAAAATATATCGGAATACTACGCAGACATCTTCTATAAAAAAATACGCGTGTAGCACCGTACACGTGTTAGAAGTAAAACTTCTGTAGCTAGATCATTAAGTGGTACCTATACTATACACCTATACCTACCTATACAAAAAGAGATTTAAATTTCCAATTTTGAGATCCAATCTCTGCTTCAAGTTACTTTTAAGTTTCAGACGTCCGATTATTTGAAATTATTTTATACTTGTACTTACTTTTAATACGTCATGTCATTTATTTCCCACCATTCCTTATCTACAATTTGTCGCGCTCGTGGTGATATACTTAACTCATTCAATAGTGTCACTACTATTTGCATCTCGCTCAGATTATATACCATCTGACGACGTCACGTCTTAAAACCGTCTCGCTCAAATGTATGCATTGCTTTGCTTGTCTCTGTGCCCAGTCCCTTTATTTAATTGATCGAGTACGTATTTTCAACTATTCCAAGTTAATGTGTACCTGCGGGGCTACCATAAGGCTTGCCACTCACCTCAGTCGCGCAGATAAATGACAAAGAAGATGGCTAAATCAATATATGTACGACTGCCCCAGACATGTACAAAGACTTCTCAACAGCCAATAGCATTTAAATATTCATTCATAAATTTAATTTACTGCGTCTGTATTTAGTTTGCAGAACTTGAAGAAAAAATAATTAAATATAGGTAAATAAGAGTTGTTACTCAATACTCCGTGATTCCAATATGATTCCGTGACCTTTGCCGTCGCTAGAAATAAGCACCATTTTGCAATAACATGCAACATAACGCCATCTAGCCACTCCTCTGGAAACCTCCTGTTTTCAACAGTTTTGCTAGTTGGCAATTATGTTGCATGTTATTTTTAACGATGGCAAAAGTCACTAATCAATGGCGGAATCATAGAGTATGAAGTGACAACTCTTAATTATTTAATCATTTCCTTAAAGTTCTGCAAACTAACTAAAGACGCAGTAATTTATGAGAGAATATTTAAATGCTATTAATTGGCTGTTGAGAAGTCTTTGTACATGTCTGGGGCAGTCTTTTGCCAAATTGCCAACTCCTTTCGCGTCTCAATGATGTTTCTCCATAAAATAGCGCGCATTCATTATGATATGACATTAAATTGTGACAAAATGCGTGGCTGGGGTGACTGGCGTGCCTTATGCTACCCCCGCTAACCTATACATACCTACTTTGCTAGGATTGTTTAGGGTTACTTCATCGCGAAGCGATGACGTAACTCTTATTTAATTTTATTCTTGACATTTCCTTAGTCCGCCATACGACATACCTCGATTTTTATATTTTACTTCAACATTATTGACTGGCATGAAGCATTAACTTTAAAATTACAAAAGCTTATTAAAATCAAAATCGTATAATTTCAACAGTTATAACAACAATTCAACTTTAAAATATGTATTACAAAAATTACATACAAACAAATAAGCGAAACAATAAGCCATTAAACTTATGGCTCTGTAAGCTGTAGACCTCGCTTTGGCCGTTTACTACAGATAAACATTAAATAGGTAGGTATAACACGTACTTAGTAGCTAAACTGCTAATTTGTGACTTGAACTGCACTATATAATAAAAAGTGGCTTTAGAACAGTTCTAGGTACCTACTTATTGTTTTCAAGAAGTCTTAATGCAGCCATCCATCACATCGGAATTTGCTTGAAAACTAAATATCACATTTGGATGATTCTAAGTGACTTTATGCGATTACTAGCTGCCCGTTGCGCGACTACGCAGCGCGTTTTAGGTACCTATTCCATAGTTACCGGCCACAAAACGATTCGTTCATCATTTTAGAAATCCATATCGACCCGTGTGACATTGATGAAACTCTTTTCTTACAAACTGTATGGATCGCATCGCACAACTGTCAAACATAAGTTCCGGTTCCAACAAAGAGGTTGAACGAAGTAGGTTTTGGTCACGTCACTGGTTTTGGCCATACCGGAAATCAAGAACTCGTGGAAGAATGCTTAAAATAATTTTTATTTGTTAACGTTTCATCAGGTTTTTCTCTCACTAATTAACATTCTTTATTGTACGAATGTATTATTATCTTATCTGATTAGTTAAAAACCGTATTGAAAATAGTTGCGGTTTTAAAAGTCTTCAGCCGACCCTGACGTCACCGATTCCAATTTCCGTTACATTTCTTAGCCACTCGTGATAGCACCCGGCTAGTAGTAATTGAAAAGCAAATATATGAATAACCCACAGTTGAGAGGTTAAATAAATTTTACCCCCGTGCCCCAAGAAGTTTTACTTCAAAAAGTATGTACAGATGACCTTGGAAAATAACAAAATCCAAAAGACTGCACGACTTTTTCCATACGGGGTGGCACCAGCAGGATAGGCTTGTGGCCTGTCAAGTCAAAATAGATACTTTTTATGAACTGTCAAAACGGAACTTTTGTTCTCGAGTTCTATGAAATAACAACAGAATGACGTCATGTAAAAGTGCCATCAAATGCTGTCTTTTTTTGCACAAAATTGACTTTATAAAATGTATCTGCTGGAAATATACAATTCTGAGAATGTCAGCCATTTTGTACACAATGCTTCAACTTAAGACTTGTTCCTAGATTTATTGGATTACCTTGGCCACAAGCCTATTGTGCCCACTTTTATTTGGCTAATTGGAAGATATTAAATGATATTATGCGCAGAGGCGCTGTAATAGTATAACGATTAAGAATTTTAGAAGGACCTAATAACTTACTTTTTAGCTGTGTTTTGTTTTAATAAAGAGCCTTGATTAATTTAATAACAATACTGTCGTGAGATGTCTAGGTATTTTTAAAGAAAATCCACATTATCGTAGCCTCGCAACTCCTGAAAATTGTCAACAAACTGGTGAAAATGTTTATTCAAATCCCCATGCGGGCGCCCACATGACGACGACGCACCGGAAGCCCGACCTAGATATTATTTGCACCAAGCTGGAAAACTGTTTGGAATGCCGAGTGATGTCCTGTAAGTATCGCCGGTACCTAACACTAGTAAGTGCCATCCACAAAGACGCGTGACGTAGCTATTTGCATCTTTCTCTTTCATCGGGGCACTCTGCTGGAAGACAAAGATGCAAATAGCTACGTCACGCATCTTCGTGGATGGCGGCACCTATAGTAAGTAGGTATCATCTTAAAACCTTGCCTGATCCATGAAAATGTTGACGCTTATGTTTAACGATTAAGTTTAACGATTAAGTCGTTATTTTATTTTACAATTACATTTAATTAAAGTTTACCTATGACTATGGAAGATGATATGAATGGTAACTGTGTCTGAGGTTGCATTTCACTATGATTGGTTGAACAAAACAAGTACCAATGTAGGTATTTGTTTAAATACTTTTTTTTTAGATTCCCGATCCTTAAAATTAAGTGGTCAAGTGCGAGTCGGACGCGCCCATGAAGAGCTCCGTAGTAGCATCATAATACACCTGACACACCTAGCCCAAATATCTATCTTCACCAGCAAATAATTAATTTGTTTTTCATAGTGTTTGTATGAATGACAAAGTTATCTTTGCAGTTTTTAATAAATGTTTATCATCAATCAATCATCAATATCTTAAAAACCGCTTATCTTATTTAAAACAAATTTTGGTTAAAAATGTGTATTGAGATACACAGAATATTTTTTTTAGATGTTTTACTCTCTTACTTTAAAAGTTAGAGGGGGGTGGGTAAAATTTTTCCACTTTGGAAGGGTCTGTCTGTTTAAGGATTTACTTTGAGGAAAAATGGTTTCAGGAACCGTCATTTTTAAAGACTTATCTAAAGATACCCCACCCCACATATAGGTTGGATGAAAACAACATATTTTTGGTTTCAGTTCCATGTATGAGCTCCCTTAATTTTTTATTTTTAAATTTTTATATAAAATCGTAAAGCAGTTCACAGAATACATCTACATACCAAGTTTTAACTTACTTTCGGAATAAATTTGCTGGGAGATACGGACGGACGGATGGACAGGCGGACAGACAGACAGAAAATGAACCCTTACAGGATCACTTCTTTGTCCGTCCGTCTGTCTGTCCATCGTGTCTAGACCTTTTTTAATTAAGGGACTGCGTGGTAATATCGAGCTCAATGTCAATTGCTCAGGGCCCGTATTCTACTGTACGCAAGCATACCACAAGCCTGGCACAAACTTGAATACGACGCATTTGGTATTCTACTAAATCTCACAAGCGCCAGCGAGACGCCGGCGGCGTTGGAACTGCGCCAGCGGACAGTAGAATACGAAGTAGGCTGGCGTCACGCCGGCGTCTCGCTGGCGCTTGTGAGATTTAGTAGAATACCAAATGCGTCGTATTCAAGTTTGTGCCAGGCTTGTGGTATGCTTGTGTACAGTAGAATACGGGCCCAGGTCTGCGGTCCCTCAGATCCTACTCACACTTGACCGTGACGTAATATAGAGGGCGACACAGGCACATTTGTCCACGTTTAGCCATTATTCAATATCCAATTTGTGTAACACAGGACTACCCCTCGCAACTATGGAAACGTAAAGGTTTCCTCACTATGTCTGACTGTCTCTATGTCTCTATGTTTCCTCATTATATTCAACTTCACCAAAATGCCTGATTAGTCTGACGATATTAGATGTGTATTATTCATATTCATATTTGGATATTGCACTCCATAAAAACAATAAGGTCTTAAGAAATAGTGGTAAGTAGATCATTATGGACTGTTGGGCACAAGCAATATTCTATCTAATATAATTATTATATCTAATTTACTCCTACTTACTTTATTTTATTACTCAATAAGAACATTTACTCTTAATCTTAGAACAATATTATTGTGTATGTTTCTTATTTTGTGTTAATAATGTAAGGTGGTAACACGATAAAAGAACGGCGAAGACGAATTCCGGTTAAATAAAACAAAAAAAGTGCTTATTGCTAGCACTGTAAGGACGATAATGATAGTGGTAGAGTATGAATGGCGGAAGCAGAGGCACATGCGTCCGGTCGCAGCTGCGGAACAGACAATACGTGTTTTTTTTAAATTAACCTCTTATTGGTCAAGCGAGAGCCATCGAAAGTAAGATATTATATCTCATAGCTAACCCTGCTTTGGTCTTGAATATGTTATTCGCATGACATTATACTCTTTGAACGCTACAACGTCGTAAGTAAAGAAAGTACATTATACTCAAACTTCGGCAAAGCCCTATCTACGAGTATATCTGCTGTCCCTATTCTACTGTATTACCAATGTTGTTTGTTTTTATCCTTAGGGATTTTGTGGATGGAAAAATACCTACCTCTAAACCAAATCATAATTATACGTAAAGATATTAAATCAAAAGATTTACATACATTTTGTAGACGCCTTTTATTTATTCAGGAAATGTATTCTATCAGCAGTTTATGCAAAACCCTAAAGTTGCCAAAACACTAAAATTACTAACGGAAACTCACAGGTAATTCAATGTGATAATGAGTAGTGCGAATTTGCCTGCACATAGAATTTGAAGTTCGGTTCAAGGGTGTAGACGAAAATAGCGGAAGGTGAGTCAATAATACATATAGGCAGACGGTTGTTCTATGTGGTAGTTACTATGTACGATTTTACAGTATGTACAGTCATACCATAGACAAATATTTGCGTAAGAGTACATCGTTAAATATTCGACATCTACGTAAAGAACGATATGTCAACAAACTAATCAAACATATATTTTCAATAAGTAAGTAGTCCTTAAATATGTTATATTTAAATTACTTTACCTACTGTTTCATCTACAAGAGTCTTCATTAGAAGACTTGTGATTGCTGCTATATAACTATAGAGATATAACTATAGAGGATGAGAAGGCTCCTAAATGCAAAATTCATAATTTATTTTCTCTTCACAATCAATTACAAATAACAGAAAATCATAATGGTGTACCAAGTTGAGCATAAATAAGAGATCTCTTCAAGCAAAACAATCTCTACATATGATGATAATGATTATTTCATCAAAATTATTAAGACACACACACAATAAAACCCACACACACAATAAAACCCACACACACACAGTAGTTATCAACACGTATTTATGTATCATATACGGGACACACATAATCAAAGTATAGAATTGTGGTAGTTACAGGGAGGATTCTTTTAAACAGTGGTAAATAAAATTACAGTAATTGACTCCGATATTAGTTATTTTTTATTTTTTTTCCTAAGATCATTCAATTACATAGTCGTGAACTTAAGAGAGTAAAGATTCTACTAGCAAAATTACTTCTCTCTCACTAATGATGTAATGATGGGTGTTTTTTATAGGTTGTGCCACAGGGTGCTCACCCCATAAAAATTAGAATTAGTAAACCTTCGTAAAAAAGAGATGGCGTGAGGAGTAAGATTTGTACTTTAAACGCCATGGTTTCAGTTAACATACTTCTAGGTGGCGCTAATCTTAGAATAAATCCTATATATCTTAGCGCCATCTCGTGGTATTCGCAATTTTTCGATGGCGCTGCACCAAACGATAATGGCCTCGGACTAAAGAAGCTTCCTTAGCATCTCAGTTTACGCTGATGTCATATTTTGTTCTAGGTGGTCTATCTGTATTAGTATAATAATAAAGTATCTGTGCTATTACGGAACATGATATAGAGCTCGGTGATGGACGAAGTACGGAGTACGGATATCGGAGGCTTAGTAACAGGGTTCAATTTGAACGGAACCCTAACAATCGATTATTGTTGCCAATAACTGTATCAGTGTGACAATTACTATGAATTAAGATCACTACTAAAAGCAATTTCTGTTGGATCTCGCTACTAAGCCTAATACAAATCATTAAATTATTAATGATAGTGTGATAAATATATATCGTGCATTAATATCCTTGGCGTCGCATAATCCTTCTTTACACAATACAAAGATGAATAACCCAAAGGAGTACCTACGTCTTGCTAGTGAGTAATGCGTAATGAATGCCCGACAAAGGTCATTGCAACGTTCATCATTTATTTCAAAACAATTGAACGCAGATGCCATTGACCGCAAAGGGTACTACGGTTTCACCATCCTATCAAATGGTTACTGAAAGAATAAATTCACGGCAATTTATTAATACTAATGAGCCGTTGTTCTCTTCAGGTTGTGGTACTTGAGTTTATTAGTGGAAAAAAATGTTGGTACTGTTAGTTAGTTTACATTTTGGCCTTCTGTTCTTTAAAAAGAGTCAAGTGAAATGGCTTGGTTTTGTTTGACTGTACATGTGTATCATATTACACTACAAATCTTTACATAGGTGTCGTTTATTGTTTGGTATATAAACTCTAGAATATACATTGACTGAAAAAAAGGAAATATAAAAGTGAGGTTACTGAGGTTATACACTCCAGAAAGATTGCTCCTTTTATGCAACTTTGTATGATAACTATACTTTTGTATAGATTTGTGTGTTACAAGTGACGTATGGGGAAGTAGCAACTTATTGAATTCATATCTTTTTAGGTTCGATACACCTGCTGTAAACAATGGCGAGTACGTTATTTGCTTTGAGTAAATACGTCTATTGCAGCAGCAATGGTAAACTTCAGGGTGTATTTAACTGAATTTGTATTCTGTGACTTGGTTGAGGTACGTTAGATTGAGGACGCCTTTTTGTTTCCGTTTGGTGGTGCTGTCAATTTTGGAGGCTTTAAATGTATTTTATATCTCTGGAAACTAATTATTTCAGGCCTTGTTTGAGATACAGTTTAAATAAGTAAACAGTTTCGTTCATCTGAGGCTGGATGTCACTCCAATTCTCGACGAGCAAAAAGGCACATTTTTCGTGTTTTTAGTAGATCTCTGATTTCTCGATAAATACTAGACCGATTGCTATGACATTTTTTTATGAGCATTTAGTTAAAAAATATCTTGTAGTAATAATAATTCCACGTACTGCCCACTATAAAGAGGGAGGTGCTACACTGGCATTGCAGAGATAATTTTGACAATTCAATGTTCGAGTTCACAAGTTCTTTGTGACAAAGAGGGCATGCATATTCATGCGTGCCTCGGCCCCATTACTTGACACGCCAATATACTTTGGTAACTCCTATAACCCCTATTCCGTAGACCATAAGGCGGAGAATAGGTTACCAGATTGGCATATAGGTGTAATTCGAATTGTGCTAATGTCATAGCTAATGTTACGGCGGTGACACGGTTTTAAAGCGAGTCTAGTAACCAGTTGTATGTAGATACAACAATCTATGTTAAAGTGGGACAACTTTACTCAGAGCCTCTAGCTACAGTAAGTTATATGACGTGAAGTGTCTTAGTCAATTAGTCGGATTACGTACCTATCTACCTACACATGTCGCTTGTATACCTGTTTCTGTGTAGTATATCTGTTCAGATCCATTCAGTTTAACACAGCTATCAGTGGCTTAAGTCGTGAGACCTTATGTAAATGCAAGTAAGAGTATTTATTAGAGATTTAACAAATAAGAACACATACAAAATCAATATTATGTACTCTATATGAGCTCGATCTGTAGTAATAGCGGTCTGTATACTGATGCCTCGTTCAGAATTTGTGCTAAATATGTTTGTAAAACAACGCTTTTCATTCCCACTACGATCCTAGTGTAAAGCCAGAAGCAATGTATGAACCTGTATCTTTATTACCTATCAATTTTCTAATCAGTAACAGTCATACGTTGTGTATAATTTATGCACCATATTTATTTGCTTTGCCACTGGCAACAATCACATTCGTAACAGTGCATCGGTAATAAATACTTGCGTGTCTCATCCTAGCAATATTGCTTGCTATTGCCCCCGCACGTAGCCAACTATCATTCCTGCCCGGTACCCGACTAAGGTGGTCGTGATAATAACATGACATCTTCAATCCAACTATGCATGGGCGATTCAGTCGCTGTTACTGATTACTGTGATTTTGAGCCCATGAGCTGAAGATATAACTGTGCTATATCGATAGGTCTTATAGTAAACATGTAATAAAAAGTCCTATGAACAGATAAAATCATACATTTAGTATGATACCGTTTGGAGCTGGCTATAGTCTTTCATTAGAGTTACTGCTGCAGATAAATATCAACTACTTAGGCGAAAAGACCATTTTTTTATCTCTACAGCTATAAAGAACTTTTGTGTTAGTTAAGTATTAACGTGACCAAAACATAGCTCAGCAAACCTTTGAAATTATGCTTTATGCTGCATTTTATTCCTTCAAAGTGCAATTAACAAGATATTCAACATTTGATATGTACAAAAACTTTATTACGCCGACCGACCCCCGAGAATCTAAAGGATTAGATTGGTCAATTAAAAATGCAATTACGGGTAGATGCCAAAATGCTCGCGTAATAAAAGTCTAATAGCATTTTCTTCAGGTGCAGGTGTTAGAGTCTTTGGAATAACTTTTCGATCGCAACCTGCTCTACACTTACCAAAATTAAGCCAAGTTCATTCGAATTTGGGCGATGGTTTGGGGCCAAATTGATCCTTATTTTTATAAGAGTACGGGTTATGGAAGCTTTCTTAATAGGAATTGATCTCTCCAAATTCAAGTTCCAGGTTTCATCGCGTCAAAGGATACATTGCAAATAGTTATTCGCGCGATCGGGTAAGATGGGTTCTGTTTAGTCCAAACTCTCTTATGGCTTAAATTTTCAATTTTTTATTGTTATTGACTCGTTGGCATAGGCATCATTTGCTGTTATTTTACAACTTTTTATTTTTTTTAGAAATAAATGTCACGTGTCACGACGCATTACACAGGTAAAAAAATATTTTTTGATTTGGTAGAGATATAAAGTTACTTCTCAGTTCCTATGTACTTGGATCTAATTTATTGATGTAAATTTTCTATCTGTTATGTGTATTTTTATTTTGAACAAGCAAAACATTCATTAAAATCTGCAATTTCAGTCGGGATCCCTGATACAGCTGCAAATTCAGAGCACGTGTAACAATAAATTAAAATTCAAACACTAATTACACAAAAAGCGAGAAGGAGCAGCTGAGTTTTGTAATCACAACATTGTTTTAAATCGATTTTTGGTGACATTATTACACGGAAGCATTGATCATGATCATCATTTGATGTAAGGCACCAGTACCAAGCAATGGTACGAATAGTGTGCAATAAAAATAAACTCATACATACACACAAAAATTACTATAATACGACTGCCTAACCTATTTTAATGTAATAACGTCTGCTACAGGATATCAGAGTTCAACCCAGGACAAAGGCCTGCGCAATTTCCCATCGCATTATTCCTAGGGATAAGAGCCTAAATTCTTGTTTCTAGCACAAACATCTCAGAAGTACCGCGCCTCGTCGGGAGAGCAAAACCAGTTCCGGGCGATAGGTAATTTCGTAACATTTCGCCTCCTCTCGTGTCTCGGTCAGGGCCGGGCCCTGATTCACGGACGTAGAAGTAAGTAAAGTACAGGCCACGCTAAGTTTCTATGACTCTGAATCAGCGAGATTTGGAGATACCTGTGGTATGATTCTCGCGCCTTCGATATACGGATATCGAGACCTATATTGACAGATTCTCATACGAAATCACTCGATATAGGTGTGGATATCGTATATGGAATGCGCTAGAATCATGCTCCTGGCGCCAGCCTACACTAAATATAATATCGCACTGAATTGAGTAGAAGATGTATTTATAACAGAAGGTGAAATAGAAGTTTGTACAGAAGAAGGTAACAAGCGTATGCGGGAGCATAGGCAATACAAGGAGGCGGAACGCCGCACCACCCCCTACGGAGAAGATTAAATAAATTAATACAAACTGAAACAACCTAAAGTAAAACACAGTTACAGTCACATGACTTTCTTGCTGAAAACTATAGAAGACGTCAGAATCAAAATATTTATAAAGTTACAATCGCCAAAAAGTATAATGTACAAGAGTACAAGAGTATAAGGTGGTATGAAAGAGAGAAAAAGATGTGCAGTACAGTATAAGTAAATTAGCTCGGATATTGACGATCAGACCGAATAATTAATTTTTGGAAAATTATAGTGTTAGGTGAGCTGGCGATGGGAGAGGGAGGGAAAGTTTAATTTTGCTCGTATCTCGTAAACTATTACTAAACTAGCATGAAATATAAACCCACATGTAAGTATGAACAATCATGTCAAAAACTCCGAAAATAACCGTCGCGCTAAAATTTCTCCTGCTGACTCGGTCCCAAAACCACCCCCCCAACTAAACCCAATAGCAACAAAATCAGGGCCCGTCTCCATCTCCCCCAAGATGTCTGGGGGGGTGAACCCAGGAGGGGGGCGGCGGGGTATGCGCCCGCGCACACCGGAACGCTAGATCGTGCCGCGCCGTCGAGCGCGACCGCAACGCGGGGTCTCTTGCAACATCTTGGAGGAAACCCTTAGTTCTACAAAGGAGCCAGTATTCCCATGAAACTTAAATATTAAGAAATTATGAATCTTACCATTTGCAGAAAAGTAGTCGCTTAGTAAGATCTTGGGGAGTTAAAGGTGTTTTCTTACTAATATACTTACTTTGATAACTTTGACAACTCCATATGTATGTATATGGTGTTTTCAAAGTTGAATTCACGTTCTAGCTAGTGACAGTAAGATAACTCCTATATTTCCCCCTTTAAGGGTCACGAATTTCTTACAGAACGACCCGCTTTGCCACAAATAGGTTGCGGTCTAGGTTTTATAGGAATACTGGCTGTTTTGTTAAAAAAGGGGATACGTCTTGTTTATTATGAAGAAACGAATAAATAATAAGTATTATAAAGTTAAGTTAATACCTATTATAGTTAGTAATACCTTTAAAGCACAGTCAAAAATATACCTATTAAATTTTTGTTCATAAACGAATAACATCGTGGGCAGAACAATATACTATATTATATTCAATTAACGCATATGAGTCTCTAAAAAACAGCAGCACAATATAATGAGACATAAAAAATAATGACTGTTCTCCCATAGTATAAGATAGATGTGAACAGAACAGTGATGACTAGACGTAATGACATGATTCGTAGTCGTGCGCCGCTAATACTGAGACATCCTATCTTGTATAGAGTTTTTCCTGAAATAATACTTTCTGGGATGATTACTGTGAGGATGTAGAGGAAATAAAAGTGGCTAGGGAACTTATAAAGTCCGCGAACTAGTCAGCTCTGAGATAAGCAAAAACGCCATATGAAAGACATCAACGCGCTCGCCTGTTTTAACTTATTTTAGAGAGTAATCATAACAAAGTTTTGTAATCAAACGAGAGCTCTTTTAGGGGCCCTACCGCGCAGCCACTGTCGGCATCGGCTTCGTGTTTGACTTGCCGTATTATCATAATGATAAAGTTAATTCTTGCGCGTTTAAACACGATGCCTATGCTGACACCGCGGTTGATCGGTAGGGGGGCAGATTTCAGAGTAAAATAAAAATATATATAACTAGAATATGTACTATCACAATATTTACAAGAATTCATACAAATATAGCGGTCCGCGCTTGAAAGCTTACATCAGTGCACGGTAACGTTACGAAGCTTACGCGACCGGTTGCGAGCTCGACGAACATTCTCCGAACTAAGCTTGCTGAGCTTTCTTACTAGCTTACTTCAGCGATGTAATAGTGGCATCTGGTATTGCAGCAGATTCATGTTTCATCTTCATAGAATTCATGCTGCAATTTATTGACAGTGGGGTACGTACAGTCTGCAAACTAATTAGCTGGGCCGGACCGCATACTCAATTAGTAAGCCCCAGCTTATTGCGTTGCGAACTGTACGTATTAAATTTTAAGCAACTAGTATGAAATCATGGTATTCCAAAGCAGCATACTTACGTTTTTATGTATCATTCTCTCTAGTATCCCTCCTTAGTTATGTCGTAAAAGCCGATCATCTCATTTACGATATGACATAGATAGATTAGACAATTTTAAGCCATGAACACTTTTTCATGGCGACACCTTTACTACGGCTATTTATAGATAGACATTTTTCTACTTAATAATGCGTACGTATAAATGAGCCAATTCATTAATAGCATAGGCAGAGTCAGAGGAATAATTTCCATAAGTCAAACAGCGCTAGCGGTCGTCGCACTTCAGGACGGTTCCCAATTGATTCATTGATTCATTCTGCATGAATATAGGTATAAGTGCATCAGGTATCTTATAATGTCACATAAAATGTTTCAATATTTTCTGCCAGGCAGACGTGCAAATGTTAAGTATTATGTACAACACATCTCATAAAATTAAATCAAGTACATATCTAAAAATGTCTGGTATTATTTTATTCACAATAAATTCATTATTTTCTCAAAATATCACTTTTGGAGGTGCAAATGTATAAGTTTTGTGTGCTACGTGTAGGAAGTATGTCTTCATCTGGAGTTGTGTATGATCAGATCAGCTCTGATTTGCTACACTCAAATCTACTGTTCATGGTCATATCATATGTATAACCGTAAATCGAGGAAACTTTAGGACTCTCTCTTTACTTTACTTTAAAAGTCCACTCCGCTGACGAAGAGGCTATGAAATGGCTGCTCAAGCTGCCATCTTTATGAGTTGTGACGTTGACGACAGCGGTCAAACGCTAAATAAATAATAAATTTACAGAACTTAGGATCAAATATGAATTTTAAAAAAATAATGAGATTCGCTCTGGATCTAGGTCCACTTGTACGATATCTATTGAAATTTAGCGTGCAAATTGATTTAACATTAATATTTCAACTAATGCTAAATTGAATACTATCGATGATAAACGCTAAAGTCGTCCATAGACCTCAGAATGGGGGGGAAACGCACCAATCTAGACTTCGACATCAATGCCTAAGTGGTGTAGGGAAGTGCCCGAACCAAGCTGACCAGTCGGACCAGTGAGACCGGATCCAGAGAAGAGTTTTATGTGACCAATGAACAACGTTGCATGTTTACCTAAAAACGCGCGGCCGACATTGCTATACTAACAGGTAAATTATACATAAATGTATGTAACGAGCCGGGGCAGTTACTCACCGACCCACTTGCAAATGAGACAATTTTGAAATTGTAGTTATTGCTAACTATTTATTAATCTGTGGTTATTGTGACTCGATTTTTTACTTTTTGTTCTCTGTGAATTTTCTAATGAATGATTCTACTTTTAAAATCATTGTGTGATTGAGTGATATCTTTTAAATTTCGATTTAACTATTGGCAACGGATAATAATCCGAAACCCAAAGGGCCATTTTGCCTCATTTTAAAACGGAAATATCCAGTGTCTATTAAATGTGTTCTGAGTAAAAAAATCATATCGTGAACTCATTTCCTGTAAGGTCATCATAGTTTAAAGACTAATTTTGAATCTTTTTTGTGATGCACCGACGACGGCGAAGATCAGGTTTGAAAAAAATATGTGGTAAAATTTTGCCACACAAGCATAAATTCGCACGTACACGCAATTCTGGCAACCAGTTTTCTTTGGAACTTTTGTATTGAAGATATCATTATGCTGCTAAAACCACTCCCTATACAAAATATGTAAGTATATTATACTATGTTTTTTGCACTTGCGTGTTTGTCAGTTCAAACTCCGCATTTATTCACATCTCCCTACACAAATATAATCAGCAGGTCTCTGTGGAATTATCACCTAAAACAAGTGGATTGAGTATATTTACATCATTATCTACAGTTGTGTGTTGCCAAACAGATCTTTCAAAGCAGGTATCAAAGTTAACATTATAAAAATATTCGTTACCATACTCCTCTCCTGTGTCCTAATTTGTGATGGTAATATTACCAAAATCCACCAGACTCCCTTTCGATATAATTTCACTCGCTAAACTCAGTTGGTCCCGCTATATGACCTATACACATTAGGGCAGTGTGCGTTGGTCATGCTGTAGCTATACACAAAATATAGAGGCGGGCTCAAATCGTGCGGCATTCCTGCGCCCGGCCAACGAGCGAGAGGGAATCATGATGAACATGCTATCTCTTTCACCTCGCTCGCAATCCTTTCTACCTGTTGCGGTAATACAAAAACCCGGTCCTTAGGGCCGCTACCTTTTACGTGCATTGAATAGGGATTGCAGGAGGATACGGCTCAGCCCATATAGAGTTGGGTAAGCGGGCAGCGAGACTATTATAGATGGCTATACGGACCGGGCCTCGGTGGGAGACTATTAACCGGCGGACGAGGATGCGTCGACGCAACAAAAAAGATGTCTTTATGAGCTGTTATTGCGTAATAGTGACCCGTTTTGGGATCAAAACGGGATGCATTGGATAGGCATATAGGACCCAGACGAGTGTCATGTAATTATTTCTCTACTACTTACCTACCTATAAATGTATATTTTTAAGAAGATATATATATAAAGTAACTTTTGGTCTTGTTTTTACAAGCTCTACCCACAAAGCTGCCAGTCATTACATTTTAAGCGCATCGTGATTTTGTTCTCGAAATCCAAGCGATCCAATCGAGATAGCACAAAGCCTTGCTCGTGACGTGGCTGGCATTTGCCGCGCGGTCCGTGATCTTGGCAATGGCGGCTGCTATTGCGGTCGCTGTACCCGCGTCGTCGCCCGCCCGCCCCGCGCCCGCACCCGCTCACGCCTCGCTCCACCGCGCCTTTTGACAACCGGTATAACTCGTAGGTACGTGGTCCGCGGAACCTCTTGAGAATTTCCGATGTTGAAATTCACGTAACAACTGCAGTTTGTTGCCGCTTCGGCAAGGTTTTCTTTAACTTACAAGTTTAGTAGGAAACGATAAGTTCTACGATTTTTCATGCATGTTATGTTACTTGCTCTGATGACTGAAATGAATCTTGCTCCTAATAAATGTTTAACAACACCTACATAGTAGGTACATTGTATCAATCAATCACAATCAGACCTCAATACAGCCTTATAGTTGTCTGCAAGTGAACCATATAACCCAAGCTCTTTTGATTGACCTTACAAGCTAATTGAGCCCAAACCCGTCGGTGTTCGTCAATGTGTTTTACCAAAGATTCCTTTCCAAGTCCATACGGTGATGGAGTGTCCTGTTAAACGCAAAAAGTTAATTATAGAAAAAATGAGAATTTTAATGGTGGCTGCCTCACTGAGCCGCCAGGCCGCTATCCTACCGCCCCGTATAGGTTATTATGGGTTCAAAAACATATAAATGGTATTTTGATATATTTTGCTATACAAATATAGCTGCATATAAATAGTATGTTCATATATTAGTCTGTTTCTTCTCAAGTTCAATGCAACCTGGCCTTTAAACAATTGCCGTAACACATCGTACGTCACGGAGGCGCGTGCGATAAAGCCAATTGAATAACATCACTCTACGGGTACCTGAGCAATCAGCGGACCGGTTCTAAACATTAATATTATTGCAATTTATTCCAAGTCTCGTTACGTTACGGCTAATACCGCGGCAAGCGAATGCAATCATTTCTGTATGCGCCGATGTGCATGCCGACTTATATTATGCACTCCTGGTTCATCATATCCTGCTTTATGCTAAAGTTAATAAGAGTGAGTGGAAGATAGTTGCAAAGCGTCAGTAAAGTTGGCAGGTCTGTACCGTTGCATCTATTCGCAATGCCATGCACGTGCTGCGGAGGCGCTTGAAGCTCTGGATTGAGCCGAGATTCAGAACAGACTTAACTTGTGTTTGGAATAGTTTGGATTTAATTAGGCGGTATCGTTGTAGAATCTGATAGCCGGATTAAGATAGCTTTATAGACAGGCAACTGTTAATGAAACGTTAAGTTGTAGTAAGTTATATGGACGAAAGCCCGATTTGCTAAATCATTGCGGTATTGTAACCAGGGGGTTACCAAAAGCTTTTTAGCGATTCAGCTTTAGAGCCCTCAGCTGATCCGTAATATTATCATGCATGCATTATCATTGGTATCAGGTAAAATTAAGCTCCCTTTAGTAGAATCCCAAAATGTCATGCGACGTGTTTTTAAAATGATGATAGTAAAATTAAATCTCCACCGTTTCAGATAAGTTTTTTTATAGTAAACCAGATCCATTCACATAATATCCATCAAAAGTACATAAAACATATAATAAGTACGTAACGTAAGTGATGACTAATTTTATTGATGAGGGCATCTTAAAGGCCGTTAGTTTTCATGGAGCAAAAATGTATTTGAAATGAAATGAAATGAAATATATTTATTGTATTATATCTTATTTCCTAATTATAATTGTGGCTCTAACTCAGAAACTAGGGCGACCTGTGTGTCAGGAGCTAGAGGCCATACGGAACATAGTTTATTGTTTATAGCTATGTAGGAACATTGTTGTTAATTACTTTCATAGTTAATTACTTACAAAGGCAAAGTTAAAGTTGAGGCAAAGTTGAAGCATAATTTAGAAACAAAAATAACTATAACTCACACTAGAGAGTATTCTATAATCAATAGATTACAGAATATTCTCTAATGTTGTATAGTCTAAACTATTTAGCCATACGAAATAATGATAATATGAAAAATATGTTAGGCCTTTAAATAAATCCACGGTAGTTACACTTCCTTGAGTTGTTAAAATTAATAAACCTACGAACCCTCCATCACATATGTACCCGGGAAACACTAGACACAATAATTCACCAAAACATTTTTTTTTTATATATGGTTTATAAATAATATCTACATTTACATGCGATTACGCAAAATACATTTTTACGATTTTATTAAATTTCCACCAACTCTACACAAACTTCCACAAATTAAGACTCGTTAATCGTAGATGCCGTTAGGTTGATGCATATTACATGCAAACATTAAGCTTGGATAATCTTGGTAAGTTAGTTTTTTGTTTAGAACTATGTACTTATATTGACACATTCAGTCTGCCATTTCAAAGGCACTCGCACACCCGAATGCTAAGTTGTTTACTAGGCAGCTACTTGACTTATGGTTTTATGTCAAGGCGTTCGCAAATAATTTAAATTCATTGCAATTCTGTAAAAGAAATCTATTGAGATATGTTTGAGTCGACGGAAAATTGGGTGCAGGGAACGCCTCAGTAACAAGTGTAAGTTTATGATATTACAGCTGTAACCCTTTAGTTTTCCCCTTGGGCGCGAATTACGATTAATAATATCTTGGTGAGATACTTATATCACAGTGTATAAGGAAAGGACCCCTTTTACACATTCTGTTAGGCACTCAGGTATAGGTGTAGTGAACATAGTCAGAGCGTGATCGTCACATTTAGGAGTTTACTCTTCAGACCACTGCGATTCAACCTGTAAATCACGCGTGGAAATGAGAAAACGCGACCTTCACCGCAGCTAAGTTTTAGAGAGTGCAACCTAGAATAGCGGTTACTATTGAACTTGATTCGAGTAGAGCCGGGAACTTGAGGCAGTGAGGCAACGGAGCGACGACGACGGTAACAGTTGCGCAATAGTGCGCGTTCAATCCAGTGCACGCGCACATAATGAAGATACTGCTGCCAGATGTGGTACGATACATATTATAGCATTTTTTTACAATATTATTGTAACACATCTGGTCGCAGTATCTGATCTTCAGTACTCATATGCCAGCTCCTACTTTGATTCAAGTTTGTAATTCTACTACTCTCTAGAACTACTTTCTCGAAGTATTAAAAAATGTGATCATTGTCTTCACTATCGCCATAATCTCTGTCTTACAAATATTTTCTATCCATTTGCATGTAAACCAAGACCAAGACCAATAACTTTGTTCTAACCGAGATGTAAAGCTTAGTTAGAAAACCTTTTTATGTGTCCATAACTGCGGTGATAGGCTAGCTAGTTGTCCTCTGGTACGCAAAATGGAGCTTTACTGTCTAAGTTTATTTGTGCCGATAACGTATGCCTAAGTTTATATCGTTTCTAAACATATGGCATATCCAAGCCGTTTCTTCGTTGCAGCTAAACTTCATAGTTGCAATTGCCACCTTGATCTCTAACTTAAGAGAACTTGTTCGTTGATGTTAGAACACGACTCTGCTCACACGTGCATCCGATTTCGGGTCAAATAGTAGGTACCTACTTTTAAGGGCTTCATTCGAGGCCAGAGACTTGCAGAGTGATTGCTACAGATCTTTATTTCGTTATCTGACTGTTTATCTGTCTCTTGAGAGACTCGGGCTTAGTCCGATTTTGACGAAAAGTTTTATCAGTCCAATCCATTGAAACTTAGAAGATAACTATTAAGTCAGTTACAGTGCGGGATCAGTGAACACATATAACACGAGCTTTTTACTGTGTAGATTTCAAAAGTTTAGATTTAGGTTGAAAAATGAAAAATGAAAAATCGTTTATTGCCATAAGGAAATATAATTCACAGGTATGCTGACCCTCACACTAGGCATAGCCCGTCTTATTTGCGGCGGTAACATGAAAATTGAATAAAATTGAATTTCAATTTAAGTTTAACAATGAGATCACTGATATTATATAAATTTAGGTTAGTTTAAAGTTAGGGCTAGAACAGTCAGGGCTTGTGTGTAGGGTTAGAAGCTTGGCTCTACATGAAATCTGATAACTTTTTGACAGTGTGAGCATATGTCTCGTTTGGCAGATTTTTTTTTTCGTGAAAATGTTTTGTGGGATTTCACTTCGTTTTGTGTCGTTTCAAGTCGCTTACGACGATATTTTTTTATTTTTTTCTGATGTGTTTGGATAAAAAGTTACTACAACGCTTTTTGCTTTATTCTTGCCATCCGAATAATTCAGATTTAACTATATTATAACTGTTTTTATTTATATCGTCGGTTTTATTCACGATCACTAATCACCTAACATTAAACCTTTTGATATTCAAGTGCTTCTTGTTTTCTAGTGCATCTTAGCTAAATATTATCATTTACATAGTGTCTTTATTTGCATGTGCTTTAGGTACCTTTATTTTTGCCTGCATCTGCATCTTATTAAAATTCCTAGTACACAATGACATTGGAAGCCCCGTTTTGACCGGTTTAGTGATAACCTTCAAAAATTATTAAGTTCAAAAAGGACAGACGTGTTGATAGGTGATGACTAAAGTAATAACGACGAGCAGAGGCTTTAACTGTGCTAGTGTATTAGTAACTACTTCAATAGGTATCAAACTTGCATAATATTTATTTAATAACATGCACTGTTCACCAAAATGTATGGAAATTGTAAGGGCATATAATTAATTTGCAACAGAATAAAACGGCCGGTAATAATGGAACGTTAACTGATTATGGCGATGGTATAAAAAGTGTATACGGTAGAGTTAAAAACTGCTTCCATTTTTTGTGCAAAGACCAAAAAAGTAAACAACCATTCGGTAGCTTGCGACTGTTTGGTTTTATTTTGTTAGAAAACAGCGATTTCGGCACTTTATTGGCTCGTTAGGTGCATTTTTGGAATAAAATTTGATTTATGACCTTTAAAATGAGCTTTTTTAATATACTATTAGGAGATCAATTCCGGTAGGTATGTATGAAATTAGATTCACTTTGACTGCAAAATAAACCAAATAGCATAGGAAATTTAAGTGAATTAACGACGACCAGACCAAATAATTCGTGTAGTTTTGAAAATTAGCAGAAATATTCTTTGAGGTGTCCAGATGAACATACTAAAAGTCCCCGAGGGTGGGGGGTAAAGTGGTTAATGTAAAGTGACTAAAGAGGTATCTCTAACTGTTTTCGAGATACAAGCAAAACAAAATTTCCTTCCCCCCTCCCCCGCCGCCGGCTCACCCCTCACCCTCGGGGAATACCTCACCTCAAAGAATAGGGGCCATTTGCACCAAAAACTTAATTACGATTAGCGTCCTAATTCTATTTAGCAGCTGTCAAAATGTATGAAATTACTCTGCCATTTTTTTAAACTACACTTATTATTTGGTCAGAATTCCTATGCTAAAAATGGACAGTATTTCATAAAGTATTATTAACATTATTATTGAGAAGAAATTGTTTTAATAAATATTACCCACTGATGAGAAGTTAATACTTTCTGATACTTGGAGATCTTTTCCTAATAATTCCGAGAAGAATATTGCATTCCTCTTCTTTGGAGCTAAGTTGATTAGGACAAAAATATTAAACTGTTTCTTGGAGCCGCGTGTTTTTTTTTTCAATCTTTTGTGTGTAAGAAGATCGCACAACATAATCTGTTCTTTACAAAGTGTCCGGTAAGTTTGCAGACACTTATTGTACTCCGCAAACAATTTAACAGCTCGTTTCTCAATGCAACATCCTTATTTGTTACACGTCTGTAGGCACACAATATAACTTCAACTTGAAACTCATTGCAAAAAGCAAGTCTTCTATGCAGTGCTCAGAAATCGTTGATGTATTTCAAATCACCGGATATAGTTTTGTAATAAGCGATAAAAGAAGCAGGAAGTTTATTAAATCTTCTTACAAAGATATTAACGAAAGTTCCTACTTTTATATAGGCCTATGTATTGATGCATTCCGGAGCGGTAACAACAAAGATATATCAACAAATATCTACCGACGCAAAGACCTTCAGTCCGACATTACGCACTGAAGAAGATGCGAAAATGGCGTCAGCATTTGTAACATACCCTAGCTGAAAGGATTCCACAAAGACGCCGCCTGTTCACTAAGATCAACCAGACAAAAGATTATAATGTAGACGTCAAAACTTTGCCTGCCAACAATAGGTGCCGTAAACCGTATTGTTTCCATGCTGTAACTGGGATTTTGGAAATATCGGTTTATTTTAAGAAGTTCCTTTTACTTATTGCTCGCAGTTGTCGTTTGGGACAGTATTGTCTTGCAGATGTTGTTTTTGCCGTTGATTGGAGGCATGCCGACTGACCGTGCTCTTGTGCGGGCGCTCGTATCTACCTGAAACATACAGCACACTAGTTCAGCCACAACTCATAAATATTGTAACAGGCAGTTCACTTTTATGGTTTCCAGCAGACTCTTGTTTAGCTGAATATATTCAGACTCAGTTACAGCTGATATTATTACCATTTATTGGATGCGAGAACATTCAGGAACAGAATAACTTACATCATAAGTAAGTTATTCTGTTCCTGAATGTTCTCGCATCATTTGTACTATCAAAGACTTATCTTTGACTATCATCTATAAGACATATACTAGATAGAACATGCAGATCTTTTCGGACCCCATAAAAGTTTATTGGTGTGACCCGGCCTTTCGTCAATGCCACCGAGCAATTAAGGAACATCCATCACCTTGAAGACGAACAAAGGATACAGGGAAAGTATGCACAGGACAATGTGTCGGTCGGTACACGAAACAGCACTTTTACTGGAGGAACCTATATTTGTGTAACAGCCCGGAGCGGCGGCGGGCGGCGGCGGCGGCGGCTGCGCGGGCGCAGCGGGTACGCGGGGGCGGGGGAGGGGGCGGACCTGTTCGGGCAACGGTGTCGCCGGCTCCGCACGCACTCCTCAGTCCTCTCGCGGCAGCCAACGGTACCGCATGTGCCGCTAGCTGCTCAGTAAATAAACAACAACAACAGATAATAAACTCACCGTGCAGTGATACGATGCTAACGAGTGTCCGGCCACTGGGGCTCGGTGTGTGACAATTGACAAAGAGACGTTTGAGGATTTGGTGTTGTGTTTAGCTGTTGAAGATGCCGAAGATCTTCCTGATCAAGAAACGGCTGCACGAGCAGCAGTTGGGGCTGCAGGAGTCGCAGTTGCTGGCAGGCAAGGCGGACTCGCTGTGTCCCGGCTCGCCGCTCGACGACGGGCCCCTCCCGCTCCTCTCCAAGAGGGACAACTGCATCGGTGAGTTCATTCTTCAACCGCAGACACTTCTACACAAAGCACCCATTCAACGCTCAACACTTTTAACTCATAATGCTCGCTGTCATCCTTTTAAATTAAGCGCATAATAGAGCCGTTCAGTATGTAATATTCACGGTTTGTTTTGCAGCGGCGGATTCATAATGTTTGAATTTTTACAGTCTTCGTTTGGGATAACTTCTTCATTCTAATATTTCTTCATTACCATTTTTGTTTATCTCAGGCCTTCCTTTTTTTTTAGTTTTGATAATATTTTCAGCAATATCCAAAGCAGTAGATATCCATAACGGCAAGTTCCACTTGTTGCATCAAAAAAACTTCGTCGCCAATAATGCTCGCATACCCTCTGATTCTGTCTGACTACCTGGCCTCAAGCGCATGTGGGCGACTCACATGATCCTAATCTGCGGTTGTCATTGTCACAGGGCATTCTCGGATAGCGGCCGGTTCTATTGCTCTTTGGAGGGGATTTTTGGATATCATGTGAACATGAAAACTTGAGATTGGAAGCTGCGTCTTGTATTGCATATTAATGTTTTAAATCATTATCAAAAAGTGGTAGCCAGTGCTACAAGTTCATCATTCAAGAATCCTAAAGAAACTTTCAGCAAAACATACGAAGCGAGGTGTGAAAATGGAGAACTATCAGTCATAAAGTCGCCTGATAGAACTAAAAGCGGTCCAATATGTAAGGGTCGATTTCACGTCACACGAATGAGATCTCATTCGTGAGATGAATCTCATTCGTGTGACACCAAATATTCGTGAAATCAACCCTCATAGAAGATTCGTAACGCTTGCAACGCTATTTGCAGCGTGCGTAACAACGTTCGTAGCAGATTCAAAACGCTTACAACGCTATTTGCAGCGTGCGTAACACCGTTCGACGAGTTCGTGGGTCCATTTCACGTCGATGAAGACGAATCTCATTCGTGTGATGAAATCGACCCGTAACTATCACATTAATACGATATTTGTTAGAAATGCTTTATAATATTTTTCAACACACCTGCTCGTAAAGTGACCCTTATGACGTTGGTTTTAGAATCATAATGTTGCCTATTATATACGCGTGCGGTAATAATATTACTAGTGTGGTAATGGATATACTTTTTGGACAAGTAATGACAGCAAAGAGGTTTTATGCTGGAAAAATATTACTTTGAATTATTAATTAATACAGTCATGTTATTGTCAAAATATGATGATTAAACATTTATTTTCATCTAAAGCAAACTAAGAAAACAGAGATGCATTTCATTTACCATGGTGAAATTTATTATTTGGCTGTTTGTCAGATTCTTGCATTGCCTCTGGCAGTCAGAGTCAATGAGCGAAAAAAAAAGTGCGCGCCATTTTCATTCAGTTTCCAACAATTTTTTTTTATTCATCGCTATATTGTGACAATGTCAAGTACCGATGAAGATATAGATTTTTCCTCACAAGTGTGTTGAAAAACGTCGTATGAAACTTGTGAGCGATTGGTAATAACATTGTTTCATTAATGTACCATTGCAGTCTTCAACACTCATCTGTTGATGTTAGCATAACTCAGTGTAGTCGCAGCCTTCGTTTAACGATGTCTAAGGTTAAGAAGTACTGAGGTTCAATGTCTAGTTTGCAACGGGCAACTTGAATAGTTCAAGTACCGAATTATGTCACAATAAAACCGCCATTACCATATTTTATATTATTCATCGCTCACCGAGCAACTATAATCATCATCACGAGTTTTAACGGTCCATCGCAGGCGCAGGTAGTGTAACTGCGCGTGATTCACTTACAAACTGTATATTCCGAGAACTGTTTTTCGCACTAGAACGCTAAAAAGTGTTCTCTGAGACATTTGGTATCCGCAAATTGGATATTACACAGAACTTCTTGTTATACTGTTTATGTATATCTACTAGTTGGTAAGGTAGTATAAAAAGGAAGATATTGTCATTAATCCCCTGATTCAGGTAAAGACAACATCCATACAAACAATCAGGAACAACAATATATCTTAAACGTCTAATTCTAGGGACTTTTTCTCATTTCAGGACATGAGTAAATTATGAATAAAATACAGAGATGCCCCTTAAAAATGGCTACAACTCACTGCAATATCTTGTATGCAACGTGGTATTTTATCAATACAATCGCCCCCTAGAGGTAGAGTCGTTGTTCCCAGTTAGGTCGTCACCGGATGGCAGAGTACCCTAGTACTCGTCGAGGTGTCAATGATACCAACTTGCCAACAATGGCGCTACTTCCGGTCCCCGCACTTTGTATTTAGGTTACTCACCGTGATCCACGTCAACGGGACGATCCAACTATTTGCATAATCCAACTCCAGCTAATTTCCGACTCAATGCTTTATTATTCACCCATTTCCATTTATTTATCGTGAAGTAACGGCTTAAGTATGTCAACGATGAGTAATGCCAGCTACTCTCTTTTGAGTTTACGTAATTGCGTTTTACACAAAAACGTACATTTTTTTTTTCGAAAACTGCGTTTAATTTTATGGTTCAGTTAATTATGTTTAATAGTGTTTGTCCGCTGTTAAATGTAGGCATCTGCAAGGTATCCACGTCGCATAGTTGCTAATTTGAAAGGCGTAAAAACGTAATAATAAAATGATAACATCGTGCATATACAGGTGGGTAATTTTGGCACCTGTGGGCTAAAGGGCGCATGCGCGGAAGCTCTGCGGCTGAAGGTCACTAGACCCCCACTTGTTGGGTACAAGTGCAAAGGGGACCTTTTGTAATGCGAACGTTAGTAAGGAAAAAAATAGGGAAGACTCTTGCAGGGCGTAACCAAGGATATGCATTTCAACTGTCATACTAGCTAATTGAAAATAAATGGAGTTTAAACCAGGATATCTTGTAAAGAGAATTGAAGTGGATAGAAAGGATAACTCAGCATGGCTTCGTAACCTATGAGAATATCCCGGAAGTTCCCCTCCCATACAAAAGACATCAACGGGATGCCTCACGTTCATTTGGAAATTTAGCAAAACTCAACACAAGGTCGTTCGCATTTAGTTGCCGCCTAAAGTTAATTGCAAAAGAGAAGCAACTTGTTTATCGACAACCGGTATCCATCACAGTTATTTGAAGTAAAACAAAATAAGCTGTTTCTAATTACTATTTCAATTAACTCTAAAACGTCGTCAACATCTCGAGTTTAGAGCAGTTATATAAATTCTTTTTCGCTAATTACCGTAAAGTGCGACTCTAACTGCTTCTTCATTACGAAACTATTCAAGGTCATGACGATAGGAATATTATCAAGGTCCAGACTTGCTCCATTTTATTGAAGCATAAATCATGTTATAATAAAATTCCGTGTTGGATCAAGTAGAGGTAGTTACAATATAATTATAACGTAAGGTCAACTACCAACGGTTTTGTTGCTAGTGAAGTTCCGTGACTAATGAATGCAGCAAAATTGTTATTAACTATCGCGGCCTCCGTGGTATTGTGGTTGAGAGTCTGCCTGCAAAGCGAGAGATCCCGGGTTTCAATCCCGGCTGGTAAGGAAATAATAATAATGCAATGTCCATGTCTTGTAAGTTTATATGTGAGTGGCATCGCTGGTCTGATTCCTTCGATTCAGGATATCCTAGTGTGGGACTAAACAATGTGCCTGTTTTTCACTAATTTCGTTTACTGTTATGCCGGCTCTCCATTAAAAAAGAGTAATAAGCGGGAAAGGAGCCAGCGAGCTGAGCGGACCGGGCTGCATACAAAATAACTATTTTTCAGTGGAAGCCTTCCACGGGCGTGGTTATTATACCCTGAACCAATAAAAACCACTCTTTCTCGCAGAGGGCGAGAGATAGGATACCCCAATATGGAATTCAGGTGCTAAGCTCGGCACGAGCAACCGATTGCAATTTTAAGAGCCGTTTCTAAACTTCTTTTTAAGTTTTAGGCTTACGTAGTTGTGGTTAGAGCAGCCTATAAACTGTATATAAATGCACACTTGCGGTTTTTACCACTCCATTTGGTAAGCCTTTGACTAAGCATTGCGATTGTGAACTTTAATATTATAGAAATAGAAGACAGACGTGGTCAGCAAGAGCTGGCGACGACAAGGGAATTCATGCTTTAGATCTTGGAAATAACGTTGTGTTTATAACTAAATAGGGCAGTGCATCCACGTCTATGGAATTTGATACTGTGTTTGCACACCTTGGCTGTGCTGAGAGGTCAAGACAACGGTTTTATTATATAAGGTGAAGGGGACGAATTGTTCGACTTATTATTGTTGACACACATAAAATTAGAGGGGAGACGTCAACACAATATAAAAGATTAGAATAATTTGTAGCTCACATTTTCGTAAACTTCTATAACCTTCTATACGAGACTGCGATTGAACTGTATTGCATCCTATCATTCCCTGTAACCAACTGAATAGGATTTCAACAACAAATCTACTCATAACAAGAATACATTACCCCGCCCTGTATCCATATCAAGTTCGCAAGTGCATCCAATCTCTAGTCTCATTGGCAGAGCATACTCACTCATGCGCATGCGTTGTTGACGCACGCATTAAGGCCAAGGGTTTCACTGTTGACATGTCACTTGACAGATCGCGAGCATTCGTGTTTGTTGTGTTGGTACGCTTGACACGCTATATTTTATACAATTTAACAACTTTGAGGTAGAGCAGCAGAGTTAGAGTTGCGCACATGTTGAGGTAGAGTAGCAGAGTTAGAGTTGCGCACATGTTAAGACAGTTTTTCAGTACTTCATTTAGCTTCATTGTTTTCTTCCATATAAAGTAGGTACTAAAGTCTTCACAAAATAAAAGGACCGTTTTGACAGTTCAGGCCAATGAAGTTTTAACCCCTAATGCGTAGGTAATAAAAGCAAGCAAAGCGTATAAGTTGCACCAAGGAAAACCGCTTCTATTACCTGCGCGTTAGGGGTTAAAACTTTATGGGCGTGATCTGTCAAAATGGGCCTTTTATTTTGTGAAGACTTTAATTCGTACAAATAAATAGCTAAAACATCCGAGCAACACAAAACGCTAAGCACAACAAATGCTCACAGACTACACAAATTTCCATATGGGTAATTCTTATCGCATGTTGCCATTTGCAAACGGTTAAATCTGCATCTTACGAGTAAGCGAAAAAAAAGGCAAGCCCCATGTGGCCAGACAGCCTACCTATTGTATCTGCTTCTGGCCCATTGTGCTTGAACTACCTTTTTAAGGTTTTGCCTTTTTAGCGATTGGCGATCACAAAAAAGCAGGGATTACATTCACAATGGGCACAAATCTTTTCGCAGAATGACTGGCCGCTGATAAAATTGTACATAATCGTCCGTGGCTGCTCAATTACTGGATTTTGACATTCGAATTCGGTCCGATGCTGATGTTGCCAAGTTTTTTTTTGATCCTTGAGTCAAGATGTTTCGCACGTGAGGCGGCCGGCCGTGCCTTGTTCTAGGAATGGTCCTCACACGCACATGGTAGTTTAGTGTGCACACACCGGTTCTCTTGGCAACCAGCTATGCGGGCTCGATCAGCCTGCCTTAATTGCACAAAGCGTATATTAAGACCACATCTGCTTATTTTCTTTACTAATTACAAGATCGTCGAACTAATAAGCAATGTGTATGTAAGATAATCGTAGTCATTTGCTGAGTGTCTGAAAACATATGTATCATAATTATACTTCTATGGTTCCTACTACAATTATAATAATATAATTCCTTTTTCTTTTAGTTTATTTGGGTACTCACACTTCGTAACGCTTAATTTCCTTCACAATTAGAGTACCTTTTTCGGTAACTCCCGTTTCCTTTGACGCAGGTTTCGTATTTAAATTCCTAAATAAGATTAAAACGTGTATTAAAATCGGCTTTAAATCAGTTATAATAAATTGTCATGAAGGGCAGCATAAACAAAAAAACAAAATATGAAGACCGGTTGGTGCTTTATTCAGGTACATCTTGAGTCAGTAAGGTCATCTCTCCCATTGTTGTGTCGTGCCTCAGACTGCAATAAAAGATAATCATATCGTGTATTTTGGAGCTATTTTATTCAGCACTAAAGAGACCGCCCACAAGCTCTCTTGAGAAGAACAACTTCAAAACATGTTTAGTACATAAACATTAAAATTTAGTACCTACCTAATTGTACCTTGAATTTTACATATTTATTTCCCGTTTAGGAGACTCTGTCATCATAATAAATCATAAAATAAATAAAGTTGGAGTAGCTTAAAAAATTAAAGACCGTAATCGAAATATGTCAGATATTAACCTTAAAAGCTTTAAAAGGATTTTGAGTGTCCGAGGCATTCCACTAGCCCGTGTGTTGCCCTTTACCGAAATTTGAATAACGGTAACCATCTTTAACGGATAAAACTTGTAATAAAATTCAAGGTGGGTAGTTATTTCCAAGCGACGCCGCCGATGAAAACAAGCCTCTCGATCGAATGGCAGATACCGGATTTTTTTCTATCATCTATCCAAATTAGTTGGCATAGCCTTGAGCACTCCGCCGCACAAATTTGGGGCATTAACCCTTGCCAAATCTAGTTGTGATTCACGACGCTGCGGAATGGTAATCACAGTAGATGTTTTTGTGACTGTTCGCTTCAGAGCGCTACAAAGATACCTACCTACTTACTTACAAAAAAAATGTATCCCAACTGAGTGCTTGCCACTAACAATAACATAAAGTTGTGTTGTGTTGTAGTCTAGGAAGCGATTCCATCAGTATAGCATAGATAAAGTGAGCTAATAGGAAAAATACACAACTGTAATTTAGCATCCACATAACAGACGACAGTTTGCGTTGAAATTGTTTTTTTCAATGTCAGACGAACACATGTTTTATGCATGAGGCTGCAAAAATCTTTATACCTACATATTGGTCGCTTCGCTTTTAATATAACTGTAAACTGTATTTTTTATAATTGGGGTTTTTAGTAAACATAATTCACAAATCAATTTATATAAATTGATTAATTAATTATCTAATCTTGAAAAAAAATCGCCACCTTTACCTATGTAAAGTTTAGGGTTTTTTTAAGATAATTCTAAAATGCCTCCTACTTCTCATGCATCTTATAAGCAATCTCTCTCTATTACTTTATACTTTAAACTATGTTAAATGATCATTCTCAGAGTACGCACCGCACGTCCTTGGGCATGACCTTTCATGTCAACCGCTTCCCGCCCGTCTCGGCGTACCGTGTGCTATCGGTACTTATGGTAAAAAAGGCTCCAACGGAAATTTATGAGCTCGGGAGCAGGTCTATAGAGCTGTCTACTTTTAATGTTTTAAATGCTACGGGCGTCCGATAACCCCGACCGCAAGGACAGCCAACTATCAACTGGCTAACGATTTTTTACACATCATAAAGAAGGAATCTAGTTTCACTGGTTGTTCTGAATGTAGGAATACTACTTGAAATATAGCCTTAACTATTATTGAATTATTCTGATTTTATTGGTTGTTTATGTAGGAAAAGATGCTAAAAGAAATATTATCTCTTAGATGACTACTTTACATGTCTGCCGTATCATAAAACACGGGTTTGAATATTATGACATTGAACTCATTTTTTTTGCGTACCCCACAGAGTATATAGCCATTGAGTGCTCCAAAAATACTCTGCAATACAATGTGACCATTCAGGTTCAGACAACGTGTAATTAATCATTTTGGCGTATCAGAATAACATTTTGCTAGTGATTAATGTATCGAAATTACTAGGAACACGAATGGATATAAGCGTTTAGATAATTCAATTCGATTCAAAATATTTATTTTAGATTGCATACATTTTAAAACATAAACATCCATAGGTATTATTTTATAATTAGAAAACAGTTTAAAATTAAATTAAATACATCATAACATCCTTGAATAATAACACCATAATGGTGCCATGAAATGTGTTGAGTGTATAAATGTCTTGTCTATGTGTTGAACTATCAATTGATTTAACGTTTACCCAAAACTGAACTCAGGTGTAGAGTTATAGAGCTGATCCTTTTTGTAAAGTTACACAACCGTTCAAGATAGAGCTAGGGCGTTTGTGCACTACAAGTAATTTTACTGTCCGGAATTCCGATTTCTTACGGTCCGATATGGCAGGTTGTTAATAGTTTGTGCACTATACGTAAATTTTCTGTTCGTCAATGTCGGACAGTAAAATTCAGCGCCGTGTTTTTCCGGTCCGAGATGTCAGCAAAGAGAGCCAACCCTATACTGCGCCGCGCCGATCCGAGTAAAAGGACGAAAAAATGCACAAGCCAGTCCGTTTATTTTCATGACATATTGGACCGTAAAAATTCCTTCAGCCAGACAGTAAAATTACTTGTAGTGCAATAACGTCCTCATACTCCCTCTCCATTAATATAGAAATAGAAATATATTTATTTGACAAATAAACACAGGGGTGGTGGTATAAGTGCGGTATTAATAAATCACGGTAAACTATGACAGTTGTCAGACGTAATTTCGTTATTCATAATTTCTTTATTGTACTTACATGAAAAACAGATCTTAATATAGAAAAACCGTGTACAAAGGCGAGCTTATCTCTAATAAGAGATTTATTCCAGCAAGCCATGTTGGGTAGAGACGGAGGTGATAGGAGATAGCTGCGCGTACTATATCTAATATAATAAATAATATTACACATCCAAAAAACCCTATTGCTAAGAAATAGACTGCTTAAATAAGTACATAAATACGACATATCAATAAATATCGCATAAATATACTATACACTGACGTATTCTCAATTTCAAGACATGTAGTCTTTAAATCTCTCAAAGTAAAGGTATGATTTCGAAACGGACTGTAGACCGCAAACTGCAACCGCAGACTGCAAGCGACACTAGATACTGGGTTCTATTTCTATGCATCTCTAATGATTCCGAGCGCGGCGGCGCACCAAGGTCCGCAATCGCGTAGCATTTTCTATGGCAATGGCCGTGGTGTTGCAGCGCAGCAGTGTCGCCTGCGGTTGCAGTCTGCAGTCCATATCGGAATAGTACCTTAAATCTACTAAACAAAAAGCCGTTTTAGCAAAACTGCGATTCGTAAAGGGCAGTATTTAATGACCATATAATGAGACCATGTCCAAGGTTGCTTGGTGTTCGTCGACAGGAAACAACGAGTAACTGAATAGATGTGAACAGAGGAGCAATTATGAGGCCTTGACTTACCGTTTTAGAATATAAACCATTTTATAAAAGCTCAGTACTAATAATATGTAAAATTTTCCTCAACATGCAGAATTACTTCAAAAATATTTGAATGGATTGCACTGTACTGTATATATAGATTTTTGTTACCACATCATTTCCAATCGCGATTGTCCAAAAACAACGAAAACAAAACCGAGAATGCGTAGGACTTAACTTAATGCTCTGTTTACCTTTACACAGGTTTACGGTAAATCCATGTCCATGCGTGGTGTAGGTACTTAGTGATGACGTAACAACGCCTATGCTAACGGAGTTGGTGATTTGATGACAACCTCTGCTGTAACCCACGGTCATAAGTCTACTTGGCGCCGACAGAAATTGATTCATTGTCGGCCTGGCACGCACTGGCTGAATACAAATGGAATGAAATGCCGTACATTTAAAATTCGAATTCCAGTTTTATTTTTGACTGCCACCCATTCAAGATACGTGAGTGTTTTGTTTTAATAGCAAATCTACAGTTTTACAACGATCTATTGGCGCGTGAGTGACGTTTACAGGGGGGCGCCGCTTCTACGCTACTTTATGCAACGAAACTGTCAAAAAGCTTTAGTTTCACCCGTCACCGCAAGTCAGAAGATCAATGGAAAGCTGTAGATACCTGTATTTACTCTGTTTAAAACTAATATTCTTACAAAAACTTAATATTGACCCAAGGTGCACCTACACGGAGGCGGCCGAACAAAGAAGTTAAATTCAAGCACGCCTGCCCTTGGTCACCTGAACTGAACTAACAAATTCACACGGTCAGCGACCACAAAGTCTCAAAACGATTTAGATTCACCATGGCCTAATTTTGGTGGAATATAATAATAATTCATTAGAATGCGACCTGTTCTTAAAAGTTTATGTAGATATTTTTGGTACGTACGTAATGTATCTAACACCGCTTAAGTATAGAGTGTTTTTTTAGGCTTCGCTTAAGGATTTTAGAACATACATTATTTATTTGGCCATAGGATCGCTATGTAAATTAATGGGTACAAAACTTTGCACGTATATGTTTTTCAATTAAAAGATATACGATCTTAATTGTAATCTCGCATATAAGCACTGTCATTGCACAACAATATTTTTTAAGCAGTGGTAAGATATTCCATTAAAGTCAGGGCAATATATTAAATTATAGCTTACATGGCTCAACAAGTCTAATTATAAAAGACACGTTAATACGCCCATTTTGACCAATACCAAGGCAAATCCTGTCCTCGGGCACTCACTACAATGCTTTTTAATAAGTTGTTAAAATAGAGACGCATTATTAAACTTGTGTACCGAAGTCAGTAATATTTGATTTGACATTAAGAAATTAACCATTGGTAAAATAATGAGGAAATGGGATACGATTTGTTATTACTTCCCTAGGTTTTTTGTGGTAAATTGTGGTACCTGTCTTTTTTGTGGCTCTTAAATTAAAACTAAAGTAACTACCTACATACAAGGTCCTTAAAATTTATTTGTACTAAGTATTAGGACGATATCGGGGATATACATCAGTACAATAATTACCTATTATCATCATCATCATCATCATCATCGGCAGCTTGTTTCCGCCCCTGCTGGGTATAAGCCTCCTCCCTTTTGTGCCAACTTATCCGGTCCTGAAGCCAGCCAATCGAATCCAGGTCATCCCCGCAATATGCGTAATGTCGTCGACCCATCTGGCTGCCGGTTGACCCACGCTTCTATTCCCCTCTTTCGGTCACCACTCGGTCAGGGATCTACTCCACCTGTCGTCACCTCGCCTCGCCAAGAGTCCTGCCCATCTCTATTTGAGTCTAGTGATACGGTTTCCAACATCTTGGACCTTAGTCTGTCGCCGTATTTCTGTATTGCGGACTGGATCTAGGAGTGTAATGCCTAGCATAGAACGCTCCAGGGCTCTTTGGGTTACTCTCATTCATTTCACCAGTTCTTTTGTAATCGTCCATGTTTCGGCACCATACGTTAAAGAAGGCAGTACACATTGCTCGAATAGTTTGGTCTTCAGACATTGCGGTATCTTTCGATCACTAAATATATTCTCGAGTTTCTTGAAAGCTGCCCATCCTAGCTGTGCTCCTAGAGACCTCCTTCGTGTGTTGTTCTCCACCAAAAGATAAACAATGTCCAAGATAGACACAATGATCGACCACCTCTAACGTCTCATTTCCAACAATGATGTTGGTAAGTGAAGTGAGCCGTCAGAGATGTTCGTCATAATCTTTCTTGAACATATTCATCTTCAAGCCAACATTTAGAGAAGCACTGTACATACAAGTCTTGAAGCATAGTTTGAAGGTCTCCAGGGGTTTCGGCAAACAGGAAAATAACGTCGGCAAAACGGAGGTGCGTCAGGAGGACACCGTTGATGTTTATGCCTTTATGTGTCTATGTAAGCGTCTTTACTATGTCTTCTAAGATGGGCGGCGGTAAGCTTGGGTGATATAGTGTCTCCCTGACGCACTCCTCGCTCGATGGGTATGCGGTTCGTCAATTTTTGAATTCGCACTTGCATCGTTGCTGGCATATAGAGCTCCCGGAGGATTTCCCGTAGCACGCGTCTACTTGATTCTTGATTCTATTTTCGATTACATATTATGATGAATAATATATGGCTGATGATGATGATGTAATAAGTGTATGTAGGGCAGTTTATGTAGAGTTTCCCTCACGACTTGTGCAAGTTGTGCATAATTAAGATGACATTTACTGTTGGCCTTATCCGTTAACAGGAACGAGGCATTTCGCTAAAGCCGCATTAAGAAGCCTATTATAGGAGGGCCGACATTATAGATTACTTTGTCATGATCATCATTTGCATCCTTCAAGGTGTTTAACTCCGTATAAAAGCATGATATTGCATTCCATTCCTTTAGCCATGCATATCATTCCAAAATTGAAAAAATATTCTTGCAGTGCAGGTTTTTTTCTTCTTCTTGTTTCTTCCTTACGAGGCTGCCAGCATGCATATATTTACATCAAATGATATTATTTATTTTATTTTTATTTTATTTTGTAGATAAGCGAACCAACGGAATACAAGTTATTTGATAGGATTTCTTATGAATAGGTTCCTATTACAGGTTCGCATTAAATTACCTTAACTCCCTTAGGTAGGGTTTCCCCTGTGTTATAGGATAAGTTAAAAGTTAAGAAGTTGCAACACTAAAATCTGACTAATATTTGCCAGTCGTGAGACGAATTCCAAGAAGCACCTGTCCGTGTATTTAAAACTTAAACATATTTACATTTGCCTTCAAGAGTCTTTTTGAATACTTACTGCCGTAAAGCCTGCATTCAAATTCGAGACAGCAACCCCGAAGAATCGTTCCTCAAAACGGTGCACTATGGTAGAAAGAAGTTTTAAAATCGAGTCTGCTTTCCGTCGTAACGTCACGCCTTGCTGGCTCAGACGCATACAATTACGGACAACAAATAAAAAGAGTCCCAACCCAACAATGCAGGCAGCGTCCTTGGATCCCAAACAAAAGCCGTGAAAGAGCGAAGGAACTCGTTTCGACCAGCCTTGGGACTTTCACTGACTACCTACCTACGTTACATTTCGCTAGTTTCGGAGGTTTTTGTTGGAATTTATCCTGGGGTTTCATCTGAGTTTTTTGGTCTAAGCCAATATCGTTGCTAACGAACTTTTGTGGACCATGTGTCATGTTCATTTATTTCATAAGTTTTTATTCACTCATCGACTTTACCGTTTGATTGCAAGAGGACATCGTAACGCTAACAACATCATAGGAGTGATGGTCGAACAATTACATTAACAGGACGGAAACGACATTGCATGACTGACTAAAATGCGACAGCGTCAATGAATGGCAGATTTATGTCGAGATTGGATCTGCCACTTTTGTCCGCAGTCGCGCCAATTTATAATGTGTTTATATGTGGCACACACATACGAACATTGCTATGTATGTGCACATTGTGGAGGCGAGCATTACCGTTATGGATACACATGCCGGTGACGTCAACGAGGCCTCATGCCTCCGACGCCATTGGAATACATTATCTAAATGACAAACTGAGGGCGCGCAGATTTCAACATACTTATTGAAATGTTTTTTTCTTCTTTACAGATCGCGATGTATTTGGAGAAAGCACTGGGCTCCAAACTTCACAAGACAGAAAAACAAAAGAACCTAGAAGATTTATTTCTTCCATTCTTGGCGGTGACGTTCCATACGGCAGTAATGGCAATCACAGGGTTCTTACACCGGCTGCAAGGAAACAATACCTCCCTGTGGCCGCACAAGAGAAGAAAACAGACAACAAACCTTTAATAAAAGAAGAAAAAGATCCAATACAGAGCGAGCGTGTCGTTCTGCCCTCGCGGAATTCACCCTCTCCTGGACCTGTACCCTCCCCTAGCATCGACAACAGCGTACGATGTCAGAAGGTGTCTGTGATCCAGCGTACCCCCTCACAGTCGCAATTCGGCAAAAAAGAAGAAGTAAGCCTCCCATCCACTCTGCCCACTCCTGAACCTGAGCAGGACCAGCCAATTGATTACGTTATAGCCAAAAAACGTGGCGAAGTCGAAGACGAGGAAACAGAAAAAAAAATAAGAGAACAAAGGCGAACAAGCAGCTCTAAAATCGCTAATGGGATTTTAGCTCGACCAACGTTTGTTTTAAGAAATTGTCCGGGTAGCAAAGTTCCTGGAATCTTGAGTGCCGCTGCTGGCCACGGTCGATCGACAGGAGGTAACAACTCTGGGAGTGGATCGCAGAACAGTGGCTCCTCAGGTAGCTACAGCGGCGGCGGTAGCGGCGCCGCGCCGTCTTCTGGTGGAGGCGGAGCCATGGGCGGTGGCTCGGGCAGTGGAGGGAACGGACGCGACGGTCGCTCCAACTACGGCCCCAACAGCCCTCCCACTGGCAGCCTCCCACCCTTCTACGAAACCCTAGGACCCTCCACAAAAGGAGGCCAAAATGGATTCAACGCCAACGGTACCTTCTCCAACGAATTTAACATCATTAATGGCTTCAACACAATGGACTGTGAAAGCAATGAAAATGCCACCAGCTTCCCGGAGCAAAGTAAACAGTATTCCCTAATGCAAAATGCGCCATACGGCTTAGCCTTAAAGGACGAGGAGATTGACTATGAATCTAGAGAACTAGAAAACCTTGGTTCCATCGGTAACTACGGTAGCAACTTTGATGATTCCATGGTTGTTGACATGGGAGAAGGTCTCATCGACAACGACCAATTCTCAAACACACTCACCTTCCAATCTAACGAGGGAATCCTTGGCAACCTCTCGGATTCAACAGATGATTTCATCGAACACAACATTGCTAGTTTACTAAACAACCACGTGGAATCCATCTCAGAATCCGAACTGAGAGATTCGTCGTCCCTAACACCAGATTCCGTGCATAACCCCGTGGACATTGAATCATTGGCTGAGCAAGTTAATTTAAGTAGGCAGTATTATGAAAAGAACTATTTGGCGTTCGCCGGCCAAGAGCAGGGTTCGTCGTACAACTTCTCGAAGGATCGTCCGGACTTATTGATGCAGCTGAACCCGGCGTTGCTGCAGCATAATGAGGGTCAGATGCAGCAGTTGCAGATTCACGTGCAGCTGAGCCAGCAGCGACAGCAGATCATGTCGCCTGGGTTCCCTTTCTCTACTAGTCACTCTGGACTGGACTCCCCAACGTCTGGAGTCTCCCTGCCGTCTCCCGGAGGCAACAGCTCGCTGGATGGCATTGAAGGCGCTCTCAGCCCCGCTGCCGCTGTAAGTCTCAAGAAGGAAGGGAAAGCAATCGTATTGCAACATAAGGTAAGCATTTTGATTTTATGGCTTTGATTACTTTATCGATCAATCACAGCAATTTGCTGAGCCTAAATCAATTATGCTTTATCTTTTGTAGTATGTTGTTTCACCTATATCTTATTTTTAATAATTTCTGTTGTTTTTATAAATTTCTGAATAAGGTCAGCTTAGTTATTCTTTATTATCAAGAAATCTTCAATAATATCTCTGAGTATTTTAAATGCTGTGTCCTACAATTTTTCTTTACTTCTATTACAGCTGGGTCTACCTTCAGAACTGCCACTGGAGTTCATAAACGGCGGCCACGGCGTGAAGAATCCTCTAGCCACCGAAGCCAACGCCAGACAGAGAGAGGAAGAGAAAAACAAACAGGTCATGGTTAGCGAAGACGACCCTTCGAAGTTCTGCTGCAGAATCTGCTCAAAGAGCTTCACCTTGCAGAGGCTGTTGAACCGACATATGAAGTGTCATTCTGACGTGAAGAGATATCTCTGCACGTTCTGTGGGAAAGGGTTCAACGATACGTTTGATTTGAAACGACACACGAGGACGCACACGGGAGTCCGGCCCTACAAATGCAACCTTTGCGAGAAGTCGTTCACGCAGCGATGTTCACTCGAGTCCCACTGCCTGAAGGTCCATGGGGTCCAGCACTCATATGCCTACAAGGAGAGGAGGACTAAGGTAACTGTTAATGTATACTTATATTCACATTGCAAATAAAAATAAACTCATAATTGAACATTCCAGTGTCGACACTAAGGTGCTGCGTCTCACTTAATTACAAGTTATTCTTGAATATTTTTGCTAGCAGACACAAACTGGGCAGGGTCAAGATCGTCCTAATCTATTTATTTCCATGACTTCTAGTTATATTATTACAATAAATAACTAATTAGAGCATCTCCTTACTTCCAGATGTACGTGTGTGAAGAGTGTGGCCACACGACATGCGAGCCGGAGGAACACTACATGCATCTGAAGAAGCAGCACCCATACTCCCCCGCGCTTCTGAAATTCTACGACAAACGACACTTCAAGTTCAACAACGCAACCTTCGCCAACCAACTGCTTGGACAACTGCCGATGCCGGTTCACAACTAAACACTTCAATAAGAAGAAACACTGACTGAAAAACAACTTGTACTTAACCTCATTTATTTATTCCGTCCGCTCTTTTTAGACTATACAGTCCCAGTGATTTAGCGAATTGAACTTTCTCGGTGAATTTCCGTAAACGCAATCGCTATCGTCTTCCAAACTTAAAATTAGACATTCCCATTTTTAAACTGAATAAAGTGGTTAATTTTACAAATGGAACACATCCACCTAAGTTCCGTTAAAATACCTTAATTTTTTACTCAACAGTCGATGTGAAATACATTGATTACATGACTGCAATTAAAAAATCAAAGTATCGGGTATTATGTGCAATCTTGGGTGATGGTACGGGATTATCACTAAGTATAGCATTAAGTTAGAATAGTTTAGAGTTACTTGTCCTAATATCTGTACTGAAATTAATGTAATGTTTCATTTCAAGTCTGCTCATTAGATCTGGCGTATGTTAAGGCCCGTTCACTCAGTGCGGTATTCAGACTTGTATCACTAGAAGACACTATCTGGACAAGGTTTTTTTTTTATCAACCCTTAATTATTAGCTTTTCTAATGATGCTGGTTTTAAATTATCTGATGCTACTGGCTATAACATTTCTGTAGGTAAATGAGTGATATAAGGTCGGTGCTAAGTAATAAGAAGGAGGTGCATACACGCGGACTTGGACTGAAGCATATTATGACTCGGATGACGCTTATTGTCCGACTCATGAACAATAATTTTGAAGGCAAAAAGTGTCTTTAGAACTCAAATTCATGTTAGGGAATCTTTTCCTCATTATAGTGATACTAGCTTCTAATTGTCTCTCAAATAAACAAACTATGTCACAATTTTTATGTACGTACCTAACGTGTTATGTTTGTCTTTTGTTTGTACTTACTTTTGATTGTCTAAATTTTTTTATTCGATTGTGAACACCCACGTTGGGATCACTGAACGTCGTACCAAGTTAAGATGCATTTCTAGATATATTTATATTATTTAAAAGAAAAATATTGATCGAATTCGGTTTGTGCTGTGAGTGTGTGAATCTTTTGTTGTATATGTGTTGTATAACTGAAGTATTTAATGATTCGTTTGTTACAGTAATATAAGTCGTTATAATGTAAATCGATATAGATTATGAAGCGCTTCCGAAATATAAAAATTAGGAATGTATGAATGCTCAATTGTTGATTCCCACGATGTGTCGGGCTGTGGGGCCAAAATGTTCTGTTAGAACTGTACCATGCTAATAAATCCATTACAATTAGATACATTCAGAGTTATGTAAAGCTAATTCGATGGTATTATTAACGTGTGAAAAATCTGAGAGCTTTATTCTGGCACCGCACAGATACAACAATATTTATCGACAAATTGTTGTAAATATTGTCTAAATTATGTAGAAACGTTAGATTCCAGAAAGTATTAGTTATAAATTGATTCGGTAGTACCTAATTAGAATTATGAGATTTCTAAAGTAATAAAGACAAACTGTTGTAGAGTTTTGAACAAATAACTAAGATTCGATAGAGATTGGCTTACATTATTAAAGAGTATTCGTATTTGGACACAAACTATTCTTGTGATAGCGCAATGCCTCGATTTATAATAGAACTTGACCGTTGCATTTAATAGCATTTTGAATCCTTCGTAAAACTTTAGTTTCATATTGTAAGACACGAACTTTTGTTACAGTGTATTGGTAAGCAATATATAACAATAAAAAGATATACGTTTCTTTTACTGTAACATTCCTTCCCTCTGCATTATAGCACTAATATAATAATATTGTACCAAGTTAAAAACATAGACAAACTACTTCCGACCCTATTTCAATGTAGGTTGTCTGTATATGTGTTACGGCCAATTTGATAAATCCGGTAAATTATTCATACTGGCCGCTTCAATTGGACAATGTGATTAAAACTGCATTTTTAATCACTTTGCCCGGTCATTATGAATAATGACTACTCTATTTTGGACAAAGTAATAAAACAGATGCATTGAGGTATTTCGTGTATTAAATCTAAGCTACGCTCGCTTCGCTGCTTGTACTTCTAAAGTCTAACCTAACCTAACCTACAAAAAGTGAAACTTAACCTAGTCAAAATGTATCACTTGGACCGGCCATTATCCATGCTGCCCGGTCCATGTGATAAATTTAAGCTTGATTTTTTTATTTTATTTATATATTCGTATGACATCTCCGAGTAGGAACGTCACAGGCATATATCCAAATTTCTTAACCAGTTGGTGGCGTCATTTGTTAAGGAGATGAAGTCGTCGGGGTCTCCAGGGTAAGCCCGAAGGGGGCATTCTTGAACTATGTGCTCAACTGTCTGGAGCTCGGCACCGCAGTCGCAGCTTGGAGACGCAGACCAACCGCAGCGGTATCTGTAGTAGGCGCTGCGTCCGTGACCTGTTCGGATTCTATTCAGTCGGCACCACTCCCGACGGGGCAATTCGGAGCCCGGTACATATGCGCCTGGGCGAATGCGGTCGCTCACGACATCCCCCATCTCAGTTTGCCAGCATTTAGTCCAGTCGCCCTTGAGGTTGAAATTTTCCCTAGCTAGGCTTAGCGCGAGGCGGCAGGGAGCATGTCGTGACTTCAGTCTCTGGTGTTCGGGCTGTAGGAACTCCTGGCGGCATGGCAGGGCAACGTTGTTGGAGATTTTGGCATGTTCTCTCATTTAAAGCCGCTCTCCTACGGATGTTCGGGGGGGCTATGTTTGAGAGGACCGGGAGTCAGGGTGTAGGGGTGGAGTTCAGTGTACCAGATATACACCTCATGGTTTTGTTGAGCTCCACGTCCACTAGCGCGGCATGCGCGCTTTCCAGCCAGACTGCCGCGCAGTATTCGGCGGTTGAGTAGACGAGGGACAGAGCTGTCGTACGTAGGCATGCCGCATTTGCACCCCATGAGGTGCCAGTTAGTTTGGAAAGTATGTTGTTCCTTGTCTGGAGTTTTCGTGATACATTTGATAGGTGGTTTTTGAATGTAAGTGATCTATCCAGTGTTATACCAAGGTATTTAGGGGCAAAATTGTGTGACAGTGGAACCCCATTCCATTCTACGTTGAGACGACGGTTTGCTAGGAGGTTGTGGAGATGAAAGCAGCTGGTCTCTGTCTTAGCGGCACTGGGAGTCAGACGCCAGGTTTTGAAGTAGTGGCTCAGAACTGGTAGGTCTTTGGACAGAGTGGTCTCGAGGTGATCAAACTCTTTGTGTTGAACCACCAGGGCGATGTCGTCGGCATAAACGAACTTTCTTGAAAAGGTGGCTGGAAGGTCATGGATATACAAGTTGAATAGGCTCGGAGCGAGCACGGAGCCTTGTGGTAGGCCGTTGTTTAGTTTTCGTTGACCACTTATGCTGTTTCCCAGGTGCACCCGGAAACGTCGCTCCGAAAGCATATTTGAGATCAGCCTCACTACCTGTAGGTTAGGGACTACTGAAAGCAGTTTATATAGCAATCCCTGTCTCCATACCGTATCGTACGCCGCAGTCAGGTCTATAAAGACCGCCCCCGACTTTAGGCCTCTTTGAAAGCCAGCTTCTATGTGCGTGGTAAGTGCCAGCACCTGGTCGGAGCAGCTTCGACCTGGGCGGAAGCCCGCTTGTTCCACGGGCACTACTTTTTCTATTAAAGGCGCTATACGACGGAGTAGTACTTTCTCCAGGAGCTTGAATGAGTTGCTAAGTAATGCAATTGGCCGGTAGCTTGGAGCCTCAGCGATCGGTTTACCAGGTTTAAGTAAAGCTATTATTTTTGATTCTTTGAACGCACGTGGAAGCTTGCTGGTCTGTAATATCTTAGTGTAGAATGATGCAAGCCAGCGACGTGCATTTGGCCCGAGGTTAGTCAGGAATTCGTTGTAGATTTTATCATATCCCGACGCCTTCCCCGGGTTTAAATCTTTTAGAGCCTTTGCTATCTCGTCTGGTGTGAAAGGGTCGGCTAGGTCATCCACGGGAACTAGACTGGTTTTGAGTTCCTTGAACAATCTTTTGATCTTACTGGTGGCAGTACTGTCACTTTTGGCACGCGATGTCTCAACTATTCGGTTGGCAATTGAGTTAGGATGAATTGGGTTACTAGTGGTTTTGGGAGGGGCAGCTGATTTCCCGGTAAGCTTGTTTAGGACACGCCAGGCTTTTCTGCTCGATCGTTTAAAGTCCATTTTTTCGACTGTGTTCTTCCATAGGTTCATGCGGTTGGTGTTTAAGGATTGTAGCAGTTCTGCCCCCACATCACACTCTCCTGTTTTGAGGTATTCGTCGTACAAACGGTCGCTCTCTTTGCTCCATCCTGGGATGTATTGCTTGCGGTAGCCTCTTGCGATGCAGCACTTTGCAGTCCTTATGATGAGACCAGCAAAACGATCGTAGTTATCGGGTTCAGCCGGAATAAACCTTACGGCGGCATCAACTTTTGCGGCAAATTTAGTCCAGTTGGCCTTTTGGAAGTTCCACCTCGGAAGAGGTACGGAGTTGACGAGGGGGATGTTCATGCCGATTTCCGTCAGTATGGGTCTATGCTGGCTGTTAGGGAAGTTGCTCTGGACGGTGCGCGTCGCGGCGAGAGGTTGGCCTGAGGTTGGGTCTCTTGAAACAAAGGTGAGATCGGGGTTGTAGTCCTTTTTCCATCGGGCTGAGTGGAAAGAGCCTCTGTCTTTGGCGTTAAAAACCAAGTGCAGGTTTTGACCTTCAGCCCACTGCGCAAGCGTGATGCCGTTGTTGTCATCCGAGGTGTAGCGCCAGTTTGTGTGGTGACTGTTAAAGTCACCTGTATAGATGCAGGGATGGGCGAAGGTTGGGATCACCTCAGCAGGCCAAGGGACCAGAGGTGGCTTATAGGTGTTAACTATAGTCAGACCATTCACATTTATAGCGGTAATGAAGATGTTGTTTGTGTCATCATGGTGTGTTAGTAACACATTTTGCAGGTTCTCTCTGGCGTATGTGGCAGTACCGTATTTGGAGTGGTTGAGTGCCTTGATCAGGGTGTATCCCTGTAAGTTTCCCCTGCAGCCGATGTCCTCATCATCCCTGGTATGTGTCTCCTGTAGGCATACGATGTCAGCATTGAGGTCTTTTAATAGCTTTTCAAGGTAGTCACTTTTTGCTCTACTTGTTCCTTCAATATTTAGTTGACATATCCGGACAGATGGCCCGATGTCAATAGTCCGAGGGCTCTTAGAAGAGCCTTTTGGAAATTGTATATGCCTGGTTTTGTTCATGTTGGCTGCGAGGTCTTAACTAATGTTTCGACAAGTGCAGCTGCCAGTATTTGGTTACTCGTTTAGCACCACCCGGGGGACACGTGCAGGGTAGCAAAGGGTATTCTACCTGCGGACGTGAGTAACCATCGCCGCCCATAAGGAATTTCGATCCATAATACTACCAGTTATTGCGTCTGTAAAGCTTCCCGCATTACAGAACCAAAAACAGGGTTGGTTTTAGGCATTAAACTGCGAATTCAATTGCTTACAGGCTCCCGCAGCTCAGATGTATGGTGGGCTCTGAATACTAGTAGGGTTCCCATAAACGCTGCGGCGCTATGTTACGCGTAGTCCGTAACGCCACGCGTAGCAACTGTTCGTAGCAGCTTAGTATATGGTAATTATTTATTATTGGATTATTATTATACATATAGAGACAGTAAAGTTCATACATATACTAACAACAGTGAGTGTTATCGGACTTATCGAACTGGCATATTTAAAGAAAATGCTGCCCTAAACCTAAATGTATACCATATCTATAGTATCAAGCTATTTTTTTGAATACATTGAATTACAGTTATGGGTAATATGCCCAAGAGACCACAAGCAAGGTTACTAGTAGTAAAGTATATGTTAGTACCTATACTTGGTTATCTCTTGGGAAATAATCTTTATTTATCAATAAATCCATTACAGACCAAATAAAACAACGCAAACGTTGATGTATTTTTAATATTAATTTGTTTGGTAATAATCAAATTGAAACAGAATTGAACATAAAGTAGAATTATGGGAAATAATTATAAATATGTAAATGTATACAGTTTAATTTAATTAGTTTATGTTTATTTGATTGCATTTAATAACCTCATAGCCACAGCCTAAGGTTGAATTTATAATTCGATGCCAAAAAGTTTACTAAATATAATTCAAGGCCTAAGTAATACGTGTCATTATCTATTGAAGATGCGCTTTGCAACAATATTTTGGCTCTGACAGGTGAAACTACCGCTTTTTGACATTAAGTTGCGTAGAACTGGCGCCACCCTGTAAACCACCTTCAACATCAAGTCACATCCAGTGCATTATGATCATAAATTCTACTAAACAATCTTGATGAAATATTTATCGATACGATTTTATTTGAGGTATGTTTGTTATATTAGGCAAATAATCCGATTTTTATCTGATGAACTACCAATAAATTCATTTATAAAGTGCCACTTTTATCAAAATAGTAATCTACTATTAGACACAGTTACATTTTATATGGCAACCCATCTATTGACAATTTTGGCATCGAATTACAAACTAAGGTATAGTCATCAGCAAGCAAGTGACAGATCCCTGGGTAGTCTCTTCCTTTTTTGTCCTAATATGACTTTTCTTCATTGCACTACCTAAAAAACAATGTGTTCTCTCTACGTGCAATCTACTACGGCCTACTAATGAATTTTATAATTAGTTTCTATCCATATTTCCTAATTTGGAAAGGCCAGTTGCACTTGGACCGCGATATACACGAACATAGCAGCTCCTAGCTTGATTAGAAAAGCAGAGCCCAAAGGGTGTAAATTGTAGATGCTAACTGACAGGCTATGAAGTTCAAGAGTGTCCAATATGACTTTTGTCAGTATCATAGTTTGACCTGTAAAGAACAGAACATAGTAAAATAGGAGTTTTAAAATAATTTGGGAATACATAACGCTAGATATTAAGTCCGATATGGACATAGGTACTTGAGAACACGATCTCTCACGACGACGTCTCACTAAATTCAAAAGTAGTATACGGCCTAAATCAAAAGATAAATATCTCTATAAGTAAGTGGTGTATGAAAAACTTGGCCTTCAACCCAAGATTTCTTAGGAAAAATATGAAGAAAAAGGAATCGATCCAATGCTTACCACTTGTCCTTGGTTTCAATTGTGTGTAGTTACATATCAGTTTCGTCTGCAAGGAATGTCGATAGGCCATGGACGCAAAATGCGCAATAACTACTGCTAGTGCCCAGTTACTGGTACAAAACACGCCAATCAAGTATAGCAATCTCAAGCTTGTTGTCTCCTTAAAAAAACATACTGATGTAGATTATCCATTAGAGCTCGTCTAAGCTGAAATGACGCGCCCCACTCCTTGTTTTTGTATGACAAGTAAATACAAAACCAAGGAGTGGGGCGCGTCATTTTAGCTTAGACGAGCTCTACAAAAATAAATGAGCTATAATCATTACTATCTATCTCCTTTAGATTAACATTAAACGCAGCAAAATTGTTTTAAATGAGTATAAAGAAAACCGATTCTCTATAGTCAAAACAAGTTTGCAAACATAGCCAGCAAACTTAGCAGACTACCTACAAAATTCAGAAAGGTTAGTTTTAAAAGAAATTAGGGGAACAGATCATACGAAACTCAATGACAGAACTATATAATCATGTGATTTGTGATTGACTTTGACTTCACGCTGTTAGTTTAGTCCGTTATTAAGTTTTCATGCCTGGAAAATTTTGAGCATTAAATCGTAACTTTACCTACCTGTGGGTTTTGCACGCCTAGTAAGAAATTTTGAACGGTAGAGAAGGTTGACATTACCAAAAAAATTACGCAGACAGATATCTAGAACAATAAAATATTAAATTTTCCTTGAACAATGAAAAAGTAATGTGTGCACCTAAATAAATACGTCATTCTGGACCAATGGTTAGTATTGGTGCCGCCAACCTCGATGGTGCGTGACGTAACTATATGCTTTTTTGCCTTTCAGCAGAGTTAGTTCAAGAAAACTATATTCAGTATGGAAAACTAGGCAAAAATAAAGGGTAACTTTTATCTATCAGGATATGTAGGTTATAGAGAAAAGTTAAATAATTATCTTCTCCCCCCCCCTCCGCTCCGGGGCGAGCGTCCCCCCCCGCGCCCTCATTAGTGTCCCGGCGCGCGGTATTTTCCATTTTAAAATACATAAAAAGTATGTAGGAACGAAATAATCCTTGATAAATTTATTAACGTCTTAAGGCCGATTTCACCAACATACCCTATCCTTAGGGGACACTTTTTTTTTCATTTTTTTTTTCATAAATAATATTCATTACAAGTCAATAGTCAGTTTTTCAGGGGCCACCTACCGGTTGTTTCACTTTGACCTAAGTTTAAGGGCCATCTAGGCTACTAGGCGACCCCCTAAATTTAAGAGGCCGGCTTCCGAAACATTCGCTAGACAGCTAAGAAAAAGAGCTAAGTAACCCCTTAACGTTTGGTGAAATCAGGCATTAGACATACAAAAGCGATATCTTGTTTCAGCTCAATCTGTCACCAAATACGAACGTTTTTAATAATTTATCCGACCCGAAGAAATGAATTTTAACCGGCAGAGATTTGTTTGCTTTGACAAATTAGTGGCACAGGCTAAGAATGATGTTGTAGGTAGCCCATTTACGTCCCCACCGAGGGGTACAGGCTTTGGATAAATTATTACCCACTTAACCGGGATACAAGTAAGACTGACCCATACTCCAACACGCTGGCTCAGTGCGGGTTGGTAGAGAGGTTTTACGACTACTAAGTACACACATACTACCAAGTAGTGACCTACAGTCTAACATGCCATCTATAACACGGAGCATCCCCGTTATTCATTGGTACATGGTCAGCACCGGGATTCGAACCTGCATCTCCTGCGTGAGAAGCAAGCGCGAGACTCACTAGACCACGGAGTGTCTTCTAGAGTCCAATAGTCTTCAGAATGCTGATATTTTGGCGAAATTGCCGCCTACATCGTCTGCTGCTCGCTCGCCATCATCGTCTGCTGCTCGCTCGCCATCATCGTCTGCTGCTCGCTCGCCATCATCGTCTGCTGCTCGCTCGCCATCATCGTCTGCTGCTCGCTCGCCATCATTTTCGGCGAACCTTTCGCGATTGCGGAACACATTGTTAACTTATATTTTAATTGTATGTGCTGTGGGCGTAGTACCAATAAATAAATAAATAAATAAATGAAACTATAAGTTTATTTATTTATTCGTATGACATCTCCGAGTAGGAACGTCACAGGCATATATCCAAATTTCTTAACCAGTTGGTGGCGTCATTTGTTAAGGAGATGAAGTCGTCGGGGTCTCCAGGGTAAGCCCGAAGGGGGCATTCTTGAACTATGTGCTCAACTGTCTGGAGCTCGGCACCGCAGTCGCAGCTTGGAGACGCAGACCAACCGCAGCGGTATCTGTAGTAGGCGCTGCGTCCGTGACCTGTTCGGATTCTATTCAGTCGGCACCACTCCCGACGGGGCAATTCGGAGCCCGGTACATATGCGCCTGGGCGAATGCGGTCGCGACAAACTATAAGTGATATCGCTTTTGTATGTATGAGAGGAATATAGTAAATTTATCAAGGATTTTTATGTATAGTATACAGTTTTATTTTTAACCGACTTCCAAAAGGAGGAGGTTTACAATTCGTCCGGATGTTTTTTTACTTTTTATGTGCCCCGATTGCGCATAGACGGATGGACCGATTTGGAAAATTATTTTTGAAGTAAAACTTCTTGGGGCACGGGGGTAAAATTTATTTAACCTCTCAACTGTGGGTTATTCATATGTTTGCTTTTCAATTGCTACTAGGCGGGTGCTATCACGAGTGGCTAAGAAATGTAACGGAAATTGGAATCGGTGACGTCAGGGTCGGCTGAAGACTTTTAAAACCGCAACTATTTTCAATACAGTTTTTAACTAATCAGATAAGATAATAATACATTCGTACAATAAAGAATGTTAATTAGTGAGAGAAAAACCTGATGAAACGTTAACAAATAAAAATTATTTTAAGCATTCTTCCACGAGTTCTTGATTTCCGGTATGGCCAAGATGGCGCTCACTCTCTTTCGCTAGATGGCGTTAGTAGCCTAATATCTAGCATGACTCAAACTACTTCGTTCAACCTCTTTGTTGGAACCGGAACTTATGTTTGACAGCTGTGCGATGCGATCCATACAGTTTGTAAGAAAAGAGTTTCATCAATGTCACACGGGTCGATATGGATTTCTAAAACAAGCAAAGCAATGCATACATTTGAGCGAGACGGCTTAAAGACGTGACGTCAGATGGTATATAATCTGAGCGAGATGCAAATAGTAGTGACACTATTGAATGAGTTAAGTATATCACCACGAGCGCGACAAATTGTAGATAAGGAATGGTGGGAAATAAATGACATGACGTATTAAAAGTAAGTACAAGTATAAAATAATTTCAAATAATCGGACGTCTGAAACTTAAAAGTAACTTGAAGCAGAGATTGGATCTCAAAATTGGAAATTTAAATCTCTTTTAGTATAGGTAGGTATAGGTGTATAGTATAGGTACCACTTAATGATCTAGCTACAGAAGTTTTACTTCTAACACGTGTACGGTGCTACACGCGTATATTTTTTTTTTTGTTTAAAAGGGTTTACCTTCCCATTGGTAATGTGGACCACCATGTCAGGATCTGATGATGGGATCCTGGAGAAATCGAGGGAACTCTTCAAATATTATAGGTAGACCTATAGTGCTTTTAGTGGTTTAAGTAATAACTCGTGCATGTACTCACGGTAAGCATAATATTGTGATGCGGAACTGCTGATGAAGACCACATATGGCCACCAGAACTGCTCAATACTAGGTACAAATACAATGCGTGGCTGACGGGCAGGCAACGCATAGCCTAAACCGGTGGACCTAGAGCCATGAAACAGAGGTTTGTTTGTACAGAGGTTCCTTAGTAGCGTGGGGTAGCACTGAGATGGGATTTGACAACATTAAGTCCCCAAGGAGGGGGGGATAAGGGGTTACAGTTTGTATTAAACTCAATCTAATCAAATAAGGTTTGGGGAAGTCGGTTTTTTCTAGAGTTAATAAAATGGAAAATAACGCGCGCTGGGACACTTTCGAGGGCGCGGGGGGGTGACGCTCGCCCAGGAGAGGGGGGGAGAGTAGATAATATTAAATTTTCCTTTATAACCTACATATCCTGATAGATAAAAGTTACCTTTTGAACTAAGTGCCCCGATGCAAATGAAAGATGCAAATAGCTACGTCACGCATCATCGTAGATGGCGGCACCTATAAAATGCCTCAAATTACCATATAGTTATAACTGTCCTGGACTTTTTCTTTTAAATCGATTATGGCTCGTAATAAGACAATTATATCTTTTGGGGCAGCTCGGTTATGGAGATCAACATACTGATCGAAATGTGGTCTCCAAAAACTGCTGCTATAGTGATCCACCAGATAGTTTGGATTCATGTTAGTCAGTTTCACCAGAGTAGTGTTCACATATTGTAACCTCATACTGATAAAATAAAAGAAGGACAACATAAATATAATATCCATGTACGTAGTTCCCATTGAGAAGGCGAACGCATACATACAAAATACCGAAAAGCCCATCGGTACTCCAACGGAAAGTTTAACCGTCGTAGTTATCAATATTAAGACCATCACTGCAGACGCCAGTGCCACATTGACCAGAATGAATTGATAATCTCTAAGAAATTTTGATTCTTCTACGCCTATTCTAGCGTCTATTTCTACAAGCCCATTCATAATTTCCATGCCGTTTGTCCTAAAGAAAAACCCCGCATTGATGGAAAAATTGTTAAAGAAAAAGTTGAAATAGAATGCTATAGTTAGTTCAATAATTGAGAAGTATTTATCCACAAATCCCATGTATGCCATATAGCATGTCAAGAGGTTGCCAATGGTTATCGGTATAATTGAGTAGAGCATGGCCATTCTTGACTGTTTCTGATAAACTCCATTGCGATGATGAAATCGAGCAACACCAAATATTTTTACGGCCCAATACAAGAGCCTGTATCTTAGGTGATATTCCCTTGTAAGGATTGCCCTTCTTGTATTTAAATCCATCGGTTTTCGTTCAAAGCACGTCTGTCTTTACGTTCGTATGTAATTTTATTGAAAAGGCTAAAATACTTCAGGCATATAAAAAAGCTGCCAAATGCGAGTTGGACGCGCGTTGAGAGGGTTTCGTACAATAATAATAGGACTAACACCAACAACTAGTGGCTCTGTGAGCTGTAAACCTCGCGAGTATGTCGGTGGGAAAGCTGAACTGCTAACACACATAAAAAAATAACCCAAATAATTTTCTTTCAATAACACATACAAACTTATGAATGTACCTGGTTACGTACATGCAGTATGAAAGTAGCCGCACCAATAACTTTGTAAACTACATTTCGCGATCTTTAATACAACCTATTGACTTTTTACTAAAATTATATAGTCTGTTTCACTCTCATGGTCTTTACAAATCCAACGACACCTCATTTGTTAATATCCATCGAGCCGTTTGGGTTGTAGCGATTTTTTTACATTTTAAAACCCCATATCTCCGCCATTTTGGAAAAAATCTAAAAACTGGCTAGAGTAAAAAATTCTATTTATTTTTCCAACCTGCTCACAAAATTTCACGAGAATCGGTTCATAAATGCGACCTGTAGAGGAGAACAACCGGACATACGAAAGCATTTTTGCCCAAACCTGAAACGGAGACGCTTCGCTCGCTCGGTCAAAAATAACCCTAAAATTCAATTTAGGGGATTAGGGGGTTAAAGTTATGAATTTCTGAGTTTTATGGGATATGGGTGCAAACATGTTCTTGCATACCAAATTTCAGATTTTTAGGACTTCGGTAAGTACCCTAGAGGTTTTGATGACATGCGAATCGGTCATATTATTGAGCATAACTTTTTCAAAATTATTCTTAAAAATATTATAAAAATATATTTAGGATTATCACACCAGTGGCATGATTCTCGCGCCTTCGATATACGGATATCGAGACCTATATTGACAGATTCAAAATATTTCAAAATCACTCGATATCGGTTAGATATCGTATATATCGAATACGCGAGAATCATGCCACAGTGCTTTCATTTGATATATCACACTCACACGGCATATTTTGAATTTTTTAAATTTTATTTTTCTCGTTTGACGCCCCAAAAGTGGCTCCCATTTCATATTTAAATATTTACATTGCCCCTCTGTCTTTGGGTCACAGATATTGATATACAATGTGTATCTACTAATTTTCAACTTCATCGGTCCAATATATTCTGAGTAAATTGCCTGTGACATACGGACGGACGGACAGACGCACGATCCTATAAGGTTTTCTCCTTCTGAGATACGAAACCCTAAAATCAATCAAATTTTATGATAACGATCGATCATTAAGGGTAAACCATATATTGGAACTGAGTAGCGGCACCATAATATCTCGCGGACCTAATATTCTTACAGAGTTAAATACTTAGATATCTATTGATACATATTCATATTCATTTTATTTGTAAAAATTTACACGGAGGGTTGGTGGGGGTGTAAATAAAGTAAAGTACATGCAACCTGACAGGGTATCACGATGTTTGCTCAAATCAACATTTCAAGAGTAGGTAACATTTTTTCAATTATTATTATTATGAGTCTGTAATATCCCACTGCTGGGCAAAGGCCTCTCTCCCCCTCTTCCACTCCATTCGATCCTGAGCGGTCTCCTTCCACTCTTTATCCCATCATCACTCCATCTCTTCCTGGGTCGGCCACGCTTTCTCTTTGCATTTACTCTCTTTTTTCAATTATAAAATAAAAATATCTTGTAAGTATTCTTAATTATTGTAACTCTGAGATCTTCTGTTATTATCACTTATTTAGAATCAATGAAAAACTGCTACACAAATATTATCATACCCTACTGAATCGATTCGTTACATCCGTCATTGCCAACAATTACGACATTATGGTTTGTAATAATAAAATCTTGGAAAATGTCTTTAAACAAGACAATACCACATTTTCATCCTTATTCCTTTGAAATACGGAACAAAATTATAAATATAGGTCTGCAATGTTATTTTCCTTTTTTGTGTATTCAATAGAATTTTGAGGCACCGAAATGACGTACACGACTTGTTTACCCAAATGGTTCATTTCTTTACAATATGTTGTTTCTTCGTAATATATAAATAGATGAATGCGTATTTAAAACTGTGTATCAGACTTTACTGATCAGTCAGTAGATCGGTGTCAGTGGTTCGGATAAAAGCGACATAAAGTAACTATATCCAAAATGAGAAACGTTCTGTGTTTTATTATGGTAGCAGCTTTATTCGTGCATATCGTGAGTGGTGTTTAATTTTCTACATACTTTCTTGTCATTTTAAAAACAACTTTGTTTATAAGTACCCCAATTCGTGTCTGCGAGGCGAGGATCAGCCGAGTCGGTTGGTCCGAGCCGAGCGGTAGCCAATACCCTAATACGAGGAATATTTGTATGTAACTATATATGTTTTGTGTTCTAGAAAATGGCGCTGTAGTTTTCGATGAAATTAGCAATATAGGGGTTTTTGGGGATAAAAAATTTGATCGAGCTAGGTCTCATAATCGCAAAAATTGCGTATTTCCGAGTTTTCATGCTTTTCTCATTGCCGCGCATTAGGATTATCAATTTCCCTTTAGTACAATGAAAATAAAGTATAAATTCCAATGAGAATCAAAAAGCAACTTAACTCATTGCGACCTCAGATCACGTGAAACTTTTTGGCGCGTCTTCGGAAAATTCACACAAAAAGGTTTCGTTCAAATCAGGTCGACCGCCGAGCAAAGCTCCGTAACCAGATATTTTTCTTAAACTAACGATTACATTCAACCACGTGTTTGTAAATGTTCCATGTTTTCCGCATATAACCTAGTAATGACGAGATTTTCTTTCAGATTGCGATACCAGCAGACCCTCCAGCTGGTAAGTTTAACTTTAAGTTATTGTTATTAAGAAGGTTTCGATTGCGTGCGACCCATTTAACCCTACTAAGCTAAGGGGCAATAATTCAGTAATTTAGTGTTTTTAGGTAAATTATCAACCTCAGGATAAAAATAGGTAGCAAAAGTTAATACCTATATTTCAAAGTTTCCTTTAGAAGAACAGGAAAAATACTTACGAGATTTTTACTAAATATAACTTAAAATTATACGTGGACAAGCAATGCAAATTACAGGAATAATAATGCTATAATGATTTTTTCGTGTCTAGCACTAGGTCAACGATGAAGTTCTTCACAAAGTATGGTCTGATCTATGGAATCTCAAATTTGACTCAAAATTAATGCTTAATCGTTTCGCTTGCGTTAAGACACACGCGGGCCAAACTAATATGAACAATAGATGTGCGAGCGAGAGGGTTAAGTAAGGTGCGGCGGGGCTATTTCGTCAAAAAAAATAAAGCCTAAAGTTTCCACCTCGTCACTCTCGTCAATCAGCATGTTTCGGGAGCTTTATCAAATTTATACTATGAAGTCTTTATCTGCAATCCTTTACACCATATGTACTTTCGTTGCATTAAACGCGTGTTTTAATAATCAAATACGACAATTTGTTAAAAAAGCTGGAAATTGACGGAATTGCCCCACGTGGGGCTATTCCGTCAACTCACTATTACTCCGACAACTATTGGGCTTTGATGCTGAAACTCAAAACTAGACAATATTGAGGCAGAAAGCATGCAAATTTAAACTTTAAAACCACGTAGGACGGTATGATTAAGGGAAAAAACATATTTATATTTATATATATATTTATACTTTATTGCACAGAAAACATAATACAGACACTTAATATTAGAAAAAACATGTACAAAGGCGAGCTTATCTCTAATAAGAGATCTCTTCCAGCAAACCTAGGATGGAGAGGATAATTTAATAAAAGGTAGACCTACATAAGTGCACAACGATAAATATAAAAATAATAGACTACTTACTAATAAATACATAAATACAGATTTATTCTGATAAATTTGCGGAGTTTATTTCGTCAACATCCCACCTTTTCTCATATATTAGTGATGTGATGCATTTTATAGTCGCTTAACAGAAAAAAAAACTTAAAAAGTTCTTCTGTTCTTCTCTTCAAGAGAACAGGGTACTTACGTATATATATTAATAAAAATAAATTAAATTGAATTAAATAAGTATGTTTATTTATGACATACATACTTATATAGATACATACAAGTGAAGTGGCAAAAAAACATCCGTAATTTCGGTAAAATATCGAACCTTCTTGTCGACCTATGGGCATCACTGTTTTTTTTTTTTCATTTCCATAGAAAAACGAAAGGGGCAATTACGTAGGCATATTTTGGCTCCGAATCCCTTTCTCATCGGTTGGATGGGGTTATAACGTTAGGTTAAATAACAGGGCGAAAACGAAGCGTAGGGATAAACTAATAAGCTAAAATTAAACCCCGGCTTTAAATTTCATAGCACACCTTGATAGATCTCCGAAAAACCACTAAATTCACCTGGAAATCTAATAAATATAAAGAACTTTTTTTTTGCACGTGTCAAAAAAAACGCCTGCTGTCAAAATGGGTCCGTCAATCACACAGGTTGAGCGCTATTTGCTCCATCTGTGATTTATTGAAGAAGCGACTTTTCTACCTAAACATCGTTGTCACTACTGGTAACAACTCACAGAACGAAAGTTATAGCCAGTTGACGTAATAGCCCCGCCGACAAAATAGCCCCGCCGCACCTTACTCGCTTTCTATCTTCAAAATACATACTTACTTGCATACTCATCAGACCCAGCAGCAGCTAAGGACGCCGCTACCGACGCTGCAAAGCCCGCTGCCGACGCTGTCAAACCCGCCGACGACGCTGCCAAACCCGCGGACGCTGACAAAGCCGCCGCGGATGATGATGATGATGCTGATGCCCAAAAAGCCGCCAAGAAACACGCTAAACCAGCCAAAGAGAAGTGCGACGACGATGACGATACGCCTAAACACCCACACAAACCCCACCACCATGGTAAGGATAAAGAAATAAAAATCAATTGAAATTTTCCAGAAATTACGTGGCTCAAATTAATGGCCCAATAATTAGGCCTAGGTCGTATCATGGGATTGGGCAGATTGACAACTATTAAACAATACCTTGTTTGTTGTTTGTAATGTTATGGTGTCAACTTTAAAGAGGGACATCTAACAACTTTAATCTAAAAACGAGTCTACGAAATCTTTCTTCTGACTGACATATTACACGATAAAATAAGTGCAATACACGATCCTAGCTCATCATTATAATGACCATAAACGCTGCAAGTCGAGGATAGGTAAAAAGGATATTTTGTTTAACTGTGGATGATATCATACTTAGCAGTTTTTCTTACGTAGAAGCCTAACTACTGGACCGACTTCTAATTTTCAAAAAATGGGACTAATCTAATGGGTCACCCTTTCATACATTTATTATTATTACGAGCCTGTAATGTCACACTGCTGGGCAAAGGCCTCTCTCCCCCTCTTCCACTCCATTCGATCCTGAGCGGTCTCCTTCCGCTCTTTATCCCATAGACCCAATTCATCACTCCATCTCTTCCTGGGTCGGCCACGCTTTCTCTTTGCATTTACTGGGAGCCAGTCTGTGGTTCTCTTAGCCCAACGATTTGGCAGCATTCGAGCAACGAGCTTTCATACAAAAATATATAATTATTTTGTAATCGAATCATAAATAATGCAATTTTCGAGATAAATCTCCAAACAAACCTTCAGACTCCAAACCTTTTCAAACCACATAACATTTTTTTCCCATACATTTGCATTAAAATAAATTAATCCAATTAATCCGTACAATGTTAACCCTAAACCTTCAATAAACCACATTTCATGGACACGTCAAAAATTACCAATGGCGTTTATATCAAAACGCTGGCATTAAATATCTAATTTATTTTTTCAGGAGATCCAATTAAATCCTTTATAAAAGGAGGCGAGGAAATAGGGGATGGTTTTGGAAAAATAGCGAGCGGTAAGTCTGAAAGATGATTTAATTCTTCACAAATTATTATTTTTGAAATTAAGAAAGAATGTTCCAAAGGGATAAGTAAAACGAACTTACCTGTACGTAAAGAAGTGTATCAAATGGCTCCCACCATGATAATCTCGAGGAAGAGGCTATTGGTTTTGGAAAAACTTTTATTAAAAATCTGTTCTTGAAAGTCTCACCGCCGCGCCGCCGCCGTACCCATACATTTAATGAACCATTATACCGATTCCCAATTTGAATTTACTATAAATAAAAATCCTTCACTATAAGGGCCAGTATTTCTAGAGAAGGATAAACAATCAGATAACTTTTTGACACTTGTACGTGTGAAATGTCAAAAGCCCTAGACCCTAGCCCTAAACAGGCAGATAAGCGCTATCTGAGCAATGAGAAAACGGGTCTAAGTAATCCTCAATCAGTCATTAAATGACTCTGGGTACGGCTTAAATTATCTTTGGGTACGGCGGCAGCGAGCGGTCAGCTTACGGAGAGAAATGCTAAGTTTAACACATTGAACTACTCTTCAGGTAGCTCAATGGGTTAGCATAGTTCATTCTTCTGTCAATACATGGCGATCGATCGTAGCTTTTGACAGAACAACGCCTGTTGCTGTCGTGTCGGTATTCTGTTATCTGAAGTATAAATTGTTGGTGTTTGGAGAATCGTCTGCCAAATTAAAATAGCGGATAGATTCATTTGCTATCTCCTCGGTCAACAGTTTTGGCTCAACGGTTTTTTTAAATCTTATTATTTTTAACTTTTTTGAAAATCCTACAAAATCAAATCAAATCAAATAAGTTTATTTGCATGATTTTTGGTAACAATGTTGGATCTTAATTGTATACATTTAGAATGACTAGTTACTGCTAGTACTGTATGCAATGTGTAAATGAATTAACGCAAAATAAGAAATTACTTTGTTGAGATCATTCTGAGCAACTTTCATTATGATGAAACCGATTTGATTAAAGCAAATTTATTTTTCACTTCCCAGTAAATTTTGGCCTGAGTGGATCAGCTGATTTGTATGGAGAAGTGAAAAAAAAGTTGCTCTGATCCAATCGGTTTCATAATAAAATTTGCTCAGAATGATGTCCCTCGCAAAGTAGTTTCTCATTTTGCGTTAATTCATTTACACTTTGTATAAATAATAATTTCGCAAATTTAAGTTTTTACTTTGTCTTTTCAGGTTTCTTCGGGTCGTGGTTCTAAAGAACATGTTGTCATCATGGGCGTAAATATTTATTTTAATAGGCTTGTGTCCAAGTTAATCAAATAAATCTAGGAACAAGTTTAAAGTTGAAGCATTATGTACATAATGGCTTGACAATCTCCGAATTGTATATTTCCAGCAGTTATATTTTATAAAGACAATTTTATGCATAAAAGACAGCATTTGATTCCACACGCCACCTGACGTCACGTAGTGCTTTTTCATAAAACTCAGAAACAAAAGTATCGATTTGTCATTTCCTACAAAGTATCTATTTTGACTAGCAGGATGTAATAGGTAGCTTCTAAGAAACACGATTATACCTCTGTATTAAAATAATTAAAACTAAGTAATCAGAGTTGTTTCACTAAAGCCGAGGACGGAAATCCCAAGTCGTGATCCCTTACGGACGTTTTCAATAGGTAACCTATCTATCCGCAATCTGTAGATAGATAGGCTCAAATTTGACATAAGTTCGATAGCGCAAGTAATAATCTCTCTAGTAATGTGAAAACCATCGATAGATAGGTTATTGCAAATGGACATTAGTATGTACCTATTTTATGGCCCTTCTACATCATATGCGATTACAGCCACGCAAAACGGGATCAAATTATTAAACATAAGTAGTTGTAAAGATTCGCTCTGTTCCGTTCTGCGTGCCATCATCATGATTCAACTGGACCCATTTACTTGTTCGAAAAGTAACGTAAAAGCACGTGTTTACCCGCCAGGTCAAATAGTTAAGTGACAAACCTCGAAATCCTAAATTATTTTCTTTGCGGTGGCGGGCTGACTGTCAGGGGTCGGTGATGGGCGTGGCTGAAAACAATGGCTAGTCTGTGACAATTATAATTCGCGCCAAGTTTCTTTAGTTCTGAGCGAGTAGCCTCTCTGCCTTTCTCCTCTTAACCTTTACCTACGCAAGTGAGAGGTCACAGCTCGCTCAGAGCCAAAGATACCAAAGATAAGATCGTGTTACATGTGTCATCATCATCTTAAAAAAGCAAAGTCAGCAACATCTAATGGACGTCCATTAGATGTTGCTGCCTTTGCTTTTAATATGACTCATTACAAAAATTCTACGTACCATACTTACAACGATAACACTTGTGTAATCACGAAATATACCTGCTCGTATACTGAAAAATATATGTATCTACAAATTATTTACTGTGATGATTCACCTGGAATCGAGGAATGTGATACTTTTAATTAATTACGCGGTGACTGCGTGAATGTAACAAAGATGTGATAGCAAGTATAAGTAGTTTTATCCAGTTTATTTTTATCTTTGTGCACTAGGACTAACCTCTCAGCACCATCTTTCCTGTCCTGCCTAGGTTTGCTGGTAGAAATCTCCCTTAAGAAATAAGCTCGCCTTTGCGCACTATTTGTAAACAGCATGCACACAGCAGGGGGGTTACAGGTGATGGTGTAAATAAAGTAAAGTACATTTTTTTGTATAAGTAAACGGGAAGTACCCTAGGTTTTGATTCCCTTGCGATTACTGAGGAAATTAACAATTATTCAGCATAAAAGGTTTTATCATTCGATTGAATTAGCCTAATAGTTAGATAATAATAGCCTCTAAGGGACCACAGACCTGAGTAATTGATATCAATTTCAACTTGGTCTCCCTGCGTTTCCGAGAAAAAAGCTCTTGACAGACGGACGGTCGGACTGAACGGTCAACAAAGTGATAATATGAAACCCTCCTTGTTTTCCTAATGAGATATTATTATGAGATGTAATAAATTAATAAACAATTTGAACTGATAAATTACAGCTGAATGACCGCAGAAACCGCCCGATTTGATTTAGTTTCCAGACTAATGAAAAAAGAAAAATTTTACTTTGAATATTTTATTTAACAATGAATTATTACTACCTACTTTAATTACTGTACTTTTTATCTCACTTACATTTCTAACAATATTAAATTCATCTATCTGATCTTAATTTCATTTTAATTCAGTGTAATTTGTGCTGGATATCAAGTCATGCTATACGACACTATAAGTATACATAATTATGGTTAAAGCACATTTACAGGTACATTAAACATACTGGATTCTGTCTTAGCAACTAATTACATTACATTATACAGGGATCGTCATCACAAAAACAAGCAACAACATTATTAACATATTTTTTATGGTTCATTAAAGGCAAGTGCCATTGACATCTAAGCTTGTGACTAAAATATCGTGCCATCCTTTTCTGCATTTCGTCATAGCATAAATGGTAACCTACAAATGAACTCAAATCCACACCAAAATTTAAAAAATTGTGTAAAGCACCACAGATTACGCATCGAAAAAGTATAGGTATTCGAATTAAATTGTTGTCAGTGACAGTTTACAATGTCGTACAGTCTTACAGCGATCTTCTAGCAGCTAGCGTGTGAGTGACGTTTACAGGGGGCGCCACTTCTACGCAACTTAATACAACGAACCTGTCATGAACACCAACCTCTCATTCCTTATTGGTCTTCAAGCGTTAGTTCCACCTGTCATCGCACGCCAAAATATCGTTGTAAAGCTGTCCATTTCATTTCATTTGAACTCGAACACTTTTGCGATCTATCAAATATTCCTGCTCCCGGCGATCCAGATCTTTTAAGACGGTGCCCTAGGCAAAAACAGCCTTTAGTAATACCAAATCGCTTGGAATGATGAGTATTATTGCTGTTTTCACTAGCTTGTTTATCACGAGTGTCAGCGTGACTTGGCTTCCCCACAAAGGTAATTTTAATAATTTTGCTCGATAGAAAAGTCTCCTGTAGTTGCCAGAAAATCTGTATGTCAATTGTCAATGTTTTATTTTACAATTTCGCACCGCATCTGAATTTGTGTTCTTGTTATTTATATAATCATTATAAAAATGGCACAGTATGTTCCTCAGTTAGACTTGCTTAGCCTGGCTTTAACCTTTTTTAGGGTTCCGTACCCGAAGGGTGCCAAACGGGACCTTATTACTGAGACCTCGCTGTCCGTCTGTCTGTCTGTCTGTCACCAGGCTGTATCTCATGAACCGTGGAAGCTAGACAGTTGAAATTTTTACAGATGATGTATTCTGTTGCCGCTATAACAACAAATACTAAAAAACAAAAGAAGTTTAATACCAAGAGCTTCCATACAACTAACGTGTTTTTTTTTTGCGGTTTTTTTATAGATAATAGTACGGAACCCTTCGTGCGCGAGTCCGACTCGCACTTGGCCGGTTATTGATTTTTTATTTAATTTCCTCTAAAAATAAGTTAAGGACGAAATTCTAAGTTCTGATTGCCTAGGGCCCGCCCTTAAACACCAAAGGCCTCGACCCGGCGGCTTTACCCGGAGGCACAGAAGAGATAATAGTACTCCGTACAGAACGGCCACTCCCTTACCCGCGCTGAGTCAGATACCGCACCTCACCTCACGTTCGGCATACTCTTTGTATAGTGCTGAACACACACATTCACAAACGAACGAGTTTACGCACACGTTTGCACGTGTACAAACGTCATTTGGTTATTTAGTAGTATTATATTTAGCCTATATCATCCCACTGCTGGGCAAAGGCCTCTCTTCCCCGTTTCCATGCATCGCGCTCCTGGGCCGATTCCCACCAGTTCTTGTTGTGGTCCCTCAGCTCGTCACTCCAACGTTTTCTAGGGCGGCCTCGACCTCGCCTTGCGTTTTGTGGGACCCAAAGTGTCATTTGTTTGGCCCATCGGTCCGGTTGCATACGAGCAACGTGGCCGGCCCAGTCCCACTATTTAGTAGTAATAGGTGATTATTTTACGAGCGTTGTATCGTGTCCGAGGTGTGCCGGAGAGTTCAGTTTTGGTGCATGGTTTAGTCAATCAAGCCCGGCGGCGGCTTTGTGGCTTTGGTATGTAGGGGCCTTACCTGGGCCAGTGGCCAAAACTAAAGTCACCAGAATGAAGTCAATCGTATGACCCGCGGTGGGTCAGTTCAAATAACAGCACTGTACTTTCCACAATTTTCGGTGGATTTGAGTAAGCAAACAAGGAGACGAATACACTGTCTATATTACGTTTTTTGTGCAATAAAAGCATATTGATAAAGTATACTAGCTTCTCTCACTCTAAATAAGCACGCCTTTCCTATCCCCCCTCATGTTATAGGGCGCGTTTACACTAGCCGACTGGATGTTGTTAGCGCTATTACTGCTGATTTGATTGTGCACCTGTTTGGCAGCGACAGAGCGATCGGCCTCCCGTGTGGTCGCGCGCTTATCCTTTGCTAATTGGGAAACCTGAAAGCAAATGAAACTATTAGCCAAACAGACATTTCGCTCATAGTAATAACTAGAAACGTAAACGTTACTGCCACTGTGGCGTTGCAGTCTCTGTCATTAGACTGCAACGCCACGTGTCGTCATAGTTGCTCGCGCGCAATTATAGTTGCCCCGTGTCACTTACCGCGTCGTCAATAGCCTTGAACTGCCAGTTCCAGTGCACCCGGTACAGGAATGGCCGGTGGTCGAACCTGTTGTCATCGGGGCTGTAACTCTCGGCGTGGTACGACGGGGTGAGGACCGTCATCTTATGCCGGTTGATCGCGTAGCAACGGAAGAAGTGCTTCACTTTTTCGCCGACCTGTGGACCGTTTACATTTCATTTATTTCGTTCGTTCGTTCGTTCATTCGTTCAATTATGAGTTACAGAGCTGCCAACTTAACTGGTGAAATGACGGGTGTCGTTAATGGCTTTCTAGTACCTAAAGCCTTTACAAAACAAAAGGCCCGTTTTGACAGTTCACGCCCATGAAGTTTTAACCCCTAATGCGTAGGTATTAAAAGCCAACTGTTGCATACAAGCAAAGCGTTCAAGCTGCAACTAGGAAAACCGCTTCTATTACCTACGCGTTAGGGGTTAAAACTTAATGGACGTGAACTGTCAAAACGGGCCTTTTATTTTGTGAAGACTTTACCTATTGCCGTATTTGGGAATGAGTCCGAGCATAGAATGCCATTTCAAAGATGGCGGTCGTAATTCTGAATTCTGAACGCGATCGTTTGGCACTTGAGTGACGTTTACAGGAGGACGCTAGTTCTACGCAACATAACGCAACGAATCTGTCACCAAGCGTTAGTACCACCTGTCACCGCGTTCCAAAAGATCGTCGGAAAGCTGTATTTTATCATTTGCTTGCATTCAAGTCTCTTAATTAATGCCAATTTTTTCAACTTAGACCAAGTTTTTCTCGAGTGTCCAGCGTAACGCCTTTAACATACAGCGCGGAAGAGGCTCAGTTGCAAATACTCAAGTTCGCACGACAGGGGCTAACCCATCGCCGCAGACATTGACAAATACTAAGTAAAATAAGTAAGCAAATACTAAGTAAGCAAAGTAATTTTTCAGCACACCTGCTCGAAAAGTGACCCTTATGACGTGGTTTGTAGAATCATAATGCTGCCTATTATAAACGCGTGCGGTAGTTATAGTTAGTTTTTGGATAAGTAATGACAGCAAAGAGTTTTTATGCTGGAAAAATATTAGGTACTTTAATTTTATTAATTAATACATGTCATTGTCAAAATAAGATGAATAAACATTTATTTTCATCAAATTACAAGCAAACTAAGAAAACAGAGATGTATTTCGTTTGCTATGATAATATTTAGCTGTTTGTTTAGCTTTTGCATTGCCTCTGGCAGCCAGAGTCAACGAGCGAAAACAAAAAAAAAGTGCGCTACATTTTCAGTTTTCAACAAATAAAACTTTTCATTCATTGTTTTTGTTGTGAAAATGTCGAGTACCGATAAAGATAATTAAAGATTTTTCCTCGCAAGTGTGTTGAAAAACGTCGTATGAAACTCGTGATCATATTACCTCTTGCGGAGTGCACTTGTCGCTCCACGTATGCGCGAGTTGTCGGTACATGCTATACGGGCCGCAGTAGTGCGTCTTCCTTAGCCGACCAAACTCCGAGAGCTCCGCATACGTCATGCCCATGTCCTGTTCGTCGGTCTGGGTTATCTGGCCGTCGACCAAAGGCTCCAACTCGGCTGTGGGCGGGGCTTGCAGGATCTCCGATAGGGACGGTAGGAAGAACCTGTGGAAGGGCGTGTGGTTAGATAGGGGTGCCTCCTGCTCAGTAACTTGGTATCACCTCTCTTACCCTAAACTAGAAATACACACTTTATAATAGGCTTGTGGCCTGTCAAGTCAAAATAGATACTTTTTATGAACTGTCAGAACGGAACTTTTGTTCCCGAGTTCTATGAAATAACAACAGAATGACGTCATGTAAAAGTGCCATCAAATGCTGTCTTTTTTTGCACAAAATTGACTTTATAAAATATATCTGCTGGAAATATACAATTCTGAGACTGTACATAAAGTACATTTGTACATAAAGCTTCAACTTAAGACTTGTTCCTAGATTTATTGGATTACCTTGGCCACAAGCCTATTCGTTACAGTTTAATTCGAGTGTTTGCATACCTTACCATCGAATTCCTATGTACGTACGTAACACATAACTATGTACTTAAACTCAATACATGGTAGGTACCTTGTAATGGCTGAATAAATATCAACAGTTGTACAAACATGCAAATATGTAAGTAAGGAATTATTGAAGGCATTTAAAAATCATGTTTTTGCTCACTTTTGTCTACTTTTGTGTAATCTTAATAAAACAAGTTCCACATGAATTTTATTCACGCTCAACGAAAAAGGTGGGTGTAATAAATTTTAAGCGTCTATCTCCCTGTCTGTCTGTCACCCAGGCGCCTAAACGGTTAGACGGAGTCAATGCGGTTTTTGTTATTGGTAAGTAGTCGAATTTTTGTTGACTGCGATGGTTCATACGAGTAGCTATACTTAATCAAAAACATTTAGTTTAGATGTTCTCAGCATAACTAACAAAGAAACGTTATTATTGTATGGTTTCATAATGTATCATTTCAAACTACTCTTATTACAGCACACCTATGCTTATTTGTGCAAACAAATAATTAACAATATAATTTACCTGCTCTTAGCATATTGGAGAAAGGACTTCAAGTCAGTCTTAGAAATGCCACCTATAGGGTTGATATCTGCACTGGAGCAGTCATATTTGGTCATGTACCCTCGTAAGGCCTCATCCACATTGGACGAACCCAGGACCAATAGGCCGCCGGGCCGACCGCGAACCCAGAGCATTAGTTGGGCGAATAAGTAGGACAGCACCATACGGAGACGCGCCTGGAAGAAAGAGATGGATGATGCAACACTCTTCATAGAAACCGTAGCGATATTAAACCAGTGAATTGTTTACGGGACAATCTCATTATTACCCATAGCTGCGGCAATAAGCTTTCAAAATGGAATAATTAATAACTGGCTAAACCGCAAGCAGTGCCTCTGCCACCCCGTATGGGAAAAGTCGTGACGTTGTGGGAGTCAAAGTATTTATCGTAGGAGTTGTTTGGGTGGAGATCCATATCATGGCAATAGGTATAAAATCTAAGCCAACTATTGCCCCCACTGACTTAATATCCCCACCGAGGGGCACAGGCCTTTACCCGGGTACAAGGAAGACCGAGCCATACTTCTGCTAGGGTAATAATATTGGGTTCCGAAAAAACACTAATGACCAACTTCACCAACAGTTAGGAGACACTTAGCTCTTTTTCTTAGCCATCTAGAGATAGTTTCGGAGGCCGGCCTCTTAAATTTGGGGGGTACCTTAGTAGCCTAGCTGACCCTTAAAGTTAGGTCAGAGTGAAACAACCCCTAGGTGGTCCCTAAAAGGAAATAAACTGCCCCCTAATAGATAGGGATTGTTGATGAAATCAGCCTTATACCTCCAACTAAAATACTGACTTTCCGAAAAGTCGCCCAAGAGGTTTTCTGTAGTTTAGTATTTTGTCCGGAGATTTATTTCAGTTAGGTTAGGTTAGACTGTTTTGTTGGCTCGTTAATATACTATAGTCTATTCGTGATAAGAATGCAGTAAAGTCATCACTGTCCGGCGGCCTAGCCACGCCCTGTAACCAATCAAATCGTTTTCAATTATCAAGCCACAGCCACAGTGACCAGTTGAAGGCAAACTTTCGAACGCGAAGGTTGTATCCTGTCCTGTGAGTGTGTGTTAACAGATTTAAATTTAAATTTCACTGCAGTCTTATCACGAATCACCTCTGTGTCGTAGCGGTTGCGCATCTGCCTACCATGCGAGAGGTCCCGGGTTCAAATCCCGGCTGGGGACAAAAAAAAACCAGGTCTTGGATGTTTACATGTTTGTGATGTTGCAGTTTCTGGTTCCCACGACACAGGGTATCCTAGTGTAGGGCCAGAAACAATGTATGTGCCTATATGTAAACTGTACTGTACTACAGGAAAGCTGGTGCTGAGAGGATAGTCCTAGTGCACAAAGATAAAAATAAACTGGATAAAACTACTTATACTTGCTATTGATGTATTAAATAAATAAATAATAGGTACCTATCTACAACCTAAAACAAAGCTAATAAAATAGACAATTCCCTTTCGCTAGTATACCTGTATATTCTGTAGCGCCAGGTTCTGCCTGGGGCACCCCCCTTGAGCTCGGAACTTGGGAACTAGTCCCGTCGCAGCCGTGAAGATGCCCAGCACTGCACTGACTGCGGCGTCGAGCACTATCGAGAAGTGGTAGCTGCCGATCTCGCTGGCGAGCTGGAACGAGAAGACTGTTGTTGACGACAGCTGTGGCGTAGCAGAAGAGTTTGTGCCGTGTAAGGGGAAACAATGGTTTAACCAACGCCGTACCAAGGTCGTAGATGTGGGTAATGCGGATCGCAAGGTTAATGTGGAGATGGGCAGGACACTTGGCTAGAAGGGGCGACGGTGGACGGACCAAGGCAGTGACAGAATGGTGGCCCAGGGATGCGCGTAGACCGAGAGGCAGGCCACCCGCCCGATGGCCGGCAAAACTGCCGGGCAACAGTGGATCAGCCCATGTAGTTACAGTGGCATGATTCTCGCGCCTTCGATATACGGATATCGAGACCTATACTGACAGATTTTCATACGAAATTTATTTATTGATTTATTTTATTCATTACAATAACAATTCGTGATATCATTACAGGTGTCTGACCTAATTCAATATCATATCTTAATGAAGCTATTAAAAACATAACCTTTATGTACGGGCACACACATAGTAAATTAGGTTAAATTATAACAATTATAATAATATTATTATTAAATACCATCTGACTTACAAGTACTTACGACACAATTATCACAAATAATTATCACAAGCATACCAACTATGTCGACTATCACTCGACATAGGTGTAGATATCGTGCGCAAGAATCACGTCACTGTAACTACAGCTTTCCAATCTTTTGGCGCACGGTGGCAGGTGGAACTAACGCTTGTTGACCAATGAGGAATGAAAGGTCTGTCGATGAGAAGAACGTTGCATCAAACTGCGTAGAGCTGGCGCCCCTAAACGTCACTCATCGGCAGCGATCGGATACTCGGATGCATATTCACCTAAAGTGCAGCGACATGATTCTAGCGCATTCGATATACGATATCTACACCCATATCGATTGTTTTAGTATGGGAATCTGTCAATATAGGTCTCGATATCCGTATATCGAAGGCGCGAGAATCATGCCACAGGTGTTAGCTGCTATCGAAAAAATCCCGATTTAAGTGACCAAATCATAGTGATAGACTGTATAAATAAATACTTAATTATAATTTAACAAAACATTAATTTCAAATTCATTTGTTGTTTTTTTTTCAACCAAACATCCTCTTGTACTACATACACACATTTGCATCAGGGATCAAATATTAACACTAGGGAGCACTTATCCAGTGGAGAGCGCATAGATACATTTTCCTTTGAAACACAACTCACCAATTTACGGGCGGCGTGGGACGAGGTAAGAGAGCTGTGATTGGTCAGCCGCTGCGAAACTGTCTGGCGGCCCGTCATCGTACATAGGTTGCGTGTGCGAACCGCATTGGCGAGCCGCATTCCCCCGCAGGCGCAGTCAATTGGATATATAGTCTCTGATTAACACTAAATAAATATGCATCCGATAAGTTACACAATATCGGGAGACCTTTTAGCCGGTTTTTTTTTAGATAAATTATATTAAGAAGTCGCTTCCATACTTTCACAGCTAAAAACAAACTTTAGGTAAATATGCATCCTAATATCCGATCACTGCTCTTCAGCCAGAAGATCGCTGGTCTGTACCTGCACAGCCCTCTGCTTGGTCTCGTGACTAGAGTTCTCTGTGGCCATGTAGCAGGTGACTAGCAGCCGGTTGCACAGCTCCATAGGGTCGGACGGCGAGTAGTCGGACTGACAGAGGATCTTGCGGACGTCGTAAAGGACTTGACTCTCTGGAAATAATAAGTTGAGTTACTTCTGGAGAGTGGCTCGAGAAATATCTTCTTCCAGCAGGCCTCGGAGAACTCATGCAGTGTCCTTGCTCATAATACCACCTCATAGCACCGCGTCCTATGAGCACGGATTTAGACTTCGTGCCATCCGCTTGTGGAACGCACTGCCCTGCACCATCAGGGATAGTCCTACTCTCAATATTTTTAAGAGTCGTGTGAAGAAGCATTACCTTTCTTTAAAGAATTATAGGTAGTATGTATAGTATTTATTAGTTTATATATATTATATAAATATATTTCATATTTATTTATATAAGTATGCACTAGTTTATGTAGTCTATTGATTTGTAAGTAATAATTATATGTATTGTACACATGGGTCTACACCTACTCAGCAATCCACCTGTCTCATCCCTATTTGGTTTGCTGGAAGAGATCTCTTATTAGAGATAAGCTCGCCTTTGTACACGTTTTCTATGTTTGTTATTGTCCTGTGTAACTTTTTGTGTGCAATAAAGAAATTATGAATTATCCATTATAAATCGATACGCAGTAATTTCTTTTCAACACACTTGCTCGTCAAGTGGCTCTTTGTAGCAAAATTAGAGCTTATTAAGCGCGTGCTTTTTAGATTGTTCCTTTCACGAAGGACCTTTGCCTATTGCAAGACGAAGCTCCGCCCCTTTGCGAATACGCAATTGAGAGCCTAATAGGTGAGAATCGGCCTCCAGCGGGGCTACCATGAGGCACGCCACTCACCTCAGTCGCTCATGTAAAATTTCGCGACTCAATGACGTTTCTCCATACTTGCGCGCATTGATTTTGACGTTAAATTGTGTCAAAATGCGTGACTGAGATGAGTGGCGTGCCTTGGTGGCCCAATTCTAACCCATGCGAATTGACGTAAAATATTGTCATTTTCGTATGACATGTCGCAGACTTTGCGTCTACGCTTTTAATTCGCATGAGCGAGAATTGGAACCCTGCGCTATTGTGTCAGTGTGTCAGCCATTTGACCATATATTTGACAACATTGATAACCGCCCCGCTACCGTCCACGACCCGCATAACTAAGGGATGATTTATATTATAACAGGGCGTGTCCGGGGCGTCCGGCGTTTTGCACAAATGTATGCAACTTCTCAACCATCGTGCCGCCTCCGTGGCTCGTCCGGGCCCGGACGGGGCACGGAGGTTGTGAAGTTGCATACATTTTGTGCAAAACACCGGACGCCCCGGACACGCTCCGTTGTAAAATAAATCATCCCTAAAGGCTTAAAATAGCACGTAATAGTCGTAATGCATCTGTACTAGAGATATTATCTCACCTCCTTTCTGTATAGCGTCGCATATCTGCGTGCACATAGAGAACACGATGCATGCCGTGCTCGTGGAATCTACTCCGCCGCTGAGCGGTAGGAAGAACCCGCCCTGGCCGGACCTGCGGAGGTAGTCCCAGAGCCAGCAAGCGGGCCCTGTTAGACGGAGTAGTAAAATAGTTGGATTTATATTGCTGAGAGAGTTCTACCGTTGTACTGTACTGCTATTGGATGGCCTCGGTATAATCGGACAGAGCGGTAGAAACTTAGTCGTGGGAGATCAAGAGGAGGCCAAACATCAGTCTACAAAACATCCTACGACGAGAATTAAAACACATAAGTTGCACAGAACCCTTTACCTAAAACAGTGAATTTGATAACAGGATGTTGATGGATGGTTCAAAACGGAGAGCAACTGAGTGTCAAGCGGGACAAAATTACTGGAATAGAAGACTTGAATTCAAGTTTGCCCATAAAGGATGGGCTTAACATCAGTGTGTAATAGCTTTAGCATTAAAATCTCCCCGCATAAAACCAGGCTCCTAGTTTCATCACCAGGTCTCATCATCAGGTGAAATTAAAAGGTCTCATCACAACGAATCTAATGAACCTAAACTCGACGGGTTTACTAGTAAGCATCCCAGGGTTCCAGCTCCCACCTTCAAGCTTCACACTCCATCATCAGATCAGCTCGATGGTACCAAATTCCCAAAGGGCTTGTCACAACAAACCAAATGAGCCCAAATTCGACGGGTTTACTAGTAAGCATCATAAGGTTCCCGCTCCCACCTTCGAGCTCTATCATCAGACCAGCTCGATGGTACCATAACAACCAGCTCCAAGAAATCTACTTTCAAATAAAAAAAAATAATCGCGTGTAGCACCGTACACGTGTTAGAAGTAAAACTTCTGTAGCTAGATCATTAAGTGGTACCTATACTATACACCTATACCTACCTATACTAAAAGAGATTTTAATTTCCAATTTTGAGATCCAATCTCTGCTTCAAGTTACTTTTATGTTTCAGACGTCCGATTATTTGAAATTATTTTATACTTGTACTTACTTTTAATACGTCATGTCATTTATTTCCCACCATTCCTTATCTACAATTTGTCGCGCTCGTGGTGATATACTTAACTCATTCAATAGTGTCACTACTATTTGCATCTCGCTCAGATTATATACCATCTGACGACGTCACGTCTTAAAACCGTCTCGCTCAAATGTATGCATTGCTTTGCTTGTCTCTGTGCCCAGTCCCTTTATTTAATTGATCGAGTACGTATTTTCAACTATTCCAAGTTAATGTGTACCTGCGGGGCTACCATAAGGCTTGCCACTCACCTCAGTCGCGCAGATAAATGACAAAGAAGATGGCTAAATCAATATATGGACGACTGCCCCAGACATGTACAAAGACTTCTCAACAGCCAATAGCATTTAAATATTCATTCATAAATTTAATTTACTGCGTCTGTATTTAGTTTGTAGAACTTGAAGAAAAAATAATTAAATATAGGTAAATAAGAGTTGTTACTCAATACTCCGTGATTCCAATATGATTCCGTGACCTTTGCCGTCGCTAGAAATAAGCACCATTTTGCAATAACATGCAACATAACGCCATCTAGCCACTCCTCTGGAAACCTCCTGTTTTCAACAGTTTTGCTAGTTGGCAATTATGTTGCATGTTATTTTTAACGATGGAAAAGTCACTAATCAATGGCGGAATCATAGAGTATGAAGTGACAACTCTTAATTATTTAATCATTTCCTTCAAGTTCTACAAACTAACTAAAGACGCAGTAATTTATGAGAGAATATTTAAATGCTATTAATTGGCTGTTGAGAAGTCTGTACATGTCTGGGGCAGTCATTTTGCCAAATTGCCAACTCCTTTCGCGTCTCAATGATGTTTCTCCATAAAATAGCGCGCATTCATTATGATATGACATTAAATTGTGACAAAATGCGTGGCTGGGGTGACTGGCGTGCCTTATGCTACCCCCGCTAACCTATACATACCTACTTTGCTAGGATTTTTTAGGGTTACTTCATCGCGAAGCGATGACGTAACTCTTATTTAATTTTATTCTTGACATTTCCTTAGTCCGCCATACGACATACCTCGATTTTGATATTTTACTTCAACATTATTGACTGGCATGAAGCATTAACTTTAAAATTACAAAAGCTTATTAAAATCAAAATCGTATAATTTCAACAGTTATAACAACAATTCAACTTTAAAATATGTATTACAAAAATTATACAAACAAATAAGCGAAACAATAAGCCATTAAACTTATGGCTCTGTAAGCTGTAGACCTCGCTTTGGCCGTTTACTACAGATAAACATTAAATAGGTAGGTATAACACGTACTCAGTAGCTAAACTGCTAATTTGTGACTTGAACTGCACTATATAATAAAAAGTGGCTTTAGAACAGTTCTAGGTACCTTCTTATTGTTTTCAAGAAGTCTTAATGCAGCCATCCATCACATCGGAATTTGCTTGAAAACTAAATATCACATTTGGATGATTCTAAGTGACTTTATGCGATTACTAGCTGCCTGTTGCGCGACTACGCAGCGCGTTTTAGGTACCCGTACCTATTCCATAGTTACCGGCCACAAAACGATTCGTTCATCATTTTAGAAATCCATATCGACCCGTGTGACATTGATGAAACTCTTTTCTTACAAACTGTATGGATCGCATCGCACAACTGTCAAACATAAGTTCCGGTTCCAACAAAGAGGTTGAACGAAGTAGTTTTTGGTCACGTCACTGGTTTTGGCCTTTACCGGAAATCAAGAACTCGTGGAAGAATGCTTAAAATAATTTTTATTTGTTAACGTTTCATCAGGTTTTTCTCTCACTAATTAACATTCTTTATTGTACGAATGTATTATTATCTTATCTGATTAGTTAAAAACCGTATTGAAAATAGTTGCGGTTTTAAAAGTCTTCAGCCGACCCTGACGTCACCGATTCCAATTTCCGTTACATTTCTTAGCCACTCGTGATAGCACCCGGCTAGTAGTAATTGAAAAGCAAATATATGAATAACCCACAGCTGAGAGGTTAAATAAATTTTACCCCCGTGCCCCAAGAAGTTTTACTTCAAAAACATTAAATTCGGTTCACCCGTTTACGCTAGTGCTGAGAGACAGGCAGACAGACGGAGACACACACAGAGTGACTCACGCGTTAAACTTATAACACCCCTTTTCTCCTTCGTCGGGCGGGGGTTAAAAACAAGCTGCCAATGATTCCGTACCCAACTCAATCTCCTCTTCAGGCGTCAGATAGGCCCATTCGATAGGCTGACTGGTCCTCGTATTGACGTCGTCTGTGTCAGACAGCGCAAAGTCGACAGTGACGCGCGGGAACGACGGGCTGGAGGCGGCGAGATGAGACCGCGAGCGCATTGATGTGCGGTACGATCTGATCGCTTCTAGGTCTATGGTCGCGGGGATCACTTCCTGGAAAGCGAAAATAATATCCTCATGACTTTTCCTCTAATAAGTAGCGCCCTCGTTGATCCGGTAATGCAAAACTCGCATAAGAGTGACCCCGTTGCCGGTAATGCAAAACTCGCATAAGAGTGACCTCATCGCCGCAAATATATAAGAGATATGAAAGTCATAGGTACACATTTTGAGAAAATTTCAACTCTACCTCCCAAATGTCCCAAATAAAATAAATAAAATAAATAAATAAAATAAATTGCATGAGCAAACAGACGGGACGGACAGACAGCGGATACTTAGAATTAGGGTTCCGTTTGGTAAGAAAACCTGAGAAAACCTCTGTTCACTAACCACATCATGCAAAGCAAACTGCAGCCCTCTGCTGACAATCTTCCCATTGACAGCAACACACGAGCAGCCATTGAAGTATATCCTCTGACCGTCGCAGCCCCTCAGGTTACTGAACAAATACGCGCCACCACTCTTGAAGGTCGCACTCTTGACGAGGTCCACGGTAACATAGGCTTTACGCAGTTCCATGTAAGAGCCGGAACCGTTTGAAATGATTTCGGCTCCGTCGAGGCCGAGGGGAATGTGGCGGCTGGAAAGTTTGAAAAGGTTTATTATTATTATTGTTTGAAGCCAGTTTTTTCCCAATCCTGGACAAAAGCTTCTCTTCATTTCTTCTTACAAGATCCTGTCGGAGTAGTTGGAGGTGTTGAAAGTGTTTATTTGTTTTTCTTTGACATAAATTAAATGTTTTAGGAGGGCAACCAGAGCTAGAAATGTTTCACATGGCCTCATCAATGATATTCATGATTTGGATATAATAAATACCATTTCAAATATCCCTGATCTGTCAAAAATAACCCCTTATTTCCGGCTGAATAACATTAACATCCGAAGACATAGCAAGAGTAATCGGTAGATTATAAAATGCCTGAAAGCGTTTCTGAAACTTACCTCTGCGGGTTCCACAGCTCTTCGCATATTTCGAACCCTATACACGTATCTTTAGTGGCAATGACTGCGTCTCCAAAAGGAACTGTTGACTGATTTGTTATAGCCGATATCATCCTTGGTAGGAAATAGTCTTCGATTTGCCGTTCCTGCAAAACATACATTAGCATAACAGTAAGTACCTGACCTGTTACAGTCCTCTATCTATTGTTCTCCATTGTTCCGATTGTTCAACCGGTGTGCTTCTGAGAGTGAACCAGTAAAGTGCGTATAAGACTTCGACGAAGTCTAAGACGTGTCTACTACCTACGTACGTTTCATCAGTTACTGACTACACTGTTGCTGACTGTTGTCAAGTAGTCCATTGGCCGACCATGTTCAAGGCTCTAATTCTTGGGTAGTTTAGGTAACCTTACTTTTTGGTAACTTACTTTGGTCCAACACGAAAACCAGCGCGACTCCCTATAGTTTCCATCCTCGCACAATATCATCTTCGGTCGTATCAACAGAAGCTTCTTATTTAGGAACACTACTCGGCAGTTATAGGACACATTTCTGTGCTGGACTGGCATACCGACGTCTACCAACATATCTTTGCAGGTTGGGGACTTGAGGAGTTCAGCTAGGACTTGCCAGCTGTGGAGGTATGTGTCTGGCTCGTGGAAGTGGTCTTCGCAGCTGTAACCGCTGTCGGAATGTCAAAAATGCTAATTCAAGTTGAGTCTAGCTTAGAGTAGAAACCACCGTAATCAGCTTTTAGGAACTGGGATTTTACAACTTGTTTATGAATCTGGGAATTCGGTGAAATAGGCACAATAGAGCCTGTTTCAAGAGGCGTGCTTCATCATCAATCTATCTACCAGTTTAGGACTGGAGGGAAAACGTTACATCGTCTTCTCATCCCTGCTTGCTGCAGCTGGGAACAAACGAATGCCTCGGGAATTTCTGCCAATTGCCTATTTCCAAATACAAGAGAAACACTTGAAACATAACCACGCTCTTTCCCTGATACCCAATAAACTAAATAGTTCATTAATAATATTCAATTTTTCGTGACAAAATATCGTGACAAAAGAGACAAAGACCCGTTCTTCCCTGCTTTGTAGATATTAATGAGCACATCAAATGCGACAGTGACGAATTACCTATTACAACAAATCATCTGACATGCAAGGTTTATGCATCAAGGATAACCATTAGCCCTCAGACATAAAAGGGACAGTCTGAATAACAATTTAGAGAAGCAGACATTAATCTTACCAAATCTCAAGTTCAGGCCCCGTCCGATAGGTGGCGCCCATCTCCTTGGCCTCCTGAATCGACTGCAGGATCCTGCTCATGTTCCCTTCGAAGTCGAGCGCCCATTGGTTGAGCGTGCACACCGCCACCGTCACCTTGCGACCCATGATTGTGAACTACACCAGCTGTGGGCAGAAGAGCATTTGAAGAACAGTGCAAATCCAGTTTCAGTTGATAACATATTCGGTGCATACCAGCTAAAGAATTTTTGACGGATAGGAAGGATAATGGTTGTTTACGACCCGCAGGAAATACTTGGATCATGGGCCACGGCAAAGCGTCCTAAAATATGGCCCTGCTCTGTGTAGTGCAACGAGCAACAAATCTAGATCCTCATGTCCAAAATACGTACACAGTGAATTCTACAAGTAAAGACACAGACTAGTCAGACTATTAGGAATTTAAACGAAAGTTAGGCCAGCCGTAACCCGTAATTATGAACAACTATTATTCACAACAACAGTTATTGTTGTGAATAATAGTTAGCTACGTTAGCTAGAAACGATTTCGGTATAATGGAAACGATAAAATTCAAGACTCAGTGAGTCGTCTTATAGATTTGTTTTTCTATGTTCCCTGAGTAGCAATCCGAATATTATCTTTCTTTCTTTCTTAAGGAGCATTATCTTTCTCTTTCATAAAGTTAGTAGGTATTAAATATGTATTAGGGTTTATTTATGTTAAGATATATATGATTAATATGTATTCATGTAGGTACTTAGGTATTTATTATATTCAGTAGTTTAGTAATATAATTTATTTATATTTTATTTTTTACTTTAGCACATAGGCCTACCCGTTTTGAGTTTTAAAATGTATCCTGTCCATCCTGGGTTTGCTGGAAGAAATCTCTTTTTAGAGATAAGCTTGCCTTTGCTCATGCCTTTTCTGTATTGTTTGTGTTTTTTTCTGATATGTGCAATAAATATATACGAATATTACCTACTAAATTAACGCAATACTAAATACATTTTGTGTTAGACTGATGTAAACAACAGTATTTGTTATTAACAAATATCCGTCATACCATAATTCATTATTTAGCTAAAATAAAGGGGCTAATTCCGGAAACCTAAATCCCTTAAGCTCTACTTGACACTAATTAAATACGGCTTAACGCTTATCATTATCACAAAATTTACGTCCGCCAGTGATTTTCATGAATAGTCCGATTATTTATTGGGGCTTAAACAACCCGGAAAGTTCCCCCGCCTCTGTTTGGAATGTCATGGTCATGAAGGTAGGTTATAAGACCCTTCCTCTCTCAGAAAGACCCATCCCGAACAAACTTTGAAATTTCTCTAGTTAAGTGGTTTTGACACCACCTAAATAGCCCCCACTGGGTACCAAGACGTCAATTAATTGCAAGGAAAAGAAAACTGAATGTTCTCTAATTTTAATGGCTAATATTTTTCTTTTTCGGCCAGAGGAAGTGAAGGGGGTACATATTTCAGGTGGGCAATGGAAAGTGATTTCACAATTTCACTCTTCTTTTGTTTGCCGTCACCAGAGTTAGGTGGTACGACAGAATAAAACAGCTGTTGTCTTGTGGTTAGTTCTGGGCACCATCGATCGGAGCGATCCGTGCCATGGCCCGGCCAGTCACCTCATATCCCTTACTCCTTTCTACTAAGGTACGCATTTCCAAGCCCTGTTTTCCAACTCTGTTTGGTTTATGTTGGCGTGAGGAGCATAATTCGGCAAAGCATAATCGCGCTGTCCAAATCTAGTCTAGGTTTGAAAAGTTTGAAGGTTGCAACAATTTTGCGCTAGTCTTAATTAGTGGCTTTCAAAAGTACTGATACCATCAATTTTAGTAAGTTTTTGGTAGTCTGGTGGTAAATCAAAAAACACAATAGGCAGATCTGAGGATCTACACTAGGTACTAAGAAATAGTAACTCGAAAACCTTGAAAAAGGTGCTAGATATTTCAATATTTTATGACTTGTTTGACAATAGATCTTCACTACGCGTGCCATAAAAGTTCTATACCCGATTATAATAGGCAGATACATTATGGTTTTTGATATAAGTACATCTTCCAGAACACCCGTAACACGTGCCATGCTAAAGCCCTAGGTTTCGATTTTCAGGGTATTACCCGCTTCACATTCTGCGTGAAACGTGAAACGTACAGGGTCATTGCCCTTCAGGCACTCCTTTGTTCATTGTTTCAAACTGCAGCCGCTATGGGATATGAAATGTAGTACTTTAGGACATGTTTAATCGTTTTTCTTTGTACCGCGCTTCCCTCACCTAATATGTTTTTTTAAACCACTTTTGCGTAGTTTTTAGGTTTCCGAACCTTAAAAGGAAAAAAGGAACTCTTATAGGATCACTTCGTTGTCCGTCCGTCCGTCCGTCTGTCCATCCGTCCGTCCGTCTGTCAAGATCTTTTATATCGAGAAAGCGTGGACATATCAAGCAGACGTAGCAAGCAGCAAAGCAGCGTGGCAGGCCTTGGGCGATGATGGAGGACAACAGAAGCTATCGGCCAGACACTGCATCCAATCTCTTCTCTAATTGTAGCGGTCTCCGTTCCGTTAGGACAAGAGGAGTTAGGACGAGGGAGTGCATCTGTGCGTGCGCACACACCTAAGCACTATAATATTTTCTGCTTCGACAAAAGGACCGGACGTCTTAAAGACCTGTCGCGATGAACAGAGGCAGAGAGAAGTCTCGCGGTGATGCAAGCGGGGCTTTGGCTAATGTTTACACATGGGCGGCTCAAGGAGAGTGGTCGCTTCTTCACTGCACAGGGATAACAGTGGCAATTGGGCAGCACCTAGATTGACGGAGCAGCCCTATTTAGGGAGACACTGCCCCCCAGCGGGGCTTGGCATAGCTGTGAAAAAATCAACCTTCTAGGTCAACGCAATCGAAAGCTACGACCGTTGATGTTGTAAAATTGTTGGATTTTCATAGTACCTAGTAATCGGTAAGGGACTCAGTGATGAAGAGCGGGTGCGCTCCCCGATCAAGTTAGTCCCCACCCACTCAACAGCGTTTCTTGCATCGTCTTAAATTAATCTCGGCATCCTCCAATTCTTCATAGTCTTTTAAGCTTATATGGAGTTAGCTAACGCTAAGCTAATAGTGTCGCTGATTTGTGTAAATGCTCTAATGATACGAATATATGAGCGAATATATTGTTAGTAGGTACAATGTTATCTCGGTACAAAACTTTTCACAAAACACCCAAGTCATTAGTGGTAAACGCGGTAACTAACGCTAAACTACATAGATTTAGCAAGTTTTCAGACCGTTAAATTCAGGCGCCTAAATATAATGTTTATTATGTATGGAATGGAAGTTAATTGGAAGTGTTGTGTTCTACGTTATATAAGTAGGTCATCACGAAATATCGGAAAGGGAATAAGAGATTGAATAAACACATTTCAAAGCGTATGGAAAACATTAATAGCAAATGTAGCATATCTTTACCTGCAAACGAAGAATTCAGTATTGGATAAAACACTATTCTGGTTTCGTGAGATTGTGGGTGACTTTCGTTTATTTTTTCGACTGATGATATCGATTAATGAGCACATCGTTTCCTAGGCAACATGACTTAGCTAACTTTAACTAGATTTTAAATACCATCGTTATGAAAGAATTCAATGGATGCTCGCAACTCTTATGTAATTAATTCATTTGATGACTATTCATTTGTTTGAAATTACTTCTTGGTTGTTGATTACCGCCGATGGTTGTTGATTGCCACCGTAGATTTACAATAGACTGTGCTCATATGCTGCACAAATGTAGAGTAGCTATGCTAATGGAACAATAACGAATAATTATGCGTTTACTATAATACCTATGTATCAGCACAGGAAAACGTTATAATCGGTCTTTGAAAAAATAGAATATGCTAAAAACATATGTAAGGTGTTCCACGTCATAACAACAATTGACTTTGTTATGGCGTGGAATTCCGTAACTTTACGAGAACAATGTGACGAATCGCTGAGTCATTGCCCTACAACCGCAACGATTTAAATAATCACTTTATTCCAGCCACGGTGCACACGTAATTTCCTTGATAGAAGGCTGCGAAGCTCGAAATATTTAGACAAGGTAACAACTAAAGAAATGGAACAAAAATAGCAATGAAATTCAGAACTAAAAGAGATCGAGATAAGGGAAAGAGTATAGAGCTTTCTGCTTCAGGTATATTATAGAGCAAATCTAAAGAAAAATACAAATGCACAATCACAAGAAAGAATATGAACATGGATATAATTTAGAGAAGTATAAAATAGAACTCATTTCAGAGAACTTACATACCTCTAGACTAGACGTTCTCTCACGTTGACAACTTATCTTACCTTTTATCTGGGGATCCTAATAACATTGTAGAGTTGGTGACCAAACTTGCACAAGTAGCCAGTGAAAGACCTGGCGCAGTAAAACGTATATGATATTTTTTTTAAATAGCTACAGTAATAAAACTTCAGAATATGATACTACTCTCGGGAAGTAAACTTAAAGTAAAACGGAGTTTTAAGATCTAGGAACACTACTTACTTACTACTTACTAGCACAAAAACTAAATACTACAGAAGACGTACTTAAAAAGAGAAAAAACATGTACAAAAGCGAGCTTATCTCTAATTAGAGATCTCTTCTAGCAAACCTAGGAGAGGAATATTTAACAAAAGGTGGGCCTACATGTGCACAATGAACCTTCTAAACTTTTCAGGTCTATGGCAAGAGCAAGTTTTACAGGCACATTAAAAGTAGCGAAGTTTTCATAGTAGGCATACGATCGTCACTGGCTCACGTAGTACCTGGAAGGCTGTAGCCTTTCTCGCGCGAACACACGATTCTTGGAAATTGAAAATTAACACTTAGAAAATGAGATTCTGGGTAGCAACCGCTGATGATTCCTTGAAGCGAGCATAGCCTTGTGTGATATTGTGTTTTCAGGAAAATGGCTTGAGTCTTTTCGGGGACCCTGTGTTATCATGTGCCAGTTGAAACTACTTACAAACAATTTCTAAAGTGTCAATGTTCCGTAGCAGTAGTTTATTTTATGAGAACGGGAGATTATAAGAGGGAAAGTTCTGTAGTAAATGCACCAAACAATATCCTATGCTGCCTGTTGTATGTCTAGTTATCTAGACATCGCTTACAACAAAACAACGCGGTACGGTAGCTGATAGTCTAGCTAGACATAATAGAAGAAAGGTAGCCAGACAGAGCCACATAGCTACATACAGTAAATTCCTCCTCAATGTACATTTCACTTGTTATTTTCGAACGCTAGGGAATGCACTGAAGACTTGTGCTGAAAAAGTATTCGGCTTATTTTTACAATACCCGAAACCCGACGATATGAAAGTGAAAACTGATAATAGCTAAGTAAAGGCAGGGATACGGTTGAATGTAACGTTACTGATATGGGACCAGATATCGATAATGAATCAGTTGATACTGCAATATTGGATGACGGAAGCTTCCAGGACCAAGAACAAGGTAAGGCCTTATTCTAAATCTTCCAGTTATGTACATTTATTTAGACCCGTTTCAGTCCAAATATTTACCCCGGAAAGATGCCTTTACCCTAAAATGCAAAGGGGCGATTTTTCAAGAACTAGATATACAGACAAATCGGTTTATTTGTCACAAGTACTAATTACTAAGTACATAAATCCTCAAGGATTGAAAAATTGGCCGTTAATCGATTTGATCGTGTAGACTGCATTCTGTGTTGCTTGGCCTTAAAACTAGCGTGCAATTTAATGAGTGACCTAGTCAAAGAATCCTGCTAAGGCTTCGAATACTACTAGTTGTAAGTCAATGACATCTTAACCTTTGCACTTGGGTTTTCAAGCAGCTTGTATACCCATACATGGTAGCCACTGCTGTATAAAGGTTTTCCCTTATGGAGCCCAGTCTTCCTCATCAAGACCTGTCCAGATTAATGCTGCTACAAATGCTACTATATGTTTGCGTCTACAATGTCAAAATAAGCACCGATTCCAATATAGTAAATTAAAAAGTAAAGGATCTGGAAACGTGTAATTATTCAGAGCAGTTCGATCACAAGAAAAAAGTGTCATAAAACAGAACCGTTATTCCAACTCTATATAAGTTTATTGACCCTTGCGTGACTACAGCCCAAAATCCAATGAACCCAAGATGTTTTATCTGAAACAATATCAGGTAACGTTCGTAGTAATATGCCCAATAAAATTAGCAAAACCATGCTAAACCAAAACTCCGTCAATGGCCTAGGCAATGACGTCACCGATCATCTGACTACGCCTTCGATCGAAGCTGACACAGAACTCAAGTCCTCCAATAACCAAAACGCAGAAGCACGATACAATCAGTTCCTATTCTGCCGTCGCGCCAAACACCAGGGGCCACGCCTCGCCACAAACGGCAAAAGACACGCTGACAACAAAATAATAAATAAATCGAATCGCCATGGAGACAGCGTGCTCCAATTCGGAGATAATGGTGTAAAAAGCATCCACTAATTTACGCCGCCCAGTTCAACAAACGAGCTACATGTTCCTAACAAAACCGTACCAAAAGATGCTGTGGTGGAAACAGCTGGAGAGCGCACAGGAGAATATGATGATGATAGAAAGAGAAGAGTACAGAGAAGAAAATAGAAGGAATAGAGAGTATATTGATAATACCATGGTTACATTATCACTCCCTCAGAGAGATCCAGTGCTTCAAGATCTGTTCTTAGCTAATTTACATCAAGTGAAATCGTTACAGGCTTCTTTGTTTCCAATATGTAATAAAGGTACGAGGACTTGATATAGCTAGGCTACTCGGCGATTTAATTCCAAAGTTTCAAATAGTTTCGTAAAAGTTGGCGAAACCTCCAGTTAGCAACAGACAGCAAAGCATCGCAAATTCTCAATATTGCCATTAAAATATCAGAAGTCAAGTGCGTGTAGGACTCGCGGACCAAGGGTTCCGATCACAATTGGAGAGCGTAACTGGTGTAATTAGGTTTCCACATAAAAAACTAAAGTATAATGTCATCCAGTAAACCAAATTACATATTTTTGCAGAATGATAGAAATCTGCAGTTTTCAGATTTTTCCTTTTACTTGTGCTATAAGACCTTGCGTTGTACCAAATTTCATGATTGTAGGTCAACGGGAATTACCGGCTTTGGGTCCATTGCGATTGCTATGAAAATCCAACAATTTTGCAGCATAAACGGTCGTAGCATTCGATTGTGTTGACCTAGAAGGTTGATTTTTTAAAAGCTAATGCGACCACAGACCTGAGCAATTGATATAAATTTCAGCTTGATACGTCCGCGCGTTTTTTGTATAAAGTTCTTGAACTCTTGACACACGGACGGACAGATGGACAACGAAGTGATCTATAAGGGTTCCTTTTTTTCCTTTTAAGGATCGGAACCCTAAAAAACACTCATACTTATCATTGTAATTAGACGAGGTAAAAGATGAATTATAGAAGGTGGTATATATCATTCATTAGTAGATTTGAGGCTGTTGAATCGATCAAAGCGTCCGTCGCTTCGCGTGCTTATCAATAGATCTCTAAACAAGAGTTTTGGTTTTAGCATGCCATTTCTAACTTTGCACTTTTATAGGCCACTAAAAGTTCCTCCTTCCTACTACAGTACATAGAATAATTTATGCAGTAACCTAGTTAGTAGACATGAATACCTATGAATGAATTAAGACAAGGGTACTATGCTGGTAAATTATACTATATCCACTTTTACGCTATGGCACAGATTAATTAATAAAGAAGGGCAGAATGTAAGTGCAACAGTGCAACCCCATCTGCCATAATATACATGTATATTATAAGATGATATGAGGAAGGAATATCTATTCCTTTAAGGTAGAAGGAGATACTTACATAACTTTTTTTTCAACATGCAGGGACCTTCATCTCAAGTTTTTTACAAAACAACATCAAGACCAATCAATTGGAAATCAACACTGACGTAAAAACATTTCGTACTTTTGCGAAACTTCGAGAACCAAGGGATTTGTTCGCTCTACCGAAAGAACTCGACTGCCCTCAGCAAGCCCCAAGATGGCCAACGGAGTGTCAAGTAATATTTTATTATTTTAACACAGTAAAACATATTTCCGCAGTATTTTAGTAATCCCTAAATTATTCTGTCTCCGTAGGTAGTGGAGGAAAGAATTCCACACATAAGTTGGTGCCCAGCAGTTCCCGAACCTTATTACATAGCCACAGGAAAGGAACTGAAGCCACAGCCTGTTGGCGAAGAAGCAGGAACGGTGACATTCCAGTATTATCCTATGAGTGCTGTGAATTACGTAAGTACCGGGGCCGAAGAGGCAACGATAACATTATTCTAGATTTCTTTAGTGTTGAGGCTACCTCAAATTCAGTGATTCAAACTACGAGTGATGATGATGATGGTGATGTCTTCCAAACCGTATCCGGCCACGGTGAATGCTTTATGAGGTTCCTGGTTGGTTTGAGGAGACACCTACACAAGTTTAATGGTATTTTGTGTGAGTGCTAAAACGCCATAATTTATGGTCGCGACAAGACTAACCACAAATTATGTCCTTTAACCCCTTCACTCTCAGAAGCACACCGCTCGGACGACCAAACAATGGCGAACTATTGTTATATAAGATTTGTCGGCGAACCAGGCGTTATTATCTTGTATATGTCTCAAATATTTCTATGATTGATGTAAGCCCATATAAATTTTCAAAACTCTCTTATTTCTTCAACAGTTCAGCCGATCCTCTGTCGGGGGTTCTCGTCTGTACTTGTCAGCCTGTACCAGTGCTGTTGAAGACGACGAACTCCGGTTCGAATCAAGATTTGAAAGCGGAAATTTGGCCAAAGCGATACGCATCACGTCTGAATACTACGAACTCCATTTACGCACAGACCTGTACACAAACCGACATATGCAATGGTTCTACTTCCGGGTGACAAACACAAAGAAGCAGATGATGTACAGGTAAAACATACAAAACTTTCAGCTATCCTTGACACAGTGCCTGCCTACAAATGCAATTCCGTTTTCCAGGTTCTCGATAGTGAATTTATCGAAAGCGGAAAGCTTATATAATGAGGGCATGCGACCGTTATTATACTCCACGAAGGACGCCCAACTGCATTCGATTGGGTGGAGACGGTGCGGCGATAACATCGCGTATTACAAAAATGATCCTACGTAAGCATTCAAGGTTTTATTGTAATATTGTGGGCTACATTTGGAACTAACAAGCTCTTATTTTAGATGCGAGGAGGAGGAGCAATTTCCAAGTTACACGCTAACTTTCAACATCGATTTCCCACATGCGGACGATGCTGTCTATATTGCGCAATGCTATCCGTATACATACTCGGACTTGCAAGAATATCTATCGAAGTTGCAAGCCCATCCCGTAAAGTCAACGTTTTCTAAACTAAGACTTTTATGCCGAACATTAGCTGGTAACAACGTTTACTATCTGACGGTCACTGCGCCGCCTAACCCTAATGAGTATGAACAAAAGGTAAAGTAAAATTTTACCCAGCTCTGGTCAAATCGCTATTAAATCAATTCATGATGACTTAAATGAGATGCCAATTACAGAAAAAGAAAGCAGTAATTATAACGGCTAGAGTACACCCGGGGGAGACTCCATCATCCTGGATGATGAAAGGGTTCATGGACTATCTGACGGGTGATACGAATCAAGCGAGAGAGTTGAGGGAAAAGTTCATTTTCAAATTAGTTCCCATGCTGAATCCGGATGGCGTGAGTATTCTATCTGATGATTCAGCGTATGTGATAATGAGTTGTTGCAATAACATAAACATAATTTTGCAGGTTATTGTTGGAAATAATAGATGTTCGTTGACCGGAAAGGACTTGAATAGGCAATATAGGACAGTTATTAGAGAAACCTACCCATCAGTATGGCACACGAAAGTTTTGATACGAAGGTAAACTTAGTTACAAAAGTTTTATTGAAAATATTTATTTTATGTACTGAATACACTTTCATCTGAAGGTTACAGGAAGAATGTGGGGTAGCGATGTATGTGGACCTTCATGCCCATTCGAGAAAGCATAATATTTTCATCTACGGCTGTGAGAGTCGGAGGCATTCGGATAAAAGATTACAAGAGCAAGTTTTCCCTCTAATGCTGCACAAAAATTCAGCTGAAAAGGTAAACTAAATGACAACATCAAAATTTAAACCAAATATAAAAGGTAGTTAGTTAAATAAATGATTCGTTTCAGTTCTCATTTGAAAATTGTAAGTTCCGGATACAACGCAGTAAAGAAGGCACAGGGCGAGTGGTGGTATGGATGCTAGGCGTTGCCAATAGTTACACAATGGAAGCATCTTTTGGAGGATCTGAATTAGGTAGTCGTATGTCTACACATTTCTCAGTGCAAGACTACGAGAGTATCGGGAGAACTTTTTGCGAAACGCTTCTAGACTTCTATGATGAAGATCCTAGCAAGGAAAGGCTTAGAAACAAGATAGTTACAAGGCTTCTGAAAGAAGGCTCTAATGCTGATGAGCCTACTAATATAGATCTTTCAGACTATTCAAGGTAAGGAGTCCGTTTTCAGACGTGGTGTTTTGGTTTGGTTGTCGTGACTTTACTGGTTAATTTATATAGCACACTGATTGCAGTGATGAGGGTGATACGTCCAGTAGTAGCTCCGAGTCAACGCCTTCTAAATCGACACAAATGCAACATCCAGCTCCACCACCCTCTCCTACATTTCCGGATATCAACAGAAGCTTGAGCGAGGTAACAAAATAAGACTCAACTACAAACCTGTAAAAACACAGTAATGTGATCTTGATAGCAACTTGTACATTTTGAATATTTTCCAGAGACCAAGAAGACAACGACCCAAGCTGGAGAGAGTGAGCAGAATAGAAAGGAAAACGAAACGAGAAACATTACAGGTAATACAAGGAAGCAGATAAATCCATAGTCTAAACTAAAGTAGTCCTAAATGACAGAACAAGCAGCGATTCGCAATTTGCATGTTTGAATGTGATAAACTGCATTCTCAGATATTTCTTTTACAGGTGTCTACAGCCACAATAGATCTAACATCTGACGCGATGACAGATCCATCGTCGGATGGTGAAACAGGCGAAGAGAATGTTAGCCCAGTTCGAAGAGTGCAAAAGCTGTTGCATTCATCAGCCAAACCGAAGCCAAGAAGAAAGAAGAAAATGCCCCCAGAGCTCAAAATCATACCAGCACCTGTAAGTAACTAACGCGGATTATAGAACAGAGCATGCAGCGGTTTTAGCCTACTGTAAAAATATAGGTACCTTGATTTTGATATTCTATCGAATCTATTTCCTCCCAAACCATTAAACCTGTATCCAATTGATTTTACTTGTTCCAGACAAGTGATTCGCCATACCAGTCCGATCGGGACAAGAAGTCACCCAAATGTGGACGACCTCGTAGCGTGTCAATGTTCAACGAAACTATTGAAAAGCCAAAACTGAATCCTGCATCTTGGCACCTCTTCAAGAGATTGCCGCCACCCAAGTAAACTTTACTAGTTTTTACTTTTAGTATATTTAATTTCCTCAATTGCACCTGAGCAAAGTCTTGCCCATAGAACACTGGAAAATTGAAATTGAAATAGAAAAATCGTTTATTCAACAAATACTTAATTTTCAGTACATATCTAACACATAAAAGTAATAATCTGTAATTGTTGAAAGGCTGACCAGCACAGCTAATGATCGCAGACCGTGATCTGTGCTCGCAGTCCCTAAACTCAGTAATTAGTTAGGTATTCCTACCGATAGTCACCAGATCAATAATATACATTTATACATACAATAACTATGTTGTTGTAGATTCAATCGTACTATTATGGACACCGAAACAGTAGGTACATGGAAAATGGTCTTATGTACCCAACTCTGTGCTTGACCTGTGACCTCAGGATCGGATAGTGCGGAACAGGGGGCGTGAGGCCTTTGTCCAGCAGTGGGACATAGCATGCTCAAAATAAAAATATTTTATACATGTATAATTATATTTATTCATACATATTTCATACCTGCCAACTTCAGGCGCATATGACAGACAGGTTTCATACATTTCAGACATTAAGTATGTGAATTAAAGCCATTATTAGCCATATTGTGTTCCAAACAACTAGTAACAGACCCTAAATATACGTAGGTACTCCTATTTCAAACAGGTGTCTCTCAGAAATAAAGAACCGGAACACCCAGCCATCTGAGCTCCAAGTGAAGCTGACCTCACTAAAGAAGAATGTCTGGACCGGAGTGAGTGAGGACAAGGGACCACTCTCTTGGGGCATATCAAGCTTTGCCATGAACTCCTACTTCACTGACAGTGAAGCTTTACTCAGGTACATAGGCATTTCTGCTACAGGTGGTTAGGTATAAATCAGATGTAATTAAGCGAACTTTTCTCTAAAAAGATCTTTTTTTTTAACAAATCTTTAAGATGTTTTTTTTTTATTTAAGTATATTTTATTTATTTAAGTATATTTTATAAAAAGGCCTTTGCCCTTCGGTGGGGACATTAATGGGCTACATTTACTTTTTACTATTATATTATATCTATAAATATGTATGAGTGTACTGTTTTAAATTATTGTAGGATTCATGGGTTATTTATTTTATTACTTTAAATCTCAATCCCTAATACATTTCAGTGCATTAGATATTTATTCTAGTACTTTTGGTGTCTTTTTAAAAGATTTCACAATCTGTTTTACAGGTCCTGCTCAAAAAAACTGGAAGAGTTGGAAGGAGAACAGAAGAAAAGTAAAACCGAAAAGAATAAAAAGAAAATAAAAGTTAAAAGCAAAATATCTCTGAAAGTGCCAAATCCAATGGATGATATGTTGGAACCAATATGCAAACTGCCAAAAGCTTGGAAAAAGAAGGGGAAGTATGTACCCTTGTAAAATTGGTAGGCTTGGCTAACGCTTGCAAATCTTGCAATGACTGTAACTGATTTAATTTGTAATTATTATTTTTCAGACTAAAATATGCTAAGTCTGAGAGTTCACCATACATGCACAATACAAGCTTCACTGAAATACCGAGGAATACACAACCAGCATTGCAAAAGACAACCACTAAAGAAAACAAAGAAAAAGCCAAAACCCGATTCAGAAAGTCAGCATTTGTCACCACCGCTGTGCAAAACAAGAAATCTTCTAAAACACACATATCAGATGATTCCGACTCAGACGACTCAATGCAATCTGTGAAGATGGTTAAAAAGAAAAATAAAAACGCAAAAGCTAAGCTTCGTAAATCCAACTCTGAGTATAAAACTAAGAATTAGAATTGCTAACTATGTTTTTTCCAACACTGTAACAAAGTTTTATAAGTTAGTTTTAAGTTTGGTGTAGTACAAATAACAGTTATCAGCATTTTTTAGAGATCATAATAAGGTCAGTTCGGCGAAGTCCGTCTGGCGGGGAAGTCCGTCCAGCAAGAAAAACAACGGTTTCTGAAGGAACTACAAAGATCGACGTACAATCTAGGAACTATTAGACCTGTTCTAGGTCTAATAAACTGACACAGATGGCGGTGTTATTACCACAAACCGAATGAGCGACCATTTAATTTTTTTTCGCCCGGCAACTTGCATTTGGAATAATACCCGCGGAAGAAAAAAAAATAAAAAAGTGGTTTTTGTGCATTATTTTTCAAATTCTGAGAGGTACGTGTATTCTTTATTACTGTATTTATCTAATTATAATATTAGAATTGAATTAAACACATTTTCCACTGAGTTATTCCTGGTGAAAATAAACCTAACCTCAAAGTGTAGTAGCGGGGAAGTCCGTCTACATTTTCGAGGGAAAGATTGTCATATGCCGGTCTTTGCCGTTTTCAGATGTCGTAAACCTTTTTTGTCTAAATAACTTTTAATTTAATAGGTAAATAACAACTCGATTGTATTTCTGTCCTAACGGTGATGGAAAATATCGTGAGGAAACCTTAATTACTCCATAGCTGCGGCGATGGGCTAGGCCCCGTCACCTGTCACGCAAAATGGAATATTAAAATGCGATTTACTTTCAAGAGAAGTAAAGCATATTATTAGTATAGATACTTAGATTACTTAGGCTGGATTTTACCAACGAAAGAGTAACTTTTACTCCAGAGTAACTTCTACTTTTCCTAACAATGACTTCATTTTGAACTGACATTGTCATACAAATTATCCCCGGGATAGTTATTCTCGCATAACTTTTTGTTGATAAAATCCAGCCTTCGACCCTAACTTAATAGTTTGGGCTGTTTTGACTGATTGTATTAAAATAAATAATTATTATAATTTACTAAGAAAATATTATTTCATTGAAAGTGATGTACATGACCCCAAGGTTTCTACCTCTGAATTGCGATGAATTTTTGATGTATGCCGGACTTGCCCGACAAAAGCTTTTTTTTGGAAAATAAGGCATTTAGAACCTTATCTTTAAGATATGAGAACACACATTAGGTTGTTGGACGTTAACTCTCACAGTAAATAGACATATATTTTGCGTTAATTGTATATTTGTTGGTAAACTCGCCACTAGACGGACTTCCCCGCCATGGAGGCTAAGTCCGTCTATTGAGATGTGTTTTCAAAAACGTTGTTTAATCCTCAAACTGAAAGGTTTTATATAGGTTTGACAGGTTTATTTTACAGTCAACTAAATGTATTATCATATATTTAAATAAAAATTTACTAAATAATAATAGAATAGCCAAAAATATTCATCTAATATTTTTTTAAATGAAGTATGCCGCACTTCGCCGAACTGACCTTATACTTAAAGCGAATTTTACCAACGAAAGAGTAACTTTTACTCAAGAGTATCTTCTACTTTTTCTACCAGCAGGTCACCTCATTTTGAACTGTCATATCATACAAATCATCCCCGAGATAGTTATTCTCGTATAACTTTTTGTTGGTAAAATCCAGCCTTATTCAAATATTATTACCTAATTTAAACTGAAATGACGTAAAGGAATTAAACTATACTACTGTACATTATGGGTACATTATTATTATTATTATTATGAGCCTGTAATATCCCACTGCTGGGCAAAGGCCTCTCTCCAAACAATCTACATTCAATGGAATACAATTTTATGTACATGCAGTCTGAACAAGTTTATTTCTTTTCTATTCTATTTCAATTTCGTAATTAATGGCGATCTAACAACTAAGGTTTATTTCGCCAATGTCACATGTTTTGTAGATTTCACTGTACTTGGACAGGTTCTCTTTTCAGATCCTGTAAATGTTAGTGTTGATTTGTTTCTCATTAGCACTCCCTGGGAAGGATGTGAAGGTACCAAGTATTTCCTTTGGAGACGTGAGAAACTTCCTCCCCCTATCTATTTTATACTATTCTACATGACTGACTTGATTTTCAATCAAATATTTTTTTTAATGAAATTTTTCTGTGTTTTGAGTGCATCAATAGTTCTGATTTAGGTTCTAGAAGAAATACATGCATCAGAACTTGCATATTGTTTAATAACCGGCCAAGTGTGAGGTGGACTCACGCACAAAGGGTTCCATGCCATTACCAATATACATTTTTGTTGTATGGGAGCCCCCCATAAATATAAATTTTATTTTAATTTTTTTTTTTAAAGTGAATAGGTATAACTCATTTTGTGAATATAACAAGCGTCTAACTGTTACCATTATCAATATTGAGCAAATACAGGCGAAAAACATGATTGTTGTATGGGAGCCCCCCTGAGATAGTTATTTTATAATGTCTTTTAGTATTTGTTGTTATAGCAGCAACAGAAAAGGGTTCTACTCACGATGCAACCTGGCTTGCAATCGGTTGCCGCAACTCATAGAAGGCAGGTTGTCTTGCAACCGCTAGAGAAGGACAGAGCAGGAAGATAGACAAAGAGGGAAATACAAGTTGCAGGTGACCGATTGCATCGTGAGTAAAGCTCTAAATACAATGTGAAAATTTCTACTGTCTAGCTATCACGGTTCATGATCATGAGATACAGTACAGTCTGGTGAGAGACGGACAGACGGACGGACAGACAGACGGACAGCAGAGGAGGCTTAGTAATAGGGTCCCGTTTGGCACCCTTCGAGTACGGAACCCTAAACACGTTTCTCCGGCATTAGATCTGTGCTAAGAAGTCACGAGACTATCTATATTTCTGAGCCAAGAACACATTAGGATAAAATCGTTCGGTCGGTTTCTTTCCGCCTCTCCTGAGGGTAATAATAATAATAAAATTTTGATTACATTACATAGTAAGTAATGTTTCAATCAAACTCATAATAGATTAAGAATTGGTATTCACTAACCTGGTTAACCAGAAGTCTTCACAGGTCTGTAACGAAGTTGTTAAACATTTCACAAACAGCCAGACGAAACTTTGCAAAACATAACCTCTCTTCAAAGTAGGTAACCCCCTGTTCCGAGTGACGCCAAAATCGATTACAGCGTCTACGAAGCCGTTCCGAGTCAGTTTTGGCGATACAAACCGATGGTATCGTAGACGCTCTGTAATCGATTTTGGCGCTGACGGCGATGTCACGGAACGCGACCTAAGTAAAGTTCAATGATTCAATGACAGTTTGTGTGTGTTGTGTTTGTCAAAGACGCATAATCCAACGGTGCAATCAAGTTGCAACAGCTGCCTTTGTTCTTCACTGAGGAGCGTTCTGAGTTAGTTATTGTTCTGAGTACCAAATATCAGATTTTTGGTGGAAACGCTGAATTTGCTTAAATCTGTTGAGCTGAATGAATGAAAAAGTATTCGTTCTCTTTGAACAAAGATTCTAAAAGTTTGGGTAGACTGCGTTTCACCCTTTAGTTATGTTCTGAGGTTTCACCGATTATATCCTTATAAGCATTCTCTCTCGTAGGTACTTAGGGGCGGGCCCTACCTAGGCAATCAGCACTTAGTTCATCCTTAACTTATTTTAAGAGGAAATTAAATTAAAAAAGGTTTTTTAAAGCCAAGCTAAGAAAATCTTTACCTGAGGAACATACTGTGCCATTTTTATAATGACTGTATACATAAAAAAACGCGTGTAGCACCGTACACGTGTTAGAAGTAAAACTTCTGTAGCTAGATCATTAAGTGGTACCTATACTATACACCTATACCTACCTATACTAAAAGAGATTTAAATTTCCAATTTTGAGATCCAATCTCTGCTTCAAGTTACTTTTAAGTTTCAGACGTCCGATTATTTGAAATTATTTTATACTTGTACTTACTTTTAATACGTCATGTCATTTATTTCCCACCATTCCTTATCTACAATTTGTCGCGCTCGTGGTGATATACTTAACTCATTCAATAGTGTCACTACTATTTGCATCTCGCTCAGATTATATACCATCTGACGTCACGTCTTTAAGCCGTCGTCGCGCTCAAATGTATGCATTGCTTTGCTTGTTTTAGAAATCCATATCGACCCGTGTGACATTGATGAAACTCTTTTCTTACAAACTGTATGGATCGCACCGCACAGCTGTCAAACATAAGTTCCGGTTCCAACAAAGAGGTTGAACGAAGTAGTTTTTGGTCACGTCACTGGTTTTGTTTATCCCAGCCAGCGGCGGCGGCGGCGGCGGCGCCATCTTGGCCATACCGGAAATCAAGAACTCGTGGAAGAATGCTTAAAATAATTTTTATTTGTTAATGTTTCATCAGGTTTTTCTCTCACTAATTAACATTCTTTATTGTACCAATGTATTATTATCTTATCTGATTAGTTAAAAACCGTATTGAAAATAGTTGCGGTTTTAAAAGTCTTCAGCCGACCCTGACGTCACCGATTCCAATTTCCGTTACATTTCTTAGCCACTCGTGATAGCACCCGGCTAGTAGCAATTGAAAAGCAAATATATGAATAACCCACAGTTGAGAGGTTAAATAAATTTTACCCCCGTGCCCCAAGAAGTTTTACTTCAATAAAAAGAACACAAATTCAGATCCGGTGCGAAATTGTAAAATAAAACATTGTGACAGACAGATTTTCTGGCAACTTCAGGAAGACTTTTCTTTCGAGCAAAATTAAATTAATAAAATTACGTCTATGCAATAATACTCATCATTCCGAGCGATTTTTGTTTTGCTAAAGGATGTTTTTGCCTAGGGCACCGCCTTTTAACCTTAAGACTTCGACAAAGTAACTATTCGGTGAAACGCATTCTATGCATTTCAGAACAATGGAATGCATGTTGTCTAGAGGAGCTGTGTAGTGCAGACGTAGTATATCTAACAAATTAATGTCCTTTTCCTTCCTTCCTGTTCTTGTGTTGAAAATTCATGCTTGCATCTCACGCAGGAGTTGCAGGTTCGAATACCGACCATGTAGGTACCAATGAGATATAGGTACGTATACGGATGTTCTAACGATGCGGTGATAGGAAACATTGTGAGGGACCCTTCATTACTCCATAGCTGCGGCGATTGGCTTGCCCGCTGTCACGCAAAATAGAGTATTGAATCACTGGCTAAAAGTAGGCACAGTTGTGCCTCTGCCACCCCGTATGGGCATATGTAAGGCGTGACGCTATTTTACGTTACGCGTTGGTTGGGTCCCGTACCGTAGTTTCAATGACGCTAGTGCGAAACACGTTTGTTGCGAAAAAAACAGCGTGGTACGCTACTTTTTAGGGTTCCGTACCCGAAGGGTGCCAAACGGGACCCTATTACTGAGACTTCGCTGTCCGTCCGTCCGTCCGTCCGTCCGTCCGTCCGTCCGTCCGTCCGTCCGTCCGTCTGTCACCGGGTCCGCCTGCACGAACCGTAATAGCTAGAAAGCTGAAATTTTCACAGAATGTGTATATCTGTTGCCGCACCAACCACAAATACTGAAATACGAGAGATATTACAAATTGAAAGTGGTCTCGGTACAAGATACGTCTTCACAACACGCTTGAAAAGTTTATACCAAGGCCATTTTGTTTTGGTAGGTAAGCCTTCTTTTAATGAAACTAAATTTAAATGATATGGCAATGTCGTCCCCGGACTTCTACAAAGACTTTAAATATTAATTGAGGAATTACCACGTCTCTATTTATTATGTAGAACTTTTAGAAAATAATTATAAAATTAATAGTTTTTAATTACTTTTGTTTTCATACAAATCTCAGAGCTCAGAAATTATTTTTTTCCTTTTGGCCACTTCAAGTTTGGCTGCCAGTGATGTTTTAATTAAATACTCTTTGGTGCGTTGAAATGATGTTTTGCAGTCTGCATGACATTGACATAATGAGTGAGTGAACCTCATTTTACGGAAATTGTAGATGGGTGTCTCACGTTTTCCAGTAGGAGTAGGTTGTAGACAGTGCTGCTTACGGCGGCGTTTAGTAGGTACTAAAGGCCCTAAAAGCGCGGCAAGCTTTGAATCAATTCAAATGTTATTTTTCAACTAGCTACAAAGTTATTCTGACATAAGATGATAATTTGAACAAAACTTTTTGGGTATTTCATGAAAAATACAGTTACAGATCACACATATACAGGGTGGAACAAACGAATTGGCCCTGGAGGGAAAGTACCTTAAAATCTCAAGATATCCGTCCGTCCGTCCGTCTGTCTGTCACCAGGCCGTATCTCATGAACCGTGGTAGCTAGACAGTTGATATTTTCACAGATGACGTATTTCTGTTCCCGCTATAACAACAAATACTAAAAACAAAATAAATTTAATATAAAGGGGGCTCCCATACAATTAACGTGTTTTTTTGCGGTTTTTTTAACCGACTTCCCAAAGGAGGAGGTTTACAATTCGTCCGGATGTTTGTTTTTTTTTTATTTATTTTTTATGTATGTGCCTCGATAGCGCCTAAACGGATGGACCGATTTGGAAAATTAGACCGATTAGACCTATAGTGATTTTTGTGTTTTTCATAATAACTCGTGCAAATGCACATGGTAAGCATAATATTGTGATGCGGAACTGCTGATGAAGACCACATATGGCCACCAGATCTGCTCAATACTAGGTACAAATACAATGCGTGGCTGACGGGCAGGCAACGCATAGCCTAAACCGGTGGACCTAGAGCCATGAAACTTTGTACAGGGGTTCCTTAGTAGCGTGGGGTAGCACTGATATGGGATTTGACAAAATTAATTCCCCTGGGGGGGGGGGGATAAGGGGTTACAGTGTGTATTAAACTCAATCTAATCAAATAGGGTTTGTGGAAGTCGGTTTTTTCTAAAGTTTACTTTTTGTTCCAATTATATAGATAATGGTACGGAACCCTTCGTGCGCGAGTCTGACTCGCACTTGGCCGGTTTTATTATTTATTATTATTTATTTATTATACGCAGAAATTATAAATAATAAATAGGTCCACGGAAACTATAACGGGTTTGTATGTGGATCCTTGATTACGCTTAGGTAGGTATATAACACATCCTTTTATACGGTTCCGTACCCGAAGGGTGCCAAACGGGACCCTATTACTGAGACTTCGCTGTCCGTCTGTCCGTCCGTCCGTCCGTCTGTCACCAGGCTGTATCTCATGAACCGTGGTAGCTAGACAGTTGAAATTTTCACAGATGATGTATTTCTGTTGCCGCTATAACAACAAATACTAAAAATTAAAAGAAATTTAATATTAAGGGGGGCTCCCATACAACAAACGTGATTTTTTTTGCTCATTTTTGCTCGATATTGATAATGGTAGCAGGTAGACGCTTAAAATGTTCACAATATATTGAGTATATTATTTACTTAAAAAATAAATAATTAAATTAAAATTAAATTAATATTTAGGGAGGGCTCCCACACATTTTTTTGGGGTTTTTATAGATAATGGCACGGAACCCTTCGTGCGCGAGTCCGACTCGCACTTGGCCGGTTATTTGGTATTACACTGTTATTATTATTATTATTGTTGCGAAAGATCATCGTAGCGAAAAACACTATTTCGAATGACAAAGCATCGAAAACCGTTAGTGCGAAAAACTTTCAATGCGTCGTGGTACTGAAACCACCCAAAACTTGTTGCAGCAAAACTCACGAGGTCGAAATAGGTATTTTTTATTGATAGCTGATGTTTTGTGTTACGGTGGAGTTTGAGGGATTTTAGCAGAAATTCTTTAAATTTTGAAGTTGCAAGAAAATGCTATAGCAGTGATTTAACAAAAAATAATATGAGTACTATTGATTTTATAAGAGCGATAGCATTGAATACCTAAGTGTACTAAGATTTCATTATTTCTTAAAGGAAGAAGATAATTAAATTATTTATTGTGACACTTAATTTTAGTTTAATTTAATTAGTGACAACTTGGACCATTTCTTTTTTTGTTATTTATAATGAAACATTGACTTTTTGTGTTTTATTTTCCCCTTTTAGAAATTTCTTGAACCAACTACCTAGCTTCCAAAAATGAAAAGATTGGGTACCGAGGTAAAAAAAGTTGTGCCTACCTACAATTTGTTTATTTTTTCCACCTGTCAGAACTCAGAATAGTGTGGAAGCGTGAAACATGGAATTCCTTATTTGACAATAATAATCTAGGTCTAGGATTGTTGTAGGAGGCTAACAAATAAATAAAATTCTGTCAATAAAAAATAGGTACCTTATTGACCTTGTGAGTTTCGCTGCAACAAGTTTTCGCACTAGCGTACCACGCGCTGAAAGTTTGAAGTTTGAAGTTGGAAGTTCGCACTAATAGTTTTCGATGCTTTGTCATTCGAACTAGTGGTTTTCGCTAAAATGATCATTCGCAACAGCGCAGCGTACCACGCTGATTTTTCGCAGCAACGTCTTTCGCACTAGCGTCATTCGAAACTACGTACGGGACCCTTCGATGGGGGGACATGTTTTATAAAAAATGTGACATTATTAGAAAGTTCAAAGGTGGGCTAGCCCCTTGTCACGCAAAATGGAGTATTGCATCACTGGCTGAAAATGGGCAGTGTTGCCTCTGCCACCCCGTATGGGAAAAGGTGTGACGCTATGTTATGTTAATTATGTTGTTCAAAGGTTTGATTTTCTTGAAGTTGAAGAATTGTTAGCATTAGTATTTTTAAAACCTCATTGTTTTTATAAAGCTTTTTATTTTATACATAGAAATTATATTAGGTCTCTTCTGTAATATCTATTAAGTCAAGAGATTGTCATTCTCCTGGCCGAAAAGGAAAAAAAAATGACATTAAAATTATGGGAAATCAATTTCTTATCCCCTTACAATAGACATTTATTTATTTATTTATTTATTTATTTATTTATTAATACACAAAACAGCAGTACAGACAAACATTACTACATTAAGATTAGAACAAACATTTCCGTCTGCAACGCCAAAAGCATGTGTATACAGCATTACTGACACACTTAATTACATTAATTGTCATCTTGGTACCCACTGTCAAAGTCAAAAGACTCTTTTGTCCAGTGTTAATATAAAAGTATGATGTTAGATTTAATAAAAATACTGCGTACTGACTGACTGGTACCAATTTGGGAGGAAAACTAAACTCCTTTTTTGAAGACGGTTAAAAAATATATAAACTGTCAGGCGCACGCATTACCATTTTTCGGGAATTGAGATAAAGTCCAACCACAGGTAGAATGCAAAATGACATAAATCTAGCTAACACACATTTGTCAGCCAACTTGTTTGCGTGAGATTCGTATTTGCTGAGCAGAAAAACGCTGCCACTGGAGTACTTGCGAAGAACGCAATCACCCTTAGATCTCCAGCTGCAGATATTTGTAGAGCGTTACTAACTCTTACACCAGTTGCGGTGTATCCGGGATTTTGCGGTTCTCCAGTGATAGGATTATAGGTACCACAACGGGACTTTGCTAATATACAGGACGTCACATTTTTGAAAAAACGTACATTATCTGCATCCAGTGTGATGTTCACTCCAGTTCTCGACTCTCTTGTACACTGAGTTATCTGGAAAAAAACTTGTGTTATTTTAATTTATCTGAATTTAAAAATAGGTACTTAACTTAATTTCATAGATAAAAATTAGTTTTGAGTGGGATACATGCATGATAAAAACATTTTTTTTTACCAAATTATCGGAGTCAACTCTCCGCAAACAACGCACGAAATCGCAATATCCTATATAGCAACCAGCAGTTTGTACGTTGAGAGCTGACGTTGATAAAGCCTGTAACGATGGTATAAACAGTGATTATAGAATATTAGAAAAATATAAGATTTCCAGTTTAAACATCAAGCAAGATGTACCTGAAGGCTTGTTGCGCATCCTGCATAAGATGTGTTTGTAAAGTATAGAGTAGCGCATGCACTCAAGCTAGTCAGCTCCTGTGGACCCTGTAAGTATTAAGTCAATGAGACATCAGGATTTTGAATATCTAAGCTTTAATCATTGATGAGAAGATTTTACCTCTGGCATTGAAGTGACTCTTGTAAAGCAACTTATGCAGGCATCTCTTGCTGTCACATTTGTTGGCTGTGCAGTACTACACGCTATGTTTAATAAATTTTGTAACTGAGCCCTGAAAATCAAGGAACAAAATGTAGGTTGTACTGGTAGCTATGAAATATTATAGTGAGTTCATAAAGTAATTTGTTCATACAATATGTATGACAAAATGAAATTTAAAGTTTTAGCTGAATGGACTCTGAAGAAAGGCAATAATAATTCTTAGATCTTACGCATTGGAGGGACACAACGCAGCCAGCTTATGGTTTTTCCATTGTACCAGTTTATTTTTTATATCACTCAAATCAAACAACCCATTGGATAGTGCCCCGACCTACAAATAAATAAAACAATTAGAAAATGATCATCGTTTGTGTGAGTTGCAAATTAAATCGCCATGAATTTATTTATGAGTGCTAACCTCACTAAAGTTATGAAGACTCAGGCTCAAGTTTTTCCATAGTAATACATTATTTATAAATTGATCAACATCAAACAAGGAGCCGCTTAAATGAACCTGAAGAACATGTTTTAATTAAAATCTACCTTAGAAATTTTTCGAGATAATAAAAGATAGCATTAATTTCAATTATTATTATTATATTATTTTGTTACTAGGTGTTCTGGATATTTTGTTTAGGATATTAGTGTTTTAATCTAAATATTTTATTTAGTTTTCTGATACCACATCAGCGTCACATAACTTACTAGAATTGCTAGCACAATAGTACAATGAATTTCTCTCATAATTTTTAAATTAATTTAAATTATAAGTTGATACAAATATAGCTATAGTTTTTAACTCCACATACTGTGGAAGCACGGTCACAAACACACAATATGATATAACAACAACTAACTAAACTTCTATTTAACACCCCCACTCCCATTGTTGGTGTCAATTTAACACTTCCGTTCAAGTGCAACACCCATGAAATGAAGCCGTTTTCAAAGAGAGAAAGTCACTGCAATAAAAATAATCATCATAATAATATAGTAGACATAAAGAGATCACTAGTCATTCATTTCATTACATTACACAGGTATTAGTGTAACCTAGCTTGCTAGAAAGTAAAGAAGGTAACAAAATAAATTAATTGAGTAAATAAAACTAATATAAGAGATCCTTTCTGAGCAAGTTGGTGTCAGTGTTGGTGGCCAGAAAATATGAGGGACTGTCTTTTATAGTTCTAAAACTGCCTGTTGGATTTCGAAAAAAAAAACACTTACCGTATACCTACCTACCTACCATTTACTCCATGAATTACACGAAATACCTAATATTTTTCTAACAATAAGTTAATAATACATTCAATACAATAAAAATAAACTTCTTATGGGACTTTATCATGTTTTGTTATTTTTAGGGTCGTAAAAATAAAAATAAACTTTTTTTAAACACTTTCTACCAGGCAGGATGGACAGATTATATTATCTTTAGCTAAAATACTAGCAATCAAAAATTTAATAAGACATAGGTTTTTTTAGGGCTCCGTACCTGAAAGGTGCCAAACGGAACCCTATTACTAAGCCTCCGCTGTCCGTCTGTCTGTCTGTCTGTCTATCTATCTGTCTGTCTGTTACCTACCTACCTGCGTTATTTATTTGTCTCATAGTGTTTCATCCCGCAAACATACTTGTGTTATTTGCAATCCATTTTTCAATTCAATTGATGTCTAGTTTATCTAAGTATTTCACATAAATCTGAGTTATTTGTTAATCTGAGTTATTTGTAAACAACATAGGTACCTACACAGTTATATTTGTTGGTTTGTGAAATTTCTTTGTTGTACCACACAAAACAAATATACAATCAACTTACACCGATCGGAGTAATAGGACCTGTGCGTACAATAAAATTAAATTAGTTATATTACTTACTTTATAGGTACAGTCTGGGACCCGATTGGCTGGGCCTGCCCGGACTGAACACGCATACTTATAAGTTATTGGTTTAAAGACGTAAGTGTAATTCTCCAATGTGGAATGAGCGGTCTCCCCTAACACAGGTTTTTATTAACTTAAAAGGGAAGTCCCACGACCTGTGCTGCTGTACTTACTGAAATAAACTAATTTTGAATTTTGAATTTTTTGATTTTTGTCTGTCCGTCTGTCACCAGGCTGTATCTCATGAACGGTGATAGCTAGACAGTTGAATTTACAGATGATTTATTTATGTTGCCGCCTAAGGTTGCCGCTATAACAAAAAATACTAAAAGATATTATAAAATAACTATTTAAGGGGGCTCCCATACAACAATCGTGTTATTGCTTGTTTTTGTTCAATATTGATAATGGTAACAGGTAGACGCTTGTAATATTCACAAAATAAAACTAAGTTTATGAAGATACGGCTGCTTCTCGTGGCGGCGTTTGTACAACCACAAACTTGTTGCTTGTGTCCGGAAGCCCATGTGCGGCGATACTTACGGATAGTGGAGGCGGTTCCATCCACTATCGTTACCGCTACGCATTTTTCCGTGGCCTAAATTAGCATTTAGCAAATAAATAATCCTTTCCGGTACCCGTCAATCAATCAATTCTTGGATGTGGCAACTGCTTTAGTTATTGTTCTGAGGTGGCAACTTAGTTATTGTTCTGGTGGCAACTATGCTGTTGACGACAATCCTGCCAGTACGTGCATGCCGATAGGTCAATGTCCGCCCCGGAAGCGTAAGTAAAGAGAAGAGCTCCCTATACGATTCGTAACTTCAATTTCAATTCGATTGCAAGAATCGTTTAAATTTTTGAGAGCTGGCAACACTTTTTCCAAAAAATCGAAAGCGGCCTTGCGAGCCGAATAGTTATTTCGTTCATTCGTACGATTCGTACCTCTGAGATTCGTACATTAAAATCTGTGATTAGGCCTAAAAGGACTTGATTCCAAGGCCGTACAACCTAATACAAAAAATAATAATCTGTGATTTGTTCATTCATTCATGTGATTTTTGAATGCTGGTGCAGGCGGTGTTCTCCCTTTTGTCTTTCATTTATTTATCGTTTTCTGTTTTATAATGATTGAAGGCCGTGCAAATGTGAGTAACAGTATAATGTAACGCTATTGCCCGTCGTTTGTTACAATAATTTAAGTTTATAAACCGAGAATAGTATAATTTATCATGACTTGCGGTTCCAGGAAATCTCGGATTTTCAGGTCTTCAAGACTGTAATCAAGTACTGTTTGGTCATCATCGTGCTGCCGCTGTTGTCCTTCTTCACCGCGAAGACGGTTCTATTTGATGGCATCTTTCAGTTGGAGACTGTCAAGGGTAGCGTTTATTCCGCTGTGGTTGCCGTTTTAGTTCTACACGTCTCCCTGGGGGCTTACATCTACAAGGCATACAGCGTTACTGAAGAGAAGGCAGTCCCAAAACCCGTGAAGAAAGACTAAAAATAATACAACCAGTGCTAAACTTATTTATAAGAAATCGATCATCACAATGGATAACCTCTACATGAAGGGTGAATTGCTACAGCTCAAAATGAAAAACGACGAAGTAATCGAAGGCCGTTTCTACGGCATCAACAGTGAAAAGTCCAGGATATCTCTCTATAATGTCAAGGAGTCGCCTGATGCCACTCCCAATGAAGGTGTCTGCCATTATTACAATTCTGAAGTCTGTAATGTTGCTAAACTGAAAGATGCTGATGATTTAGCTCATAAACTAAGAACACACCTTCAAATCTCGCAAAAAGATGTTGAGGACATCATTAAAGTCTCAAAGAAGTATGCTTTCATTAACCAGGTAGATAACAGTTTCCATGAGGCTCTGGAAGATCTCAAGTCATTCAGCTACATTGCTGTAAGTACAGACGGTGCCTCAATGGGCCGCAAATGCAAGATGCCATTTCTTGTGATGTCCACTCCGCATCAGATTTACATCTTTGATATACAAGTGATGCATTTCCACGCTTTTGATGCAGGACTGAAAAGTCTTCTGGAAAGTGAGAGTCCTAAGAAGATAATTCATGATTGCAGGAAGCTGTCTGACTGTCTGTATCATAAGCATAATGTTGAATTGAAGTCAGTTTTTGATACACAGGTAATTTGATGATGATTTGCCAGGAAATCTACTTAGAAATAATAATTGTTAATAATCTATCTGCCTGAACTTCTCTAATCAAATGAAAAATAAAGAATGAATTTTTGCAGGTTGGTGACATCATTGTCTCAAAGAACAAGGAAGGACGTCTGTCTAGTCAAGTCAAGAACTTGCAAGTCTGTCTGAATGCATATCTTGGACTACCACCAAGTACAATTGAAGAAAAGGTAATGCACAATTGCACACACTCACCAAGATTTTGATAAAGATTTATTTCAATCAATACGCACTAGCCTAGTTGCTTACTTAACCTTGTAACACATACTTTTTTGTTTGTTGCAGCTTGACATAGTTGAATGCACCGAGCGTCCTCTGTCTGGCAAGATAAAGGACACACTTGCAAAGAACATTTCATACATGCATCGACTTTCTGAAGTTATTAATGATGAGATGATCCTGCCATTCATGAGAGGAGTGGAGTGCTATGTCGACAACATCCGCTCCTGTGATGACTTCAAGGCTTGGGAGTTGTGTGGAAAACTCCATCAGACACCAAAGGAATTTAAGTTTGCAATCGAGTATTAAATTGACTGATACATTCCGTTTCAAGTGAATAAAATGTAGAATAGGATTTTTGTTTACTTTTTGTTGGACCTTTCCTTGTGAGGTGTTTCTAATTTTATGTTTGAATTTGAAAGTTTGTGTGCGCTTTGATGTACTTTCGTTTGTTGTTTGACATGTATTACTTATCTAAAAGTAAGGCTCTAAAGTCCATTTCTATTTAAAATGTAAGGCATAAAAGTATTTTGTCTAAGTATTCACAAAACAAATGTGCAATATTTTGTAAGTTATTGTGAAAGTATTTTTTCTATTTCGCTATAATGAGCGTAGCTGGAAGCTTGGAACACAAAATGAACTTAAGTCATCTGTGAAAGATGAATATAATCAATCATGTATGGTATAGTATAGATTATACAATTATGAAAATTATTTTCACATAGGTACCCCATTTTCGTCTAAAAGCTTACACAATCTGTATTCATGTGCTTACTGATCATATCATAGTTTATACCACTAAAACACTCTCTAGCTTGTTTAATAAAGAGAAGAAAAGTATATTTTGTGAATGGATTTGGAAGGGTGAAGTTCTATGGAGGCTGCGTTGGATTATCTCTAGACATCAGTATCAATATTTTTTTTTTTAATAACCACTACATACATTTAAATAGAATAAGAAGCTATACCTAAGCTTTTTGTGACATTGAAGTCTTGCAATAAAAAAAAACTTAAATTGATTTGATGTATTTTCTTTGTTTCTTTAGGAAAAAGTACATTATTGAATAAATTATATTGAATTCTTAACATAACATATATACATTTTCGCCATGAACATAATTCAAACACATTTAACACCAGCTAAAGCTTATGGACTTGCACAAGCACCAAGACAAGTCTTAAAGCGCTGGATAGTGCTAATGTGCTATGACACATTCTGCATGAAGAGGTTTGGGTAGAACGCTAATCCCTCGATAGAGTCGTCCCTGCAGGCCAGTCCCAGGCGCTCAGTCGTGAAGAGGCGCTCGCGTGCAAGCAGAACCGACACATTCGCGATTTGCGAGAGCCTCTCGGGGGTTAATGACTCGTTTTGTTCAATCTGGAAGGACAGGCAGAGTTAAGTTTTAATCAGTTCAAATAAAGTATCGGGGCGTGACGTGGGCATCTGTACGTATACGAACAGTCTCTTACTTGCTTACCCATGGGGCCTTAGGCCTGCAGTCACACCAACAAAAATATACGCTGTATTTCTGAGAACCGACGTATTACATCGTTAGACGTCCTATAATGGCTGGCAGTGTTGTTATCACACAAATGATAATATCAATTTAGATAGACCCGATATTGCTATCTATCCAGCCTCCTGATTCTCGCGCATTCGATATACGGATACCGACACCTATATCGAGTGATTCCCATACAAAATCACTTGATATACATAGTTGTAGATATAATGCGCGAGAATCGTACCCCTGACTCACTGTTGAGTGTAATGTGGAGTAGCCCTGGCTCTAAAGGTAAGCGCCCACTTCCACGTCAGACGTATCGCATAACCACAGACTTCAATCGATGCGCATAACGGATTTTAGTATGCCTTGAATACAGGGAGCACTTATCCAGTGGAGAGCGCATAGATACATTTTCCTTTGAAACACAACTCACCAATCTATGGGCGGCGCGGCGGGCAGTAAAAGATTAATCGTCGTTAACTGGCGGCGGGGGACGAGGTAAGAGAGCTGTGATTGGTCAGCCGCTGCGAAACTGTCTGGCGGCCCGTCATCGTACATAGGTTGCGTATGCGAACGTTTGTGAATACAACAAACGTTTAGCGAGCCGCATTCCCCCGCAGGCGCAGTCAATTGGATATATAGTCTCAGCTTTTAGGTGACGCAAGATTGATTAAATGTGCACTTCTGGCTCCCGTTGTGAGAAATAGCGCAGTTTTATTTTAAATACGAACCAGCTCGCTAGTAGTCTTGGCGACCTCCTCGTCTTGGTGCGAGTTTAGCTGAAGCACGCATGCGCCGCTCGGGAACTTCCGTAGAGACATCGGAGCACCGATCGTTTCTAGCAGCCTGTAATCAAAGAATCGATTTTATTTAGTTAACTCCTCTTTAACTGATTTATTTCAAGTAAACGCCTTCTTCCGCGAAGTCGTGAACATATGTATGCTTCAAGTGAAACAAACTTCGCTGTTATGTTAACCCTTTCGCAATGCGACAGTTAACTTTGAACTTTCTCCTTGCCTGCGTTTGTGATCCATAAAATCATTGACGTGTTGACTAGACACTGAAGGTTTATTAGATAAACAGATATATGTGATTGTTTAAAAGAATCCTTGTCAACAAACGGCGAAGCAGTAGATTAGTCTGTAGGACGACTCTCATATTTAATATACAATACCTACAGATACGCTAATCAATCGCAACCTTAAATGAAGAGATAAATACTTACTTGCAAGCATTCAAGAGATCTTCAGGCGAGACTAATTCTAATCCTCTGGCTCTATTGACTCGACACCATACGTCCGCTAGCGACATGATCCCTCCACAGTCCTGGAATGAAAACCCGAACATTCTTTTATAAACTGGCATCTAGCAATCTCATATGATCTACATTACACCAAGAGTAGGTAAATGTAAAATCGGGAGAGGCAGTTTTTCATGTCCGAAGTAAATGCTTGGTACCTACAGCCCTTCACTTTTTTCCCAGGTAGTGCTGGGACAGAAGTGAAGGGCTTCAATATCTAGACAGGTAGTGCTAACGAGAAAAAAATCATTACTACATTTCCAGATTCCCGAAAGAGAACCTGTCCAAATATAGTAAAATCTACAAAACAAATGATATTGGCGAAATTGACCTAAGTTGTCAGACCACCATTAAATGAGAAATTTAATTGAAATATAAAATCTAAAGTTAAAACAGGTTCCCGTCTATTTACCATTAACACAGCCACCATCATGTCTGAGATCTGCTGCGCCAGCCCCATGTAATACTCGGAGTCAGATCTGAAGGCATCTCTTGTGACTGGATCATCAATGCCCAAACTCATGAGGTACGCCTTGAAGCGCACCGTGTCATCTTCAGATATGTCTCCTTGCTTTTCCTGCAATTTGCGAGGGAATGTAGGCATTAACATTTGTACAGAATAAGGTAATAAGAGTAGAGTTTCTGGGAGATATTATGAAAATATACCAGACATTTTCATCTGGTCTTGGATGTTTATGTGTTGATGTTGTTGTTTCTGGTCCCACAACATGGTTATCCTAGTGAGGACCAGAAGCAATATGTGATATGTAATGTGCGTTATGAGACCTGAACAGACAGAAACTGGTAAATATTAAATTGAATTTACTTTTACATATTTAATAAATCTTATCTAAATTCTGCAGTGCAACTCACCCTAATCTTTGTAGAAATATTCTTAGAAATAACCACCATTTCCTTAGCTTTCTCCATGAGTTTGGTCAAGTCTTTAAAGGCTACAGTTATACTCTGATCCGTAGCTCTGTGCTGCTCTTCTATACTTCTTTCGATGCCAACAATTCCTGATCTAATTTTTGAGTTTATGAGTGCTGTTGATGGTTGCGGAATGGCATTATTAGCGGACGGACTATTTGGTAAAGCAACTGATGGGTTCTCCCAGGCCTTGCTTGACACTGCATTGGTTAGAGCTTTGAAGAATGAACTGTCTATGCCATCTTTGAATGAGAACTTGATGAAGTGGAAGGTACTGAATGTTGCTGGACCGGGTCGCTTTCCTGGAAGACAATAATTATTATTGTTGATTTTTTCTTCTCAGAATTATGCCTCTACCACACATGGAAAACGGTCTGATGTGCTTGATTCTTTTGCTTATGCTGAATGAGTTTTTGGCTTCAACTTGCAATAAAAATTTACTGTAGTTATAAATGTTCAGGTAGGTAGGTATAAAAGATCACTTCTGAAGCTAACCGAGAGTGTTTTGCAGTTGTTACTTTTTGCGCGAAAAAGGTTTGGCCTAACTTCAGATGTGATCTTTTTAGAATATGCGAAGTATACTATATATATGTATATATTTATTGCACATATAAGACAAAATACAGAGAAGTAATTTACAAAGGCAAGCTTATATCACTGACGTTCCGAGTGTGTCCATCTTTAAATGTAAATTAAGAACATGGCTTATTGAGAAGTCCCTGTACAGCTATGAGTTTTTAGAATTAGGCATGTAACTAGTTAACTAGTCACATAATTTGACATTATTATTTACAATTTATTATTTTCAATTTTATTATTTTTATTTATGTTTAATTTTTGACTTATTGAATTTACTGTGTGTTAATTAATTTAATGTTATTATTATTAGAATTATCTGCTCAATTACTAACTAATAAGCATCCGTGTATCAATTTACTATACATAACAATATGATATTATGAACCTTGATGTGTAATGAATAATATCAATAAATGATGTCTATGTCTATAAGAGATTCATTATTTGAACTATAGTTTTAGTAAGAGTAATCAGTTCAGCGGCATCATAGAACATTTATAATTAACAATTTCTAAAACTAAAAGCTTCCTGCTACAAAATACAAGGAGGAAGTTACAGTTGTGTAACAAACAATCAATTTCCTACGTAGGTAGCTACTTTTTATTTACCTGGTAGGGAAGGTCCTAAGTGTAATATTATACGTTTTGGACCACCAAGTCCGAATACTCCACCACTTTCTTCTTCTACACAGAAGACATAGAATAAATGAAGAGACAAACACGTCTGGCCTTTCGGTATCTCTCCAGGCCTGCCCCACAATATCCTATGAGTGGTAAGAACCACTTCACCGTCCACGAACTGCGTCTGTAAATAATATAAAACTGCGCTTGTAAATGGGAAAACCAGTGTTGGTTTTGATCATGATTAGGATCACACACAGTTTACGAGGTATCTTTACCTTGTCATCGCCGTCGTATATTTTTACACTCTTGTCTCGTTTTAGATAATTTTCTCCTTCAAATAAACGAGCTTCCATATATTCAAACCTATCCATTTTCGTGAAAAAGAATAAAATTTACGCGAAACGAAAAGCGAAAAATAATGTTTATTTATTTATCTATACGACCTATACGTTCCGTTCCCAAAATCTATTCTTGCTTTGCTTGGTTGACACATTTTTGACAACAGGATGGGAGATATGACTGTATTTTGTAAGAGAAAAAGAGATAACATATATTATCTCAACTCCTCTATCGATATAAATTCGCGTCGTACAATGAAACGACACACTTCCGGTCAAGGTAAAGCACCCCTGTCATTGTTCTTTCGTCTATGGTTTTTAAATAATTCATTCATTCATTTTCCATGGTTGCTGTAGAGAAAAAAAGGATAACCTTGAACGCACGCACCAACATAACCTCAAAATTTGACGTGTCTGTGATTGACGTTTGCTTGCGTAAAATCGAAAGGATTTTATTGAAACTTTAGAAAGGCTGTAATTATTTTACTAAGTTCTTACCACAGTGGTTTACAGTTGTGGGTAGTAGGCTAGCTTATATGGTTTTGAATCAAACTTCGTCTAGTTTTTAGTCATGGCAGATTTGAAAGAAGTCTTACTTCAGAAAATCAAAGATCAGGGTGATCTTGTGAGAAAACTAAAGGCTGCTAAGGAATCTAACGAAAAGGTGAGTAACTGCTGCTCTGTCTGTGCTTATCATGCGCCGCGAGCGTATAATTTTCACACTATTGCATCATCTTCATTCATCAAACCTTTGCTGTTGTAGGGTAAAAAAGTACAGCCGGATAAAATGCAGTATGATTTTGAAGAACTTAACAATCACTTAGCTCAGTACAGCTATGTTTGCGGCTACGAACCTACTAACAATGATTCTCAATTGCTGAAAGACTTAGGTTCATCCCCAGTAGATTTTAGCAAGTATTTAAACCTGAGACGGTGGTGGTACCATATGAGGAGTTTCAATAACTTTGAGCAGTCATTGTTCAAAGTTACTCGGCCGCCAGATATTATGATAATGAATCTAAACAATAGTAAACCACTGGAACAACAGGTTAGTCCAGTTGTAGCTTATGAAGATTAGGTAGTAGTTTTCTGAAGTCTTTTTTGCCTCTGCACTCATATCAATTTGTATGGTAAGTATGGTCTCTGAACCTCCCCATATGGTTATCCGTCACCATTCTCAAAAAATGTGAAATGTTTCAAATTATTTAAATGTAAAATTTCTTTGTTGTTTCCGGATTTTTTTCATCAAAGAACCTGTGGTGACGGTCAACTGTATTGAGACGTTGAGAAAAAAATAGAGAAAAAAACAGCATGGCTTTCAAAGCAGTGACTTACCTAAGAAGTAGTGCAACACCTTTAAAATTGCGAAACAGTGTTCTGAAGAACAGTGGCACAAAATATATTTCAACATCATCTTGCCTGAAGGTATTGGAAACTATCTCAACTTAACACTTGGTTTGGCAGCACTGTAACTATAGTTTATTGAATTTAGATGCACTTTAATACCATGCTTTTATTAGAAATTTATTTTGATATAATCTGCAATGTTTGGCTTCTGGTCAGTTTTTGTCTGAATCATTGATGAATCTTTGCAAAAAGCATTGCACTACTGTGAGCTGAGACATTTATCCACATTGTTTTGTGTAACAATTAGGACACAATACGAAAGTTCGTTTTTGAATATTTTACTAGCAATCAGTAAAATATCAAAATACTACATTGTACAAAATGTACCCAACCATCTCGCAGCGATTTTATTTGTATTTCTTTTCAAAGAACTTCTCTTATTTTGAATTGTTGCTGATACTGACATGATATTTTTCATAGATACAAGAAGAAGTTGCCAAACTGCTACGACTGAAGAAGGAACTTGGCACAGACGATGCAGCCCCTCAGAAGTTCGTCCTGAAGACTCCAAAAGGCACCCGGGACTATAATCCGCAGCAGATGACCATAAGAAATGAGGTGTTGGAGAAGATTATCAAGGTCTTCAAAAGACACGGTGCTGAGTGTATTGATACACCAGTTTTTGAACTGAAGGTAAGGAAGGCTTCTTCTTTATGTAATATTCAAAATTGACGTACTATGAATGTACTTATACAATATGCTTACACCTTTTTCCCCAAACAGGGGTAGGCGGAGACTGAAGAGCTCCACTTGCTATGATCTTGGCATACATCTCATCTCTCACTTTCTCAACATTCATAAGTCTCTTCATACATGCTCGCCAGTTACGGGTACCTCTTATTTGCCCCTTCAATAATAAGTAGCAGATTTGGTCTATTCTACTATAACATAAATAATTATTAAGATAAATGTGTTACAAGAAAATATATTTATTTATTTATTTATTTATTTATAACAAGGCACATCAACAATGCAAACACTTACATTAAAATTGGTAATACCTATTTTTAACAATGTTTCAGGATGTCCTAACAGGCAAGTATGGTGAAGACTCCAAACTCATCTATGACCTGAAGGACCAAGGTGGTGAGATCCTGTCCCTACGATATGACCTGACTGTGCCTCTAGCTCGTTACCTGGCCATGAGCAAAATCAACACACTGAAGCGATATCACATTGCCAAGGTGTACCGTAGAGATAACCCGGCCATGACCCGGGGGAGATATCGCGAGTTCTATCAATGTGTAAGTATTATCAATTTGTTGCATGAAACAATAAATATATCTATAGTTAAACGGATTGGAATGACGTCATAGATCTAATGGCGAATAATGTTGCAACAATAGATAAGAGATATAGCACTGCACTGCATACATAGACTTTATTATTGGTTTGGGTAATTTTGTTTTATCCATGGTAAGCCGATCGCCGCCTGAGATATCAATGATTGGATAACATAACAAGCGTCACGCCTTTTCCAGTACGGGGCGGCAGAGGCACACTTAGCCAGTTAATCAAAACTCCACTTCGCGTGACAAGTTGACAGCCCACCGCCGCCGAAGATTCAGATCATTCTAATTGGAAGTACTTGAAAGTGCGTTTTAATTCCAGGACTTTGACATAGCGGGCACCTACGACCCCATGGTGCCTGACGCGGAATGCCTGAAGGTGGTCACCGAGATCCTCGACAGCCTGAACATTGGCACCTACGTCCTGAAGGTGAACCACCGGAGACTCCTCGATGGAATGTTCGAGGCGTGTGGAGTGCCAAATGATTTGTTTCGGGGAACGTGCTCGACGGTGGATAAGTTGGATAAGGTGAGTCACCTATACAGAGTGCTGTTCTAAGCCGTCTTACTAAAAGTGTGTTATAGTGTAGCCGTCTTACTAAAAGTGTGTTATAGTGTAGCCGCCTGCTATGTGTGAGTGTAGACCGGTTATCAAGAGCTGGCGCGTTCAACACATTGATACGTTGCGCTTGGGTTGTGTCTGTGAATAAGCGCGCAGCGTGACGTTGCACTGCATGGGCATGAAGAATAGTCTGTCTGTCTCTCTCTCTAAACTTATGAGTATTAAGAGGATCGTGTACTCGCGAGCTTCCATACAAAAAGCGGTAACGTTTTCCACCCCCTAAACCTTGTCCGATTTTCACAATTTTTTTACATGTTTGAGATACTATGGAAAACTATGCTCGTACCTTTAGATTTTTTTGAAATATTATATATTTTAGGAAATATTGGTACTTATATTTTTATATGGACTGGGTTATGTTCTAATTTGCTACACCTAATTTGCTTCTGGCCCCACACTTACCCTGAAACAGCGACGTAGACATCTAAGACTTGGGTTTTATTTTTGTATTTCTTATCGATTTCTTTACGTATGAGTTCCTATTAACATTTTTGCAGTCACCATGGTCGGAAGTAAGAACCGAAATGATCAACGAGAAAGGCGTAACCCCTGAAGCTGCGGACAGAATCGGCGAATATGTCCGACTGAATGGCAGCGCAGAATTAGTAGAACAGCTGCTCAAAGATGAGAAGCTCTCAAAAACTAAGGCCGCGGTCGAAGGATTGGAAGGCATCAAGCTGCTGCTGAGCTATTGTGAACTGTTTGGAATTAAGGATAAGATTCTGTTTGATCTGAGCTTGGCTAGAGGACTGGATTATTATACGGGGGTGATATATGAGGCTGTACTTACACGTAAGTGTGACTATCGACTAATGATGGGCCGTCGGGGGCAATAGTGCCCCATACATATTACTCCCACAAAGGGCAATATTTCCATCAATGGCAGATCAGTACTTGCGACACGTTTTATATGTTATTGTTTTCTTTAAATACAAAATGTGTTGTAACGGTTGAAATACCAATATTATTTTACGCCTTTAGAGTAAAAGTCTTCAGAAAGTATTTTATAACAAAACGCCAATACCATTTAAAGTTCATGAAACTTCTTATTTCGAACAGCACTTCATATTAGCGTGTTCACAAAATCCACTTCCTTTCGCTTACAAAAATCTCAATAATCTGCCAACGGCCTTCGACAAAAAATGGTATATAATACAGCATAATTGATTCATATTCTTGTATGATTGATAGATCGTACTTTGTGTTTCCTTTTCAGAACCTATTAAGATTGCCAATGAGGATCAGTCAGTGGGTTCCATCGCCGGTGGAGGCAGATACGACAACCTTGTAGGGATGTTCGACTCGAAGAATAAACAGGTAAACATACAGATGTCGCTTCTGGTCCTACACTAGGATATTACACTGGGTCATCGGAACCAGAAACAACTCTGTCAGAAGAAAACCATCCGAGACCCGAGTTTTTTAATTCTATACTCTCGACCGGGCGTCGAATCCAGGAATTCTGGGTTGAAACTCTGAGGTCTATACTTTTAGGCTGCACAAAAAGGTATTTACTGTTTGTCATTCTTACATTCCTTCCGATTCAAACTATCCTTGGTGTATGTTGAGTTTCACGAAACTGTTTTGAAATTTAAGTTGTCACTTAACTAATTTAATCGCGAGAATCTCATAGGACAGTCATTTGTTTCAGTTGCTGAGCATCTGCTCAAATTAAAAATTTGTTTCGTGAAACTCAGGGGTAGTATGTAAAACTATCTAAACCAGATGCCAGTGAAGCAATCTGATTGGCCACAAGATTATCTAACTTACAGCTATGTCCAAGCCGGTTTGTGTGATCTATCGCAAATATGCGGGTCAAAGTCACGCACCTTGAAATTTCAATTGCAAACTAGTTTAGCGTGACGCAATCTCGATCCAGTGCATATCCATAATGCTATTGAGATAGTACAACTCGGCCACATTATGCGTGCACCTAGCTCGAATCGAATAACGTTAGAACGACCTAATGACGTCACGAATGCAGATGCACAGATAATGTGTCCGCGTTATACAAAGAGGTGAAGGCAATTACTCTGTGTCCGGATATCTTGTCCAAGAAAATCTGAGGATATCCTGAGATCATGAGAACACATTTTATAAATTCAACGTATGGTTTCTGTTCATGTATGTGTAAACATATGATATAGTCGCCTTCACGTAAAATGAGCGCTGGATTCCGTAAAAAATGTATCGAGTAGTGATATTTTTGCACGATTACACGATCGTATGCGATATGCAGTTATGCGTAATAATAACTGAGTACGAGTAGTAATTAAAGACGAGCCTCTTTACTGTATAATTTATCTGTAATTTGTTATTGGCAAGCCGTGGCAGGAGTGCCGTGTATTGCACACAGTGTGATACAATAGCAATTTCATAAGTATTTTGAAGACATTGAACTCGAGATTGACTACAAAAATCCTGACAGTGTCATAAACATTATGTCTAGGAATAGGACCTTTGTTTTAACAAAATCTATCAAATGACTATCAGGGGCATTATACCATTCTGCGCGGATTATACACGTTATTTAATATAAGGCGGGTTCGTTAGGTGTGTCTACATCCCTTTCCACAGCCGGCCAAAGAAAACTCACAACGTTTCGATTTCTGAAAGAATTAATAACTTTTCAGGTACCCTGCGTGGGAGTGTCGATCGGCGTGGAGCGAGTGTTCTCAGTGTTGGAAGCGAAGTTAGCCGCGGGCGAGATGAAGGTCCGCACCAATGAGGTGGACGTGTTCGTCGCGTCTGCGCAGAAGAACTTCCTGGAAGAGCGCATGAGGATCTGCACGGAGCTGTGGAACGCCGGGATAAATGTAATATATATTTTATTACACTGATTTATTTTGACTTGACGTCACTTATTTTCACTCGACGTCACTTATTTTTACATGACGTCACTTTTCTTCAGTTGACGTCACTTATTTTCAGTTGACATCACTTATTAACAAGTGACGTATCACTTATATTCACATAACGTAAAATACTTTTCAGATATATATAAGTTACTCTTGCTTTTCAATTTACGTAACTGATTTTCACAAGACGTTACGGATTTTCACATTGCGTCTCATAATCTTAATCAGAGACTTACAGCATACATACAGGGTGTTTGAAGTATGGAGCGACAAAATTTTTGGGGAGTAGAGGACATCATTCTGAACAACTTTCACTATGAAAGCGATTTGATCAGAGCAACTTTTTTTTTTACATCTCAATACATTTTGGGCCGAGCGGTTATCAGTTGATTTGTATAGAGAAGTGAAAATTAGGGAGCAATTATAGATCGTAGCTTAAACTGGGGTCCACACATAAAGACAACATCAGGAAGAGTCAGAAAGCTGCTATATATCTTTAAAAGATTAAGAAATATTTTAGAAATACACACGCTTTACACAGTTTGCAAAAACATATCTACTTCGCCTTGAAAGAGCACAACGTATGCTAATAAAAGTTATGCTGAGAAAGCCTTTTAGGTTTGGTACAGATGATCTCTATAATGAAAGAAGATTGTGAAGCACAAGAAAACTATGTGTATTTACTCTGATGTCACACATTGATATAAGCTCTTTAGATAATAGGCCCAACAAGAGAAATCCTAAAATGAATGTTCCCATTACAAAGACAATGTTTGCAAATAGGTTCTTTTGGCACTTGCAACCATTTATTTACAACAAAATAAGTAGACAATCAGACTTTTTGGATTTTTTGGATAGAAATGGTAAAATACAGAAAAAATGGCTCATACTATAAGACTATGATAGTATAGAAAAATTGCTGTTGACGATTAGGTAGATCTTAAGGTACTATAAATGCATGTTAGGATAGATAATTTTAAATAAACTTCATTAACTACTTTAGGCACGATGTAACAAACTTTGCTGTGTCCCATGATACGGAGTAACTCTAGTATGGGACACTAATCTACTACTGTATAATTGTATGTGCCTTCATTAAATAAATAAATTGAATTGAAATTGAAATTGAACTCCCCAAAATGTTTTGTCGCTCCATATTCCATACACCCGGTATAAGTTACTCTATGCAGCATACACGAGCACGAATATTAATTATTTCCGACTTCCCAAAGGAGGAGGTTTACAATTCGTCCAAATGTTTTTTTTTGTATGTGCCCCGATTGCGCCTAGACGGATGGACCGATTTGGATTATTTTTTTGTTTGCAAAGGTACTGTGGACCACCAGGTCAGGATCTGATGATGGTATCCTGGAGAAATCGAGCGAACTCTTCAAATATTATAGGCAGACCTATAGTGATTTTTGTGTTTTTAGTAATAACTCGTGCATTTACTCACGGTAAGCATAATATTGTGATGCGGAACTGCTGATGAAGACCACATATGGCCACCAGAACTGCTCGATAATAGGTACAAATACAATGCGTGGCTGACGGGCAGGCAACGCATAGCCTAAACCGGTGGACCTAGAGCCATGAAACTTGTACGGGGAGGTTCCTTAGTAGCGTGGGGTAGCACTGAGATGGGATTTGTCAAAATTAAGTCCCCAAGGTGGGAGGGGGGGGGGGGATAAGGAGTTACAGTTTGTATTAAACTCAATCTAATCAAATTGGGTTTGCGGAAGTCGGACTTTTCTAATGTTTACTTTTTGTTTCAATTATAGTAAGTCGCGATTCGGCAGTGAGGTGACAATTATGCTTATTTTTGCAGACTGAGCAGTCCTACAAGAAGAACCCAAAAATGCTGAATCAACTCCAACACTGCGAGGAGAACGGAATACCTTTTGCCGTGGTCTTCGGCGAGTCGGAGGTAAACAACACAACACAGCGTCACGCCGTTTCCCATACGGGGTAACCACTGTTAGCTGTTAAATACTCCAAGGATATGCAATGAGTATGACCACAGGGTGCTCATCCCATACAAATTAGAATTAGTAACCCTTCGTAAAAAGAGATGGCGTAAGGAGTAAGATTTGTACTTTAAACGCCATGGTTTCAGTTAACATACTTCTAGGTGGCGCTAATCTTAGAATAAATCCTATATATCTTAGCGCCATCTCGTGGTATTTGCAATTTTTCGATGGTGCTGCACCAAGCGACAATGGCCTCGAACTAAAGAAGCTTCCGTAGCATCTCAGTTTACGCCGGTGTCATATTTTGTTCTAGGTGGTCTATCTGTATTAGTATAATATCTGTGGTATGACACAGTTCAAATAAAACAAGTGCATGGTCACAGAAGAGATAATAGTTCTACGTACAGAACGGCCACTCCCTTCCCCGCGCTCATTCAGATACCGCACCTCACCCCGGAGCTCGCAGGAGACTTCGCAGGCATTTTCTATAGAAGCAGAACGCACACATTCACAGACGAACGAGTTTACGCACAAATTGGCACGTGTACAAACGTGTTTTGTTGATGTAGTATTAATAGGTGATTATTTTACGAGCGTTCCATGGAGTGTCCGAGGTCCGGTGTCCGACGAAGGCAAAAGGGGTGTTATGAATTTGACGTTGAGTCACTCTATGTGTCTGTCTGTCTGTCTGTCTGTCTCTCAGCACGTGGAGCGTAAACGGGTGAACCGATTTGAATGTTGTTTTTCGTCTCTCGAGGTGGCAAAGGCTGATTCAGATATCTGATTTCCTTTTCCAGGTGAAGCAAGGTATAGTGAAGATCCGCGACATAGTTACCCGAGAGGAGGCAGAGGTACCGAGAGGGAACCTTGTCGCAGAACTACGGAAGCGTATAGAAGGCCGCGAGGTCAAGAGTAATGGACAGGCGTAGTTCGTGTTTTGTCTTGCCCTGTATGTGGTGACTCAAATTTACAAGGCTTGGGCTCGTTACCGGCGCGGCAGGAGTAGAGCGGTATGGCGGTGGGTGTCAATACATATGAAACACTATCCCCCTTATTAATAAAAGTGACTCCGGCAGTAACTACGGGGCAGAGACAGCTGTTGTATGCAGGATGTAACAGAAAGGTGTCAAGTCATATTTAAGGGAACGTCATTCTTAACTTTCTTTATGAAACCGATTTGATCAGAGCAACTTTGTTTTTTGCTTCTCTATACAAATCAGCTGACCGCGCCCGGGCCAAAACATATGGAGGAAGGAAAAATAAAGTTGCTTTGATCAAATCGGTGTCATAGTAAAAGTTGTTCAGAATGATGTCCTTGACGATCCCTTAAAATATGACTACACGTTTCTGTTACACCCTGTAGTAGTTAGAAGGAGGTAAGAAACCGTTTTTTGTAGGTTTGAGTTAGGCACCGAATATGGGTTATCTCATGGCTATTTATTTAGTATATTTTTTTGTAATTATTAAATGATTTTAGGAATTCGATATCTATTGAAATTTTGCTTTACTTATACATATAGTGAGTGATTTGCATCCTGTATGTAAAAATCCAGAGTCTTATTTTTAATAGATGAATAACCAACACTATTGTTCATCTAAGCTCGGTTCTCTCAGTAGACGGATAAACAGTCGGATAACTTTTTTTTACACTTTTTGTACGTGTGAAATGTCAAAAGCCCCAGATAAACATACAGATAAACGCTATCTGAGGAATGAGAGAACGGTACTAAGACGTCGAAGTATATCCCAATCAATGTTTATTATCATGAATACACAAGTATTCATTCTTTACGTACTTCGATCATGAAGTTTACGTATTACAACTCAATTCGATATTGAAACCATATTGGGGTAGGTACTAAAGTACCAAACATATTTTGTCATGGCATGTTATTTGAATATTTAGTTATTCAACTATTATTTGTATCGCAGTTCACCGAATTAAAGTATTACAGTAACTGGTAATAATTAATGTAGGTTTGTTTTCATACGAATAGTGTAATCGCATTTATAGTAAAATTGAGAAGAGTGGATTGGTAAGAAGACACAAACATGTTCTAATTTTTCTTCATAAGTTTGCCAATCTGCGGTACACCTTCACATTGGAAAGCTTCATGAAAACGAATTCTGACAATGCCAATAATTGGTGCCTAATTAGTGCCAAATGTGAATAATGAATAATGAGATGATGTCAATGTCAATTTTGTGAGCCTACTTCATCAATAAAACCCGTTTTGCTAGTATAGGAATCATAAACACACTAAATTAAGTTTTCTATGTACACATAGTTTGGGCTACAGTCCAACACAAAGTCCATTAATGATGTATCATTGTTTCAAATGACTGTATTCTGTTTTGTGTACTTATTGTAAATAAATAAATAAATAAAAGATGATGTCAATGTCAATTTTGTGAGCCTCCCAAACTTATGCCTATAACTTTGGAACTATGATGAAACTAATTATGTCCATCTTGGCAGTAATTATTACGAATAATGAAGCTTTCAAATGTGAGGATTATGGCTCGACAGACAGATATGGATCGCCGATCGACCGATCTGGATCGAAGATGGATCGTGTGGTGTGGATCCAGCTATTGACTACCTACATTAATGATCCAATGTATGTAGCGACGATGAAATGAAGAATGATGATCGATTTGACCCATTCCACAGATCTCCATTTGGCGAACTTTCAAACACTTTGAATGAATTAAAATTCATTCAACCAAGCAATAGTAACCTAAGTGGAAAGAAGGCTGTAAGTTTAACTACAAACATAATTTAGTTAATTTAAAAGTAGTAATTAATGTTCTTCTGAATGTTAATGTAAATTGTTGGTGTATAATTTTTGTCCTGTTTTCATCTACGTTTTTCAATCTGCATTTATAATAGCAGAGTTTTTACTTTGATGTCTTTTATGTGATTGTTGCTTCTCTAAATATGATTAAGTATCTTATTTTACGTTAATTAGATCTTTGTACTGGTTTCCAATTATTTATCTAAAAATAAAGCCAATATTTTATACCAGTAAAGCTGTTGTTAATTATTATTAAGTTTTTCTTATTTCGTTGAAGTTCTATACCCAATTAATAGAGGCTCGATGTAGGCTGATTGATTACTTAGAGAATTGATTGTCTGATCATTATAGTTACTTGTATGGTTACTTAGGTCACATGGTTACATTTTACTTAGGTCACATCAACAGCGTCTGATATAATATGTGAGTAGGTATACAAACAAGATACACATTGGATAGACATAGACAGACATAGACATCATTTATTGGTAATATTCATTACACGTCCGTGTAGATAATTATCTGGTTGTTCTAAGATGTGTAGATATGTCTATATAACTGATATTGACTGTACTGTACAGGTTACCTTGCCAACGCGCGAATAAGTCCAATACCCAGGTCAGTGTTGATTAAATGCATCTTTGTTGTCTCAATGACAGTCACAGCAGGTCTACTAGTACGTCACGGACACAATATCTGTGCACCTGGAGTCGTGACGTCATTACGGTGTCTAAGTTCACTGCGTACCAGTAAAATGCACAGAAAATGTAAACTGACCGTGTTGTAGCTATGTACCTAGTCAACGTCCTCAACTAGGTTCTATTGACCTCGAATATCTTGGCCGGTGTATCCGCACCGCTGGATGTCAAGGACGCCCCGCCGCGCAGGGAACTATTGTTACTGAACCCTGTGGTTCCTGTCATTGTCCAATAACCCACCGCGAAGACCAACACGATTCTCAACGATATAAAACCATTTATGCAACCGCAAACCCGCCTATTATAGGGCCAGTCACATCTCCGATAACATCTCTTCGATCACTTCTAAGTAATGAAATGATTCCTCGACTTAAATCTTCGGGTGCGCTGATTTTTGTGATTTTGTGGTGTGTTAGTGCGTCAGTCTTGAAGGATGCTTTGGAAGAACACTTGAAAGACGTCACCCAAGATGAAGGAGCCGAGTCGATCAAGCATGATAAGACGAAAGGTGAAAAGGTACATGATATCGAAAGCGAGATCATCGATAGCCATAAAAACCAGGTGTCGAAAGCCAACGACGAAAAGAAATTCCTGACGAAGGACTACGAAGTAAAATCTAAAGCTGTCGGCGACTCGTACCAAGGACACACTAATAAACATGACAAAGCGGAAGACAGCGAGACTGGTGGCTACAAACATGGCCAAAGGAAAGGCCACCACAAAGAAGGCTTCCAAAACTCTTACCACAAAGATGAGTCTTCTAACAAAAGCACCTTTTTCGATGATCTTGAAGACGAGGACGATCAAGCAGCCTACAACAGCAGGCTCAACAAACACGACAACCAGGGAGGCAAAAAGTACCACGGCTCCCACAACGACGGCCAGGAATACATACGAGACAATCACCAAGTAGTCGGCCACCGCAGATACGGCGACCACGGGAACAAAGAAGCACATCATCGAAATTACGGGAAGGACCATTACTTGGACGACCAACTAAACCATAACAAGTACCGCAACGACAGGAACCGCTACGACAGAGGGAAGGTACATGACACGTATCATCGTGAGCTTCCTCGTGACGACTGGGGAAGACGTGACTGGGGGCAGCAAAAAGGTTGGGAAAGAGAAAGAGGCTGGGAGAGAGACCCAGGTTGGGAAAGGGACCAAGGCTGGCAAAGAGACCCGGGTTGGCAAAGGGACCGTGGCTGGCAAAGAGACCCAGCCTGGCAGAGGAGAGACCCAGCCTGGCAGAGAGACCGCGGATGGCAAAGAGACTACAACGGTCCAGGTTTCTACGACGACCGCGGGTTACGTCACGACGGTGGCTATGGATCCGGTTACGGATACGACGAGTCCAGATCCAACCCCATCGCCGCTCCTAAGAACGCTCCAGTCATTGCCCAGAGGAAGCAAACGATTACCATTTACGAGGACCCACGGTACAATGGGAAAGACAAGGGGCAGTTGAGAAAGGAGGAAGGGGATTCCCTTCAGCTAGACTTCAAGCCCAGCGGTCAACGGTATGCGTCATACGATGATACTTACTACAGTGCACCGAGCGGAGAGCGAGCGGTCGAGTCCAGTAAAATCAATAGATTAGTGTACAATTACAGACGCCAGTAGTAGAGTGGGGAATTGTGATATCTGTTTAAATTAGTTCTTTTCTGTAAGTTAATTAAAGTTGCTGACTTTTACTGTCAGTGTTATGTACCGGTGTTTTTACTTAGGGAAACAATCCGTGTATCTATAATTACGAGAAAGTGGTAGGTACCTACCTAGGCTATATTCATTAGAGGATTGATTGATATCCGATGAAATAGTAGATTGTACAACAAGGGCATAAAACGCACCATTTTAGTCATGTCGAGGGTAAAATGGGTTTTATGAACGAGTTATACACTCTGCTTTTCACTTCGGTTGTGAGGAAATTAAACAGAAATATTGCAAAAAAAGTAAATATTATGAAATAATTGCAAATTGAAATTACCGAGAAAAAATAAAGATTTCCCGCCATTAAACTTTTTTGGACGTGCCTCCGCAGCCGGCTCTGGCCGCCGGCAGTGGCACTTAGCATAGGTGTATGTGGCTGTTTACCTGACGACCTTTGTCAGAGTCTGAGATTTAGACGAGGATTTTACTTTATGCTCTAGAACATACAATTTGATTTTATGCTGGCTATACCCGACATAAAGACGAACTTTACGAGCATGAGAAGTGAAAATATACATTTCAATTTCCTAATCCAAGAGGGCTACATTACAACGTTGTACCGTGATAGCAGAGATATTTAACGCTATATCTACCTAATAGTTTGTCACTGTCCACGGCACGTTTAATATTCATGTCAAAGCCTTCGATAGATTCGAGTGGACACATATTTGCCAGTAGCCATTGGCGCGTACAAATCAAATAAGGGTGCTGATATCACCGAAAAGGCGGATTCCTGTGCGGATGAAGGTAAAGATTCTAGGAACGAACAGTCGGACGGTCCGACAGGCAATACGGTGGTGCTTCGGCGGTAACGTGACGCAACTGAGATATCCCGATTTCGGGCAATTTATTTATAGTAGGTGACGTTACCGTAGGTTTACGTAAGTGTGTTATAAAATGGAATCATCGTTTGATAGATCTTCTTGTGAGTGGTAATAAATAAAAATGAATTAATTTATTTCACTGTTTTATTAAACGTTTCACAAAACAAACAAAAACACCTAAAGGCAGAGGCACAGCTGCACAGATAAGATAGATAAATTCATTTATTGATTGAAAGGTACACACACAGACACATATAAAAAAAATTAGAATAAAACCTGGATTAACATATGAAAAAAAAACTCATTTAAATAAAACAATTTACAAATAAATAATCATTTTAAGCAACAAACAAATTGGGTAGATACGGTAAGCATCACTATGTGGTATTGTGAATGTACCGCGACAATGAAATGGCCCTGGCTCAGCAATGTCACAGACGAATCTGTGACGCTGGTATTCTGCCATACGTTCACAGCACCAATACGTTCAGCCGGATACCTATTCATTAGTTTTTACATTGTGCGTGATAGAGGTCTAGTCCATCGCCGGAACTAAATTCATTACACAAATGTGAAGGGTACTTAGTATTAATTTGTCCACCCGATACTAAAAAATATTAATCTTACGTGAGTATAAGTTGCATCACTATATTTCAGGCTACGTTATTTCAATATGGCACATCTATCGAGCATGATTTGGCTAATGCGTTCAACCGTGATGGCCGGAGTGCGTGACAAATCGCCCGATATTGGACTCTCGATAACCTGGGATTTGGGATCTACCTCATCTACCTACTTACTCTGAAAAATAAATAAAGAAGAAAGAAAGGTGCAGTCATATTTTAGGGGGTTGTTAGGGACAGTCTGAACAACTTTCACTATGAAACTGATTTGATCAGAAGTTGCTCTGATCGAATCGGTTTAATAGTGAAAGTTGTTCAGAATGATGTCCCTAGCAACATCCAAAATATCACTACGCCTTTCTGTTACATCCATGTATACATAATGGGGTTACTTTTGGACCCCTCTAGCTAAGTTACTATTATTTTAGGGACATCATTCTAGCAACTTTCACTAAGAAACCGATTTAATCATAGCAACTTTATTTTTCACTTCACCATACATATATGTTGACCCACTTAGGCCAAAATATAGTTACTGGGAAGTGAAAAATAAAGTTGCTCTGATCAAATCGGTTTCTAAGTGAAAGTTGCTCAGAATGATGTCCCTAAAATAATATAATAGTATCTAACTTTTACCTAGGTGTCCAAAAATAACCCTGTATACATAACGATTGGATGTACACATTAATTTTAAATACACAAACTTAAGCTCACGTCGTTTTCCCGGAAGAGGGTAGGCACTTAGGCACAGACTTTTTAAACTTATAATTATAAATATTACGTACAGTAAGCAAAGTCCGACGGATACACCTTATAAATTAAGCAGATAAAGTGTTCATTCCACCTCAACAAGCTCACCATTCACGATGGCACTCGCACGATTCACGGAGCTCCAGGGTGTCTTTGAAGATTATTTAGATAAGTTTTCTGAATTAACTCGCAGTATTACCCTTCCCACTTTAATTAAAAGACATCGTTATTTCGCCACTACCTAGGGTAGACATTTTTCAGTGCTTTTATTTGTAATTTAAATTTCGCCAACCCTTCTGCGGTCCGCTTAGGGGGTTAAACTAATTTTAAAACGCTAAGCTCCCGACAGTGGCTCGTTAAGGGTTAAGGCTCTATAATATGTGCGACTGCAACATTTTAAAATTGGATTAGCCTGACACTCGGTGGTAAATATAAAAACCTTTGTTTGCGACGTTTCAGCTGAAGCTTTTGCATCCTGTGAACGTTATAAACCTTTGCATTTAATTTATGGACAGGACTATTCATGAATACGGATATTTTTGGCACAAATAAAAACGAAGTGTATGCAGATTAACTGCTAATTTACAAGTGAAAGAACTACTTCATTCGTCTATCACGAAATCACGACACGATTTTTACGTTGAAAGTATCACTTTGACAATTGAATTAATGAAAGAATTGTAGTTTACATAAAAGTTGAAAGGACTTTAGTCTCAAAGTATTTAGGGTAGGCACAGAAGTTATTTTCTGTAAAGGTAGGTGATGAATATTCATCTCGTAAAAGCTTTTGAAATATCGAAGTCGCGAACAATGAACGGATTTACTTACTTACGCAGGTGTATGAAATTTCTAGGATAATATCTCTGATACAAAGCAAATGACCTGATAATTCGATACCTATAGATGCAAAAGGCAAAGACAGTAAAAAAGAAAGTCAGGGAAAGTAAAATCTCACAATCACCACCGGAAGGATATAATCACCAAGCCCTTTCTTTTTACTGCCGGGCCTAACGACCTGTCTTAGGGCACTAAAGCTATTTCAAAATGGCACCCGAATAACATGCTATAATCGTTAGCAGCGATTGGAAAACAAAACTGTGATTAGACGGTATTATCTCTACAATGCCTCTGTTCTTTTCTCTCTTGGAGTTAGATGCATACTACTCGTAGTTGTCTCATTCTGTTTGAGGGGTGGAGATAGAAAGACATTTCTCTAACGAACTTTCGATGGATCTGTTGGGGTGATGGGGCTACCGAACTTTTCTAGTTGGATGTATTTGTAGATACTCAATTGTGGGGTTCAAATAATAATGATTAGTCTGATTTAATTAGTTCTAGTTCTAAGTAGTAGTAATATGCTTATGCTGGCCATCGGATAGATAGGTAATACAATCTTACTACAGAAGAACATCAAATAACATAATAAGAACTGGGCCTCTCTGTCACCCCTTAGGGAAAGGCGTGGCGCTATGTTATAAAATTACAAAGCGTCACACCATTTTGGCAGATATTCAATACCTACTCCATTTTGCGTGACAGGCGTACCTAGCCCTTCGCCGTAGATAATGAAGGATTTCTCACGATGTTCCTGCTGAGGGGCTCGGTGCTTAACCCAGATATGAGTAAGATTGAGCTTTTCTCCATGAAGCTCAGCGCGGGTTCATCTTCTTCTTCTTCACCCAGGGGGATGATGTGCCTGCACCTGGCCCACGAGAGCGGGGCCTTTGTGCATTTCCCCTGCGCCTGCACTCTAATTCAGCCATCCCAACTCCAGCACCAGCTAAAGTAGGAGGCCTGGATGTTCGAGGAGGATTGACGCTCTGCTGTTGTCTCCCAGAATCGCGATCCTGGTCTCTATAGTGGAGGGGCACGCTAGCAACATGTACTCCACGGTCTCGTCCACTTCCATGCATCCCCTGCAAAGGGAATTATCTGTTGCACCTGTAATTTTCAAGTGTTTGTTAAGTGTACAATGGCCTGTTATGAGGCCTATTAGTATTTATTTTGCTGCGCGGCAGCATCATCGCGGGTTTATGGAACAAACTATTAATGGTAAGTATAATATGAATCTGAATGTGTCGCCGACTGTACGTACCAGGGAAGTTGGGGCGAAACTTCCGTCTTATCTCGCCCGACGTCGCTGTCTCCATGTTTATTGTCTGAAGTTATTCGGATCGCCGTTTTGTTGCCAATTTCCTGACAACTCAGTTTAGATGAGTAAGTTAGTCGTTTCTTTGTTGAAGGGCGTTTAGAGCTTACGACTTTCTGAATGTGTCGTTGACTGTTCTTTGAAAAGTCAACTGGGTGTTTATCACAGATACTATAATATTATACCTACTGTTTTATGTACTTTTATAGCGTGATGATGATAGATAATACACATATTCTAGAACATTTTTACTATGATGTAACTAGATATCTACATAGGTAGATATACACATTAGAATTATCATCAATCATTATATACAAATAGTATCTAGTAATTAGAATCCAGCGAATAGTCATTCAGTAGCTAATATTCGCTGTAGGTTCTCACTAATTCTTAGAACCAAATATAATCGTTTTTTTTTTTAAAAACGTCAATTTGTCGTTGTGGTTACACCCGATAACCGTGATACACCCGACACGATATTTATCCCTGCGTCGTCGTAACCTTTAAGGGCCACACAACTCAAAGGGGTACTCATTCGCTCGTGACGAATCCTTTCCCCGTTGCTAACTAATTGCTATGAAATTAACAACTCCCACGGGGCGCGATGCGCATTTTGTTTTAATCGAAAACCTAGAGACGGCTGAATGTATTGCAGCAATTTAAAACGACTCGGTGATTCGCAATGGGCAGATTTGGGATTGATTTGGGAAGTTTTCCGAATTACTTGGTAAAGAGAGTTGGGTTCCGGTAGCACATGATCGAGTTGAATGTCACTTTGCAAAAAATAGTACTCATTTTAGTTGATTAATAAATAGTTTGTATTTGAGTTTATATCATGTCTGTATGGTGAAACTGAAATTACATATTTAAGACCAAATATAGACTACTGACAATATAGACAAATATAGACTATTGATACGCAAATAAACTTATTAAATAAGAAATAAGCAATTTTTTTATTGAGGAAGACTGTACTCAACTGTGAGTTCGCTGACAGGCTTATGATGATAATGAAGAGAGTTGGATTTTACGAAATCTGTATAATTAGATCAGTATCTTCTTTCTATGTTAGACGAACAAACTCAATCAATCAATAATAATATACTTAATGGTACAAATGAAATTTACGATGGAAAGTGGAGAATACAAGACAAAGGTGAATCAAGAAATTTCTTCCAACAAACCTAGGATGGACAGGAAAAAAACAGACAACAGGAAGACCCAAGTGCAAAAAAAGAAAAAAAACTCATTATATTAGTACAAAGATCAAAATGCAAGTTTCAGTTTAGAAAATAATTTGCACTTGCTTGCTTGTGCTTTTTAGTTTCTTTGAAAAGCAGGTAAATGAATTGGCGCTGTGGAAAAAATCCTTTGAAATAAGTAGCTTCGCCACTATACGTTCGACTGTGAATCCGAATTCAGACCATCCTCCTTTTTTGAAGTCGGTTAAAAAGTAGTTCTAGCGGTCGCCGCAGCCGAAATCATCATCCTCATCATGATTATGCAAAGAAATCACGAAACCCAAAGGGTCTACTTAACCGAACGTCTTACGTAAACACTATTGGGGGGTTACTCCCCGTTCATAACTTATTTGAGAGTTGCCAAGTGTTTGCCCATGGCGCGGCGCAATGTGCTGCGCAAACAGCCTCAGGTGAAATATGGGGCCGAAGGTGCCATTGATGGCGTGTGAGCGGTAGATGGGAAAATATAATGGTGGACCAGTGTGCCTTTGTGCCTCAGCCATCACTTTTAGGACTAGTGCGTCGATGGCATGTGAAGTCTAGATGGGGAATTTTGATAAAGGAGAGCTATACCGAATGATTTGTACAACTTTTGGGGGGCCAAATGAGTAAAATAAACTTAATGTATTTTATAATATTTTTAGGACTTATTTTGAAAAAGTTGTGCTCATTAATATGACCGATTCGCATGTCAAAACATCTAGGATACTTACCGAAGTCCTAAAAATCTGAAATTTGGTATGCAAGCACATGTTTGCACCCATATCCCATAAAAACTCCGAAATCTTTAACACCCTAACCCCCTAAATCTAGGATGCAAAGTTTATATGAAAAACTGAATTTTGAGGTACTTTTAGGGTATTTTGTTGGTGTTAATCCTATTGTTGTACGAAACCCTCTCCACCTGAGTCCAACTTGCACTTGGCAGCTTATTTTTGTTTAATCCAATCAAAATTGTAAAACCTTTTAGACTCTAAATCGATATTTCCCTACGAAAGCACCTAAAGAAGACAATCTCCTCTCCTCTTCCAATTTGCATCGTCAGTGTTAAGTTTTGCTTATTAACAATACCAACATGGCGGACGTTTGCGTTTGATAAGACTTCAGCTTGTCTCGAGGGATTCGTGCCTTGTGGCGGCCGGCAGGCATTTGAACTTAGACCAGTGTATGTGGAAGGATACCGTCTTGCTTGGAACAATGCTCTACCTACATGACATTTTAAAATATTTTCTTGTTATATTATAAATGGACCCTGACCAAACGGTGGCCGAAAGAAGAAAAGAGAAGCGCGGTTCGACCGGCAGCCAGATGGGTCGATTACATCTCGCATATTTCGGGGAAGCGGAGCATGATTCTCGCGCATTCGATGTACGATATCTACACCTATATCGAGTGATTTTGTAGGGGAATCTGTCAATATAGGTCTCGAAGGCGCGAGAATCGTACTCCTGGGCTCAGGGCCGGATAAGTTGGCACAAAATCATAAATCTCATTTAAGATATCCAATGAAACACTAAGATAAAATACACTGCCAACTCTAAGTTTAAGTAACGACCGTAACGTACCGTCAAAAAATATTCTCTATCGAAATACACTATTTAAGTACATTAAATAAGGAAATAACAGCATTAGCCAGTGTGCTTCAGTGAGGATCTTTCTCGAATTCCAGCAGCTATACCCCTCGGTGTGGATAATAATAAACAGGATATACCTATAATATCATCATCGTCATCAACATCATCGGCAGCTAGTTTCCGCCACTGCTTGGGATAAGCTTATCCATGGTAATATGTGTATGTTAGATTCAAGTACAATATGTGGAGCACACGTCATTTCTCGTCGTCTTCGTAGCAGGTAAGACGTAGCGAGCTACGTGCTACAAATCGTTGGAGCGTTACGAACCTTCATAAACTATTTCATACACAAGAACCTGTTGTGTTATGGCTACTGTTTACAATGTACATTATGTACAGCTTAATGTGTAATCTTATATGTGTTGTTAATTCTAAAAAGGAAGGGTTTTTATTATTAAAGATTAAACGTTTTAACTAAATAAGTGGTTTCAGGTATCTGAGTATTTTAAACAATGATTTTAATTACTTCATATCGTAGGTAATTTTATGCAAAGCAATATTACCTAAGCAAATAAATAGCTAACAAAGTTGTAGGATAAACACAAGAAAGGGCTCCAAGGAGGAGCTTATGGCCCGTCTTAGCTTCGTGCTATCTCGGCAAAGTTCGGAATTTGCGCTTCGGGGTTTTACCTCCAAAGATACATGATACAACATATTATAGTTTGTAAAACATAGCTTGATCTCTGCGACAGCTATCACTTCGACATTATCGATATTCCAACTTAATGTTTCAAACAAATAAAACAAAAGGAAGTTATAAGACATTTTTTCCTTGTTAAAATAGTTCACAGCCCAATTTTTTTTTTCAGAAAGTCTGATTCGGACTCGCTGGAGCTTCTTCTCACACAATTAAATTAACAATATATATTTTTAAGTCAAGATCGATGACTTGTAATTAACTAGTCTTATACGATGAGTGTAAGAGTTTTTGCCAATAAAGTATGAATATTTGTCTCTATAAATTTCACCGACGCAAAATACGGTAGTTTGATAGGCGTGTTTTTGATGACATCTGTCACAGAGATCAAGCTATGTTTTATAAACTCTAACCATAATACATAATGACTTAACGCAAAATGTCAAAATACTTTGTAGGGACATCATTCTGAGCAACTTTCATTAGCAAACCGATTTGATCAGAGCAACTTTATTTTTCACTTTCCAGTACATTTTGGCCTGAGTGGGTCAGCCAATTTGTATGGAGAAGTGAAAAATAAAGTTGTTCTGATCAAATCGGTTTCATAATGAAAGTTGCTCAGAATGATGTCCCTAACAAAGTATATTGTTTCTCATTTTGCGTTAATTCGTTTACACCTTGCATAAACCTCTAAGGGCCACTAAACATGGACCTTATGACGAGAGAATACCTGGAATACTTAACATGGCTCATCTTGGTTGTGTGTGCCAGAAAATGTGTGCAATTAATTAATCGTTGCTATGTGATGTAGAATGTATGAAGTATATGTGGTTAATGTAGCAAATGTAGCAAATAGAGTTTGACAATGCTTATTGATTTGAGTTCAAAATTATAGTATCGTGTTTCAACTAAAGCAGAATTGACAATTATTAATTTCTCTAACAAAAGTCTAACTACAGTTAAGTAAACATCGGATCTATCACCGCCGCCATTCCGTGAGTCTCCGAGACAAATGGCCTCTTATCTTGTAAGTTAAAGTAGATTAAACCAGGACAAATCGACCGGGTAATCTGCCTAATCTGTGAATGATAGGAGACCCTCTCTTTCGCGTATTGCGTATTTTATATATATTTATATATTGTATATTCGAACTGATTTGTATGATTGACTAAGACCCGGTCTCTTAAGAGACGGATAAACAGCCAGATAACGTACGTATAAAATGACAAATACGTAACAGAAACAGACAGATAAATGCTATCTGAGGATGGAAAGATCAGCACTTAGACATAATGAAGTTGTTCTGGTGATGCACTCAAGTTTAATACAAATACAAAATCTTTAATTACTATACTTAGTTCTCTGCGGAATGTCCAAAAATACTGGGTGTAACAGAAAGGGGTGTACAAGCCAAAAGAGGGCTGTTAGGGACGTCATTCTGAACAACTTTCACTATAGGACCGACTTGATCAGAGCAACTTTATTTTTCACTCCACCATACAGATCAGCTGAGCGCTAGGCCCGAAATGTATTGAGTTAATAAAAATTAAGTTGCTCTGATCAAGTCCCATAGTCCCATAGTGAAAGTTGTTCAGAATGATGTCCGTAACGGCTCTCTTCCGGCTTGTACACCCCTTTTTGTTACACCCTGTATAGTTGCCGAAGGGCGAATATTAGTATAACCACCTTAAAACTCGGCTAAAATGACTAATAGCCCCATTTATTAATTCCTCGCTCAACGTGATATCTCGCGCGCGACAAAAGGGTTAAAATTTAATTTCACGTGGTGGCATTATGACGTCATTAATTTCATTGCAGCCATTTTAGTTACAACCCGCTTTAGTTACATTCTGTTGTGACGTTTTACTAATGTTTGTACAGTCTATTCGTGATAAGAATGCAGTGAAATTTAAATTTAAATCTGTTAACACACACTCACAGGACAGGATACAACCTTCGCGTTCGACAGTTTACCTTCAACTGTTCACTGTGAACTTGGCTTGATAATTGGAAACGATTTGATTGGTTACGGGGCGTGGCTAGGCCGCCGGACAGTGATGACTTTACAGCTTTCTTATGACGAATAGACATTAGTCAAATAATTTTGATCATGAAATTACATATAATACATGTAGATATATCCACGAAACTAGATCCTTTGGCTGCTTCTGTTGTATCTATGTGTAATTGGTTAAATTAATGCAATTGATTCATATTTTATTTTAATATTTTTAATACCCACTAGCTAGAATATACAATGGTATCTTATTCAAGACCTTCTACAGCATTACCTACAATACAGTCAGCGACTCATTCTATTGTACAAAATTGTAATGAGCCACGACTCCTGACCTGTATATTTTTAACCTAAGAAATAATACACTTTATTAACTGGTTCGCCGACACATCTTATATAACAATACTTCGCCATTGTTCGGTCGGTCGAGCGGTGTGCTTCTGCAAGTGAAGGGGGATGCTCTTGTGTTAAAGTTTCAACAGTTGCTCTAACTTCTTAAAGCTTTATTCGTCACTGCTTCTATTCGCCAAACGCGTCAACTAAACAAAACGATAAATTAATATCCTAGGACTTACTTCTCCCTACAAGCTTCATAATTACCGGTGCTCAGCGAGATTCTGCCGTGAAACAAATGACGGTCGTTAGTCTTACCTCGCCCGCTTATATCTCAGCGCAATAATGAAGACGTTAGGGGTCGCGCAAGTGTGCATTTCCCACGCGCACAGCTTGGAAAAGAGTGAGAAAACAACGGACTGTTTTCTTTATTGGTAGTAACTTTTCTGATCTGTGAGTGTGGTTGATAGAGCGTTCCTTTTGTTTTGAGGCCGGAGTGTGCACTGTGTAATAAAGATATTATGTATCCTGCCTGACACAGCTCTAGAGTTCTACATTTGCTACTTTGTTACCTAGTCTAGGTATATACACGGACATTAATGGGCTACATTTACTTTTATTTTTAAAGTAAATGTGGCCTATTAATGTCCCCAAGGAGGGGCACAAGCCTTTACCCGGATCCGTGTAAGATTGAGCCCTACTCCACCACGCTCTGGCTCAGTGCGGGTTGGTGGAGGGGTTTTACGACTACTAAATACTACTAAGTAGTGATAGTCGGGACCTACAGCTGAACGTGCCATCCGAAACATGGAGCATCTCATTGGTACATGGTCAGCACCGGCGGGATTCGAACCTGCATCTCCTGCGTGAGAAGCAAGGTGAAACCCACTAGACTACGAAGCTCTTACATTTACTTTTACTTTATCTACTTTATGACATTATTATAGCTAGTTTGGAACTTATTATAAAATCTGGATTTTTGTTTATTTCGTCCCCAGTACATTGCCCCGATCAGCTGATTTCAAGTAACTATGGGGAGACCCAACAATTTTTTTCGTTAGCGACCATAATGTTCCATGGAGAAAGTTCTTCATAATGATGGGTATTATCATTCCCCAAAATATGGTCAGCTAATTAAATGTCACCCTGTATAATACCGAGATGTAAAACCCTACTCAATTATCTCTAAGTGCTACTCGAACCCGACTTTAGCACGTGTGCCTAAATTCGTCAATAAATCAAAAAATGTGACGTCTACCAAAATCGCGAAACAAATCTGAAAACCCGAAAACCGCGAGCATTTGTACCCCTTTTTTCTTCCGATATAAATTTACAATCGCATTGAAAAGCGTGTTGACACCACACCCGCGCGCGCTCACTCGGAAACTCAGTGTTTGCGACGCAAATATGGGAAAATAGCGATATGCGGCGCGCGGTCGCGGAATGCTGAATTTTTGCTAGTTGAGAGTTGGTTGTGTGGACCTGGCTGATGTCGATAAAAGGTAGGAGGAAGTGCAACGCACGCAGCTGAGGTGTAAATCATTTAAGGGGATTTCGTGATACAATCCTGAACTACTCGAATTAAAAAACAGATTTGCTCAGAGCAGCTTAGTATTTTTTCTTTGCGCGTTTGGGATAGACCGAGTTATCAAGCATCACAAAAAATTGATTAAATATTTATAATTTGTTAGTGCAAGAGGAAGAGAGGCCTTTGCCCAGCAGTGGGATGATATAGGCTAAATATAATAATATAATAATAATAGTGCAAGCCTTTTATGTACACGAGGAGAACTTATTTATATCCTTTTCAACAAGTTAAACAATAATATACATAATAAAATAAACTAAGAATGCTGTGACAGTTTAATAAGAAAACCCATCTAGTATTTTATTATTTCATCGACTATCGATGGTCCTTCTGGCACCCTCGATTAAGGCTCTTCGTTGTCTCTTAAGCACGTGTGAGCAATACGCACAGACGCATGGGCTCGTCTATAACATCAGTAAGACCAATATGATGATCTTCAGAGAAAAAAACGGATCGACGTGACGTACCTCCGCCGCTATACCTGGACGGCAATTTATTTTTATTTATTATTTATTTTAGGAGCGCGATGCATGGAAACGGGGAAGAGAGGCCTTTGCCCAGCAGGGGATGCTATAGGCTAATAATAATAATAATTTATTTATCGACATAAGTATCTACACTTTTCTCAGCACTAACCGCTCGGGCGCGGAAAGCACGCGTCGACTGTGATCCCGGTGCGTGTCACCCGCGGAGCGTGAGATTTTTTCACAAAGCTCAGCTACGTATCTGTGCTTACAATGGTGTAATTTACAGTAGAGCTTCGGACTTTTGAAGTATCTGTAGTACCAAACAAGGTCCGAATTAGGTCCTGATTCTAAAACGAAATTATCAAAATTCTACAAATGTGATTATTTTCCCAAGTAATTCCTAAGATATTACTCGTAGTTATAGTTTTTTCTTTTTTCGGTTTGGTGCTACGTTATGCATTGTTGCGGAACCTCCTTTCAGCAGCAAGCTGGCCGCATCTTGTCATTTTGATTTATATTTCCTTTTATATTTTGCCTTTACGTTTGAAATTAGCTACTCTAGTCAGTGTCACAAAATATACCATAACAGTAACATCATCCACAAATTTCTCTTATTTTCTAATCCCAAATACAGTCCACTCACTCTCACTATCGATAAATAAGCATATCATAAAAAAAAAACAAAATCATACACGTTTCTAAGAAACATCACGTTACTCGTAAAAAAGAGTACAAAAAATCCGAAGGGAAAGCCACACGAAAAAGTTAAATTATTCAGAATAGCACGACGACGCATGCCTATTGTAAACCATATCATTGCTTGTTGAGAGATGCTACAACCAGGGAATTCTGATAGGGCTCTTTTACTTTGTTTGTAGGCGTGAAATATAATACAAGTGCGGGTAGCAAGTGGAGGAGAGATCTTAGGAGAGATTGGAAAAATACTTGGTTGCTTGAAGTAAATGATGTTTGTCACAAACATTCTTTGAATATAACCGTCATTTTGCAGTGCGTTTCTTAAAGAAATAAGACTGTTTTGAAAAAAATTAAGCGGGGCAACTATTTTTAACCAATAACTATTTACTTTGTATGCTTTGTCAAGAAATGTTGGAAATTAAAATGATGGCAACATTTGAAGACTAAAGTGCGTTTTTTTTAATGACATACATATTTCGTTTGTCAATCAAAACACGCTGTGGTTCCCTAATATGTCATATATGTTGCCATTATTTTTTCGTCTAGCATTTCTTGACAAAGTATATTATTATGTACATTTTAATCTGGAAAAGTTAGTTTATGAATAACACACAACGGCACAATTCCCTTCACTTTACCATATGGGATAGTAAAGGTTTATACTTATTTGTGTTCATTCTGCGTGACAAGGGATTAACCCATTGCGGTTCCGCCGCGGTCTCCGCGACAAAAGTGCGAAATCTCTGCGAATCGAGACTCGCAAAAGGGCCGTAACATTTTATTGTCCGCAATCCGCGTTATAAACCGCAGATAGACTCGCTAGCACAATTAAAGGGTGGAGATAACGCCCGGTTCTCACTTTTGGGCTGGCCATGCATTGCCTGCCCGACTGACTCATCGGACAAATTCGCAAACACTATGTACAATAGAACTAAGTCGTGGAAGACCGATTGAATATGACATAAATCTTACAACACTTCATTGCTTTACGGAGGTGGGATGAATGAAATTAAGTATTACCTTCAAGCTTTATTCCAATAGATAAAGTAGAACCTTTTCTCAATTGTCTTACTAAAAAATATACACTGATAGAAGTAATAACAATACACATTAAATAGTACCAATACTAGTCAGCATTAATTGTGGGCATGGATTTATAAATCGTAATCATTGTTAGAAGAATATTGATTAAAATTTGGCAATACAATACTGGCAATAATGGCGATCTAGACTGCTAATCGAACGAAATGTTTCATATTTTTAGCTCGGATTGCCAACTAGTTCGCGCTGTGAATGGCCACCCACATCCAGAGTACAGATAGCACTGTGGCGGATTCTCACTCCGTCTTTACAAACAAGCGTTTCCTTTTCCTTGCTCTCCATTGTTTTGTTCGTATTACACTGGCGTGCCGGCGTCTCCTGGATAATAAAGGATAATAACGACGTCGTTGGATTTCGCATGGAGATTATGGTTTAAAATGGCTTAATTTCTGGCTTTGATACCACTAGTTACTCTGAGATAGGGAAATTGTTGAGTTTTCATGGCTTCAATTTTGTAAAGAAGAGGTGTAAGTTTTTGAGGCCACGGCGTACCACTCCACAAGATTATGTATGGCTCATGAGCTGTATCATTATTTTCTGTATTTGGTAAAAAATATTTAAGTTTAGTCATTACAGTAAAGAATTAAGTAGTAAAACCTGTGGATGACGACTAACGGACTATGCGTGCTTAACGACTAAAAACCCGGAAACCGAAAGAAATTTAAACCCGGGTTCATTATGCCCGCTGTCCATCGTTCGTGCTAGTTCACATTAACTACCTTTATCGTTACCTATTTATCTCAGTAACGCAAAGTGACGTCAAGAGGACTGAACCAACTGTTAACCTTTAACTATGGACGTGCCGGTCTCACAGGCCGCTTGCAGTTTCTGATTCTCGTGCCCACCTCCTTCTGCGTACCCCATGCGTATATTCCGGCCTCAGTAGCTTCGGTTTTTGTGGCAAAACGACCATTGAGAGTGAAGGCTATGTCGCCGGCTGAATGGTACTTGAATAATTTCGCTTTATATTTTGAGTGCGGTCTGTGAGACCGCGCGACCACGTTTGTGTTATAAATTGACGCTGACGGTGATTTTGTTTGTTTTAGATTTTGTAAACTAAAATGTCAAAAACGACCAAAAAACGATAAACTATGCCCACCAAAGATAAAACGAAAGACGACCCACACTTGTGTAGGCTGTAACAGCCAATATGCCTACAATGCTCGAAGCCGCTATGCAATGACTGCCAACCAATATGACCAAGTCGGGCCCTTGTCGAAATTTTTATGTTTAGTTTTGAGAAGATTATGTTTAGTTTTTTATGTTCTTTGTTCTTTATATTTTATTGTGTAAGAAGTTAATTTAACTAAAAAAGCCGTTTTCCTGTGACAATATACCTATAAAGTGATCTCAAGCTAAAAAGTCTGAAAAGTGCGTTCGATTGTTATATCGTTAGATTTAGTTTTAAATTAATTAATTTTTCATTAAAATTACATCATTTATTTATATTTAGTAATTCTCCTAAGGGATAAAACAAAAAAATATACAATACTTACTCATCAAGATAGAAACCAGTCCTTCAAGACAGCGGTCTGTGAGGCCGCACGTCCATAGTAGTGTAACAAAAATGGAACGTCCATAGTTAAAGGTTAAGTCAATTTAAAAATTTAGGACTTATTTTTGATTACTTTTTATTTATGTTAAATCTAGGTGGCTTAGATTTCACAGGTTGTTTCATGATATGTTTGACGTAGGTACAAAAACTATTGTCTATAATATTTTATAGTATGACACGATTCTGAATTGCAGCTACTGTTTCCAAATAAAAGGTACAATGAAACCGCAAATTATAATGCTCATACTAAAATCGCAGCCATTAAGTTAAATGCGGAACGCAACAAAGAAGATCCTATTAAATCAATTACACTGTATTCGTATTGGAGAAAACATTTTACAGAGTAATAACGCTAATTTGCGTCGGGATCGCGATCCCGGGGTTATTGTTAGTGTAATAAAATTTTATCAAACTCCAAATGTTCATCTCTCCTGGATTTTGAAATGAAATGTTTGAAGTCGTTGTTTTTAATGTTTTCGTGATATTGAAACTGATTTGGAATTAGTTTCTTATGAAATATTATATCAATAGGCTTAGATGGTATATTTTATTGATAAAGTTAAGTATGATGAGTTTAATAAATAAACGTTATTAATTATACAGAGTGCTAAGTAGGTAGACGAATGTCCACATGGAGTCAGCAACAAGAAGAGTTAGTTCCGGTCTTGGCCGCACAGGTCCAGAAAAAAAAAAGGTTTTTGAAAAATGGTTGAACGAAAAACGACAAGTAGGACATTAACTTTACTTACTTACGAAATAAGACACAGATAAACAGTCAGATAACTTTATTTGACATTTCCAGTAGGCACCTGTGAAAAAATCCTCAGACACAGAAAAATGCTACCGGAGGAGTGAGAGATCGGCTCTAAAGAAAATAATATGTGGCATGTAAACGCCTACTGTAGTGATTCTACTCTGTGTTCTACTCCCACCGCATCCGTGACGTGTCTTCGCGTTTGGTTTTCCCGCAGGGTGATTTCCAGCGCGATAATTTTACAAAGCCACAAAGTGGAGGCACCGCCGCGCCGCCGCCGTCAACCCGAGGAAGCGACATGAATTTCCAATAGAATAACCTCATTTAGGATACAGGATCGTCCGTCTTTTACTGTTTGCCTAAGAGGCTAAACACTTGTAAACTATGTTGCTGATTAATATCATAAAAAAAATATAACCTGGTGGAACCATATAAAAGACGACACAAACATCCATGGGTCATTTCATCCTCAGCCGGGTTTTGAGCATTAGGAAGCAGAGCCTCGACCACAAAGCAAACTACACAGAAGTGTAACCTTGATAGTCTAGATACAGTCAGCTAGATATTTTTGTGAGAATGAAAACAATCGTAAAGCTGCGTCCAAATATGTTCTTTTGTCCGTTCCGTACCTCCGTTTCATATCAGCGTCGCGATCCCATAATTCTGGACGTGTAGTAAAATAAGTAAAATATTGAAAATGCACCTAAGTACTTACGATGCGTGAAAATATACGAATTTTCAAAGACAATGCTCTACAATACGTTTTTGCTCCCGTTGAATTAATCTAACATTTCAATATAAAGGTATGAATAACATATTTGAGGGTCATTATGAGAACAGCCCGTTCAGATTTATCAGACCATCGACTACCAAACCTCTTCAATTTTAATTACAAAAGAGGAATACGCAGATAAAAGCAATTATGCGAAGTATTTTATTAAACCATGTAAGTGAACAGAATAATGAAAAATACCTGGCCTTTTAATTTTTAACGGAAAGGTCGCGTTATTATTTATCCTTTGCTTGATTAATAGATTGGGAACATAAAACAGCATGAAGCACAAATTAAAAAGATAATAATAATACTTAATGGTTAACAATTAAATTAATAAACCAATCTACGAGTTTGTGTTATTCTGTGTATCGGTATCACTTCTGTATTTTACTTTAGGTAGATTTAGTTTTTTTTTATGTTTGAATTGCATCCACTTAAAACTAGTTAATTAAATAAATCAAAGATTGTCGGTTAAGCGAAAAGGATTGCCGGCTCGATTGCAAAAAGTTTTATTTTTGCAAAATATAATTAAAATAGTCCTAAAGAACTTGACACAGCCAATGACTTTGATATTTTCGCCAAAATTAATTAAAAAATTATAAAGCTTCCCCTCTTCCCTGCAGCTATTGTTTGCTGCCACAAAGCATTCGTATTGTGTACAAAGATAAATATACGAGTGGTATAAATATGCAGGTTGGCAGTAATTGACGGTGCTTTTATGAAACCGTTCTTCGTTATTTGATTTTCCTTTTGTTAGAGCGTGTCCTGTTTTCATCGGCAATACTAGATTGTTGCGCACCTCTGGAATCTTCTAAAACTTTTTTATCAGATACTAAAGTATGATGATATTCTCTGCCTCAATAATAAATTAATAAGAATCGCGATTGAATCGCGATGGCCTATAGAAAATCTTTACTCGACGACGAATTAACCAAATAAAAACGTAGGTCCCTAAGGTTTAGATATATTTATTTTCTTTGCCTGCTTTTGCCACATCATAATAAAATGTAACGACGAGATAGCTCGGCGATGATTCTCAGGAACTCTTTCCTCTGGGAGTTTCGGTTAATTATGATTGAGCACAAAATGGGTAAAAACGCGGTATTGTTTCTCTCATAATTAGGGTTTGTACAAGCACATCATAGACGACGGCGGGGCAGCGGGCGGCGGGAGGCGCGGTCGCGCGCCGCTCAGCAGCAACTCAACTCATCACTTAGAACGAAAGCATTGTCGCGATCGCATCTGATAGCTTTGACTTGTATACATACTCACCTTTTGACCTATTATAACAACTTAAACTACAGTCCACTCTTCTCTTATTTACCTGGCCTATCTATGGTCCTTCGCTACGTCAAAGAGGTATCAAGTTAAAACCTGGAAAAAGGACGCGCGCGCCAGTTTGCAAGCTAAGTCAAGACAAAGGGAGCCCGGAATTCAGTTAGCCGTTCAACGCACATCGGTCAGCGCAACAGCGAGGATATCAGCATTCAGCACGACTAGCATCCGGAAATATCAAGCAGCAGCTTCAGCTTCATCTCATCTCCGACAGCAGTCACGATAACGGACGAAAAAGGGTTTGGTAGCAGCAGTTGTGAGTTTGACCAATTTAACCTCCTCTGACCCCAAACATAAACTTCATATCATTTTCGTTTCAGCATATCGTTGATTACTGTGCCTTTCATACAAATCATTCAACCTCGCATCAACATTCATGCAAAATCATTGCATCAGATATTTTTTTGCATTCTACCTCACATTCATTAATATTCAACATAATTGGGATAAATCGCTTTAAAAACCCTCCCAAACAAAACTAATATCATATTTTCATCAATTGTGTTCTAATAAGACCAATTATCCTTACGCTTCAGGTTTCTTCGCCTCGCTTTGCGGCGCACGGGCGTGCGTACGTAAATTACAGGCTACAGCCTACCTACCTACATAGCTTGGTAAATTACTCAGCGCGGCGCCTACCGTTGCATCGTTCATAAAAATAAGTATCTGTTACATAATTACATTCAAAAACTCTCATTAAACATGCCAGATGGATCACCCCTCGCTCTGAAAGAGATAAGTTCAATAGAACTTCTCTATACTTACAAAAAAAGACGAGCCACACACAAATCAAAGGTCACTATATTCAAAAATTATCTTGATTCTTTGTCTTTGACTTTTTAATTGGTCGAACTCTAACTGCACTACCTCACCCACAGATGTCCGACTGCGACCCGGCACGGCTGCCCAGACATCAGCGGGTCGAATTGCTGCGCCAACATTTCTGGAGACGATTTAACATGGAATATATTTCTCAGTTACACCAGAGAACGAGATGGAAACGCTCGAATGGCGCGCTGACAGAGGGCTCCCTGGTCATCGTAAAGGACGAGGCGCTACCTGCAGCACAGTGGCCTCTTGGACGCATCACCAAGCTTTACCCTGGTCCCGACGGAGAAGCACGCGTGGCAGACATCAGAGTTCAATCAGGGACGATCAGAAGGGCTTTTCACAAGATATGCCCACTACTAGACACATAATCAAGAAGACACATCATCATCATCAACCTCAACTCCACTGCTGGCCCTGGAGTATGTACAAGCACATCATAGACGACGGCGGGGCAGCGGGCGGCGGGAGGCGCGGTCGCGCGCCGCTCAGCAGCAACTCAACTCATCACTTAGAACGAAAGCATTGTCGCGATCGCATCTGATAGCTTTGACTTGTATACATACTCACCTTTTGACCTATTATAACAACTTAAACTACAGTCCACTCTTCTCTTATTTACCTGGCCTATCTAGGGTTTGTGGTCCCGATGGGCCTTTGTGGGAGCAAATATGCAAGTCATATTGAGATTTTGATTTGCTTTGAGTTTATTTTCAGCAGAATTTAGGAAGGGTACCTACCTATACCTACTTGGGAAATCGCACATTTCTAAAAGCTTTATATGGCGATGAGAATGAGGTTGATAAAAATCTCGTTGATTGCGAAAACATTTAGTCAAAACAGGTTTTGAACATACGGCTGCATGCATTCATGACACCAAATGCCTGAGATGAGAGTTCCCAATGAGCTCTATGTGTGGTGTGACATATTCAACTGTAGTATATACTTATATTATTATTGTATATGTATATAATATGTATTAATTTATGTCTTACATAGGGGTTATCCGACTTCTTGAAACAGACCCTCAATCAATTATATTCAACATAGTCACCTGAAGATAAAGTAACTTAGACGAAACACGATGCGGAGAAGTGTCTCGCTTAATGTACAGTAGGGAATACCTAACGATACTCCCTGCGGTGGCGTGTTCATACCATTAGACTTCATAATGTGAACTATACTATTAGCTCTGTCCCTGACTTTCCCGCGACTATAGCTAACGCCATCAACGACGACGCGTGACGTAGCTATTTGAATCTTTCTTTTTCATCGAGGCACTCTGCTGAAAGACAAAGATGCAAATAGCTACGTCGTCGTACCTATAACCCCGCGCCGCGTTTGGCATGCTACTATTGCTGGTGTAGCACTCGTAGCATGAAGACTGCAGCTCGGCTTTGGTCGCGGGAAAGTGAGGGACAGATCTATGCGCTGTATATGACTCTGTCCCTCACACTCCCGTGACAAAACCCGCGCCGGGCTCCTCATGCTAGAGTGTGAACTGTAGGTCCGTTTTCGCGTCCAACTGTGATATCTGCCAGTTTGTCACGCGATTTTTACCAATTGTTTATACATACCGCCCATTTCATGGCAGCCGTCAGGAGCATTGAAAAGGTTTACCTTGATTTATTTCTCAGTGTACTGTGTAATCTTAACCACTCAAGAGGAAGGCGGTTTGTCTATCCGAGTTAAGGTTGGGCCCCGCTAACTGGAGATGTCGTGCGCTCCATATTAATATTCATAATCAACGCCTCCTGAGATATTATTATAGAGCGAAGATAATATTGACGGGGTTTTAAAACGTCGTCGGTGTACGTCGATGTGTTAATAACATAGATAAGGAATATTTTCTTACGGAGTGGCAGAGAGAGATGCTTTTTATAGAAGAGTAGGTAGGTACTTTTATTTATGTTATGCATACCTCCCGCTAAGCCTTTGAAATAATTAGCCCAAAACTTCGCAGCTTAAGACGCTGCCTAACTTTAATCCGGCCGCTTCGATCCTCATTGCCTCCCAGATAAAGCCATAATTAAGGGCCTTCGCGATCGATTAACTTAATCTGAGTTCAAGTAGACGCTAACTCCGAGAGAAAGGTTTACCCCGGCGTGAAATGGCATTAGGTTTTCGCGCGTTTTATGCTCTGAGACGATGAGCAAGAAAAGGGGGAATTAATGGCGGATCGTCTTAATTGTCATCGTAAATTAGTGCGAGTTATTTTTGATTGATACGGCTCAAGATAGGATTTGTTTTACGAGTTTGAGTTAAGCGTACAATGGGATGATGACGTTGTACGCTTTGAGTTGATGAGGCGGTTAATGATTGGATTGACGAGTGGAGACTGGAGACAATAGATACTTATACGATCTTTATTAAATCGTGGCTTCAAACCTAGCTACGAAATGTAGCTGCGATAGATTGATACAATTAAACACACGATCTATTCCAAATTCTCATACCAACATAACATAGCGTCACGCCTTTTCCCATACGGGGTGGCAGAGGCACCACTGTGCCCACTTCAAATTCTCGTGGTTTCAAATCTAGTTAACACACAGCTGCGATAGATATAAAGAATAGTCTAATTTACAAAACAATATAAAGTATATCAAGCAAGAAAATCTTACCTCACCCTTTTAAGCAAAGCAACAAGGAAAACTTTTGATTTATCAGAAGTAAACTGTTTAAGTACTGTTAACGTATTAAATCAACGCACATTGTCAGGGACGGTTTCATGTCTGAACGCTGTTAAAAATTACAAACTCGGTAATAATTAACGCTGAAATTCTTTCACGACTTTGATATTAGCATTTTTAGTTGGATCAAGTTACGACATTTTGGTACCGCTTCGAGTGCCGCCCTTCAGCTATGCTAAAAGGTGACGTTTAGAGATGACCATCGATTGATTTTCAATTATTTTATCGATGTCGATATTAAAAATTACATATATTTTTTTGTAGTAATTTAAACATTTCAATAGTACCTAATACAATACAATTGCCTACAATATATTTTGAGTTTGAATTGAAATAGGTACGGTACACACATATTTTGAAATATTATTATTACACACATATTATATGATATTAACGAAAAGATAAGGGTTTATTCATATCATCATATCGCAATTAATTTTAATTGTTATCTTTGTTTGTTAATGAAGGTCGATTTGTTTCACCTTTGTTAACCGATATTTTAACCATTATAAATTTTTACAATAACAGATATGCCTTCGATAGCTCAGTTGGTAGAGCGGTGGACTGTAGCTGGTTCTAACTGTCATCCATAGGTCACTGGTTCAAATCCGGTTCGAAGGAGCAAAATATATTTTATTCCTGGGTCAAAACATATTGTTGATGTGTTATTAATATTAAGCTGAAACAAAAAAATAAATACAGGGTGACATTTAATTAGCTGACCATATTTTGGGGAATTATAGTACCCATAATTATGAACAACTTTCCTCAAGGAACATAACAAGGTCGAAAATTAAAAAATATCGGTCTCCCATAGTAACTTGAAAACGGCTGATCGGGTCAATGTACTGGTAGGCGAATTTTTTTTAAATTTCCGACCATTATGTTTCCTGGGGAAAGTTGTTCATTCCCTAAAATATGTTCAGCTAATTAAATGTCAGCCTGTTTTTTTTTTGTTTGAGCTTAATATTAATAAGACATCAACAATACGTTTTGACCCGGGAAAAAATATAATTTGCTCCTTTGAACCGGATTTGAACCAGTGACCTATGGATAACCTTATAATAATATCACCTTGTATAATTAAAGTAGGTATACGTAAAAGGTGTTGTTCTCCAAAAAATATTTTTTTACTAATCGTAATACGATTCTTATTAAACTATTTTTACTTGTTTTTTTTTCAATAAGAGTACATAATAATTCATTTATATGACTAAAATCGTACTGCTAGTATAAATAAATGTCTTGATCTGACTGTAACAATCTTATTACTGTGGCCACATAAACTGCGTCAGAGAATATTACTTTTACTTTTACCTGGTCGAGGCTATACAACTCATTATGTAATTACTAGCACTGGGATTCACTTTTTTAATGTAAAGCATATACCTTCGATAGCTCAGTTGGTAGAGCGGTGGACTGTAGCTGTTTGTAACTGTTATCCATAGGTCACTGGTTCAAATCCGGTTCGAAGGAATCCCTTTTTTTGGCTTCCTTAGATACCTACCTATGTCAAAATAGGTAAGCCCTAGGTCTTCGGATCAGATCTTTACGATGTTGCATATTCTACAGTATTTTTTAAGAGATTGATCGAACTTTTCAGGTTTTTATGGCAACTTAAAAAGCATCATTCCATTACACAATGTGTTATCTACATCGTTTAAGTACAGGTTTGCAATTTTTTTAACCATAGTTGTTTTGGTTGCAATTAGATATACCTTCGATAGCTCAGTTGGTAGAGCGGTGGACTGTAGCTGGTGTCAACTGTCATCCATAGGTCACTGGTTCAAATCCGGTTCGAAGGAATCCTTTTTATGGATCCCACTATAACTTTTCTCAACTTTTGTAGTCTTTGACACTGTCAATGAAGACATGACACAATCTGTCTAACTTAACCGATAAAATAATAATATTGTTAAAAATATAATGTGATATTTATAGCATTGAACTACTATTACTAGCGTAATAGCAGAAAAGCGAGGTAATGGTGCCAGCATTCTGGGCACCCTCCTACCCGGCAGCGATATGGGCGAAATTTTTGGTTTACTTTAGGTCTTAGATGTAAGTAGCATTTTTAATGGTATTTCTTTTTGTAAATAATATTTGTCATTATTGTAAATAAAAACCTTCTATAATTTGATTATGACATGACAAACATAACTGGCGAAAAGTGGGCATAATTTTTCCACCGCGTATTGGAAAAGACGTAACGCTGTGTTATGTCATAATATAACGCACATCTAGAACAAATGTGACGCTCAACGAAAAGTATAATATCGACAAAATCACCCCCAACCCTTAAAATGAGTTCGCGTGCTACCTCTACCATTGTTCCAGGCATACAGAAGCACCCAACATAAATGTTGTACCAAAATGTCAGTTTGACCTTATGCTAAGTGGGTAGTTGGTTGCCGAGCCCTGAATTATTTGACATGCTTATGTTTGATCTTTGCGAGTTGCCCTTTCGTATGATAGCCTGTCAAATTGCGGACAAGTACAGAGTGAATATTCAAGTTGACGGCCTAAATACCTGCTTAAATCGTATATTCAGGATTGGCTAGTGATTAGATTACGTAGTACCATTCATTATTACTTTTGTAGTTATGACCCAAATACCAATTCTAGCCTGAAACTCTGACTTGCCTCCTATTGCCTGTCTAAACGATCAAAAGCAATTTGTGGTTTATTATTTATGTGGTGGATTTACTTCATTTATTTCTATTATTCCTTGTTTACTTAAACTGTTAATTAATGTGCAAAAAGATATCTACCAGTAGCAAAACTTTTATGATTATTACCAACTACTATTTATATATATTTATTATTTATTTATTAATGGCTGAGTTTTGAGGATACAATTAAAAGCCTTTCGTAACTAACATTTTCGATAGCAACTAATTGGAGTTTTTGCATTCGGCCGCAGGTGATCTTAATGCGTTTGGAGATCAACTTGAATATTTTACCATAGATAATACCCAGAATAACTTTGTTTTACACGAATTTAATATGGCTGCTAGATAAGTTTTTTTAATCTACAAAATCTCATATATTTTTTTGATTTTGCTTATCAACGGATGAAGTGAACGGTCTTATGTGTTTTGCATAGATTTTTCTAAGTATACAAAGAGAAGAATTTAGTCACCCACAAATCCAAATACTGAGAAACTCCATTTTGCCATCGCGTTTTATAATATGACGAAAGCAAGGCCCAAGGATACCCCAAGTAGTTAGACGAGTAGACGTCACGAAGTCACGAACAACAGTTAATATCATTAAAATATAATCGGGAGGTCAGTTCATGTAAGTTGCATTACAAGTGTAGGTACGATACGACAGGAAACGCCACCACTACCTCGCCCCGACGACGACGACGACGCGACAATTTCTATTCAAATCACCCTATACAGTCCACCCTCTTCGAAATTCAAAATATTCAGCCTAATTAGATAACTTGCTAACTGCTTCATCCATTGCCAGTTTTCACACCCATCATGCTACTAGGCAAGATTCGAAAGCAGCGATGGATATTGAATTCAGCAACAATTTAGTTTAAAGTTAAGGGTTGGTATGAGTGGCATAGTAAGTGGTATTTCTAAGCACTAGACGACACGTCAAGTCCTTGTTTCCGGGTACATTCAAATGTGTAAAGTTGAAGCGATAAGAAGACACGGTGTATTGTATAAATGTACCTAGTTTTAGCTAGTTGTTGAAACAGACTTAAGCGCTTATTACATTACGCTGTCGGCAGGGCACGATTTGTATAGACGTCTCACTCTGATGGAACGACTAGAAAGAGACAGCGAGTCAGACTGGGCCCTGCCGACAGCGTAGTCTAATAGGCCCATTACTTGCATTTAGGATACCTTTAGTAAGTAGCCATGTTTTCGTTTTGCTTTACGTTTGTGTTTATGCTTAAACATGTAGTTTACAATTTTACATGACTAAACTTCTGAAAATTATAAGGTGTCCTAGTACTGCTACACCTTGTATAGACTGCACTACTATACTTTTAAAACTGGAATTTAATTAAATAGATATTAAAATTCCCAAAAAATCCATATAAGTTTAGTCTCAGATAGGCACCATGTCCTATGTCTTTGTGGTGAAATACACGAAGGTCAATACGTAAAGACATTATAAAGCTATACGCAACGTGACTGCATTATGGCAACAAAAAATGGTCATTATTCCTTCGAGCCGGATTTGAACCAGCGACCTATGGATGACAGTCGAATAACAGCTACAGTCCACCGCTCTACCAACTGAGCTATCGAAGGCTTGGTAAAAGCAGCAAAAATGTGCTACACATCGGCAATGTTATTGTAATCCCTTCTCAGCTGCGGTGAAAGGTGCACACGCGAACGTGCTCTACTTTTGTTTACGAGGTTACAATGGCCGCATGCACAGACTGCAGCTCATACTAAGTTCCGCTTAAATGATACTGAATGACACTGTCGGTTCTCGAGTGATACATCATGATTCTGAGTGTCTGTTAAAGTAAGTGTTATCAATTGTGCACCCAGGCCTTAACTTAACACGTTACTAATATTTCGGTTTTTTTCTATTCTACTATACGTCATTTGCATTCAATAACAGGGTAGATATATTAACTTGTGTTGCACTAAGTTTCAAATGACTGCTGCAATAGAAGTGATACTGATAGAGTAATCACATTAAAGGTATAAATATATATTATATTGATTATTTCACGAGAAAAATAAGACCTCTACAAGTCTCAGAAGAATATAATTACTTACTGCTTGTGTCTGATGATAACCTTGTTTTGATAAAATTATTGATAAAATAAATTTTGCGTATGGTATCGTTATTTTTTAAGTTTGTAGGTATAATATTACATAGGTGCATACTTTATATCATACATACATTACATACATCCATATGCTCACGCTGTTTTCCCGGAAAGGGGGTTGGCAGAGACTAAAGACTTCCACTTGCTACGATCCCGGCTTTCTTCTCTCGCTTTATTATATCTCCCAGATAAAATAGACAAGAAACATGTCATATTACGGAATAATCTTAAGTGAGAGACAGTAAATGCACCTTGCACCCTAACTCAAACTTCCTCCATACATTTCCATATTAATTGAATATCTAGATTTAAGGAGCGAGGTCTGGCCTCCGATTCTCGCGCTATCATCATCAGTCGAGATATCGGTTTCGATACCGCCTAACGAAAACGATCTCTATTTATATTTATTTCGTTCGTAAACGGGTTGAGATATCTCGATTGGTGGAAAGGCTAGTCGTAAGAATAGCTTTTTCTTGTTTTTGATAGAGATTTCGGTATCACGAAATCGATATTTCGACCATGGACATGATCTCGCTAGTGCCAGAATTGCCCCCCTGTATCACGAATTCACGATCCCAATGTGAGTTGCACTTAAGGCGAAGACAGGAGACGAGTTCACGAGGGCGCCACTGACTATGTAACACACTCATGTTGCGCGTAATCCACCAATGGAATGCCTGATACGAGCTGGGAAAATTAGTTCCCCAATCAGCCACGTTAATTCGCGCGAATTGGTTGGTGGATGCAACGTGAACCCTTGTCAAAATAGATCTCAGATTATGGAGATGCCTTCAGAACTTGTTATCACATGGCTGTTGAGTATCCACAGAAATATTCATAAGCTTCCAAGTAAATGCTTAGAAACGTTCTTAAAGAGGTAACACAGTACATACCTAACAAAAGTTTCACGCTTTTCCAATAATAATGTTGTAATCCTGTTGGTGGTTGGTGGGTGTGGTAATCTGGCATTTTAATGCTGATTTAAGCCCTAACATATATAAAATCAGAACCACCTGACCTTATGCAAGTACGGATGTAGATCTTAATAAACAACTGAATTGCATGATTTGCATATTCACGGTGCAAAGGTTTCCTCAATCGCCAAAACTCATAGACTAATAATCCTTCAGACAAGACAAGATGCCGCCATCCACGAACACGCGTGACGTAGCTATTTGGATCTTTGTCTTTCAGCAGAGTGCCCCGATAGGTTTCAAACATGGCATTCTGCCGATTCCTCAGTGAAAACATTCAAAAATGAACTAAAGTGTCGCTAGATTTCAAAACCAGCTGAATCACCCCCCAAATTGTCAATAGTTTTAGACTTTATTACCAAGCGAGGTTTTAAATACGCGGGCGTACTTTGGCTGGCTTTGTAGCGACATAAAATGAGTTCCCTAGAGTGCTCGCGCTATGAGCATATTGCCGCCCGCGGCACAATTTTCGTTTTATTTTATACACTATGCAATTGTCAAGGTCAAGCGTCCGTGTAGCTGCCCCCCCGTCCCTCGCCTTCTTGTTTTAGAAATAAGAATTAAATCAGTGCTCAGATGACCGCAGGAGACAAAGGTTGTTGGGGCTGTGTCGCGTTTGGCGGCAAATTGCTCACCGCGCGACTACTCACGTAAGTAAAGTTTGTGGGTCTTAGTTTTTACTATTGTTGAAATATTATTTGTTTTCATTGAGTATAGTATTATTTTAATGTAAATATGGTATCTTTATAGAACAGAAGTGAAATGGATTTTTAAAAACAACTTTTATTTAACCTAAATAGAATTTTACTTTAACAAAATAGCTTTTAATTAACAATGAACAAGAAATAATAAAACGCAATGAGCAACACAACGCAACACAACACAAAACACGTCCGAACGGCACGGTGAATGTCGAGCAAGAGAGGGCGCGCGGTCTGCACAGCCTTTTATATAGGCGCGCGGCTGCCTGCCCGACGGCTGTAGTCTGAAGCCGCTAACACGGCCTCTCCTGACACCCTGGCGTCCTCGACAGGATTCTCAAGCAGATCTGGCATTGAGGAGGACCCGGATGCTGGTACAGGCTGATCTGGTGCAGAGGAAGGACCCGGTTGAACGATGTCTCGATCACCGCTTGGATCAACTTCTTCATCAGTTGAATCTGAAATCACACATACGTACGCAGCATTACAAATCAGTGGTAGCAAGCAGTTTTACCCGTGTAAGTTCGTTAGGGGTTGTTTAGTTGCCACAGCCACACAATGAATAAAATGAAATTGATAAACAGATGCTAATTCGTTTATGATTTTACTGAAATCACAAACAAATAGTTCCAAATACAACAACTACGTTCATGCACCACAAACACCATTGACAGAGGCGTAAACGTTTGCATATCAAATGGCGACTCCCATGGCAACAAAGGCGTCCCTCTGCATACCAGGAAGATTTCCACCGTGGCAGAAGGCTCTCAGTTCGCATACCACACCCACTTACACCGACAGCAGAGGCCTCACATTCGCATACTGCAGTGACTCTTCGGCAGAGGCGCATTAGAACAGTTTGCATACCGAAAAGATTTCAAAGGCCTCCGGCCCAATGCTCGCGTGTCTATACACCGAGAGGTTTGAAAGGCCTCAGGCCCAAATAGTTTATGAAGGCCTCCGGCCCAAAGCTCGTGTACTCGTACACCAACTGCCCGCTGACGACAGAGGCATCCCAGTAGCATGACGCACAGCAACTGTTGAGGAGAGGTCATGTAGATTAGCTTTACAAAACCTTCCACCGAAGGCGACAACTCACCCTCAAAGAAAGCGGCACAGGTTTCAGGGGTCCATTCACCTCTCCAAGGCACCATGAACTGGGCAGCAGCAAAAGAAGTTTTGCCATATGACCCGGCAACCAGCTTTAGTTCATAGCGGTCGTTGGGCAACTTCTTGACCACTCGATAGGGCCCACGCATGCCAGGGTCCAGCTTTCCCTTTGACTGCGTGTACTTGATCACAAAGACCAAGTCGTCAACCTGAAACACACGAGGAGGACTACGGTCCACATTAACAACAGCATCCTGCCGTGACTGGTTAGCAGTCAAACGTTCGGCCGTCCTTTGCCGCAACATTTCCCTTCTAGACTGGCGATTAGCTGAGGCAGGGTTTATTGCGACATCCCGCACTAGAGCACGTATTGCAGGAGTTGCGCTTTCGTGGCCCACGAGCAGGTTGAGAGCGGAGGTCTGGGTAGTTTTCTGCTTCGTCAGGTTCAGAATAAGTTGTAGCTGCCAAAGTTCATCAGCCCACTCACCATTTTGCTGGCTGGCTACGATTCTCAACATATTAAGTACCGTTCGGACGTATCGCTCGACTTGGCCATTAGCATTGTGCATTTCTGGCGTTATATGATGGAGTTGTACGCCAAGCACATGCATCCACGTCGTGAAGCCTGCTGCCTCAAACATGCGTCCGCGATCACTTACTAATAGCTTAGGGGTCCCAAATAGGGAGATAACAAGTTTGAATACACGTTTCAACTCATCTAGATCTTGACGAATGAGGGGTAACAATAGGCAGTACTTTGTATATGCGTCGACCACAAGCATGACGTACTTAAAACCTTTAGAGACAGGTAGCGGTCCTAGCACGTCGGCATGAAGGGTGTCAAATGGAACATCCGGTTTGGACCAGGATACGATTGGTTGTAGGGGCGCTCGTGGCACACGCTTGTGGGCGACACATGTCAAACAATGCGCGGTGTATTTCTTAACAAAGGCCCTAAGGCTAGGGAACCAAAAATGTCTGAGTATAAGGTCAGTTACTTTATCGGCATTTATGTGACCATGTTCATCATGAAAAATTCTGAGCAGACTCAAGCGATGGCCCTTCGGTACATAGCATAGAAGCCTCGGTTCTTCGCCGGTAGGTACGTACCGGTAATAAAGGACGTCGTTGCGCACTGCGTACCTGGTGGGGTCCAATTGACCTTGCTCTAAAGACTGGATCATTGCTCGAGTCTCCTCATCAGCTGCTTGGGCGATCTGTGCCCAATTGCGTGGCCGTTCAACATTATTTACAGTACATGGGTTACGGCTCAGGTAGTCCACGTGTGGCAACATGGCGCCTTTGCGATAATTGATGGTGAAGTGAAAGTCTTGTAAATAAATCCACCACCTTGCCACACGCGGTAATAGATCTCTTTTATTTTGGGTAGCTTTCAAAGCATTACAGTCCGTGATAACAACAAACTCTATACCTATCAGATAATGCCTGAAATGTTTTAAGGCTTTCACCACAGCTAGGGTTTCTAGCTCATAAGAATGGTACTTCTGCTCAGCACCCTTCGTAACTTGGCTGTAATAAGCTACTACACGCCGAGTACCATCCGTATGAACCTGCTGGAGAACTGCCCCGTACCCATGACTGCTCGCATCCGTGTGGACTTCGGTTGGTAAATTGGGGTCAAATATTGCGAGTACTGGTTCGCTTGTCAATATTTTGATGATGTCTTGTCGGGCATGCTCGCACTCGGCGCTCCACAAAAAAACAACATCTTTTCTCGTCAAACGCGCAATGCCAGCAGTCTTGGTCGAATAATTGGCGATATATCTGCGAAAGTAACCCGCAAGCCCTAAAAACTGTCTAACTTGTTTGACGTTTTGAGGAGTGGGGGAGTTAGCAAGAGCGTTAATTTTACCCATGGCTGGTCGAACCTCGCCGTTCGAAATGACTCGACCTAAGTACTCGATCTCGGTGCATAAGAATGCGCATTTTTTTAGTTTAATCGAAAAACCGGCTTTGGTCAATACGGATAAGACTTCTCTCAGGGTTTGTAAACCTTCTTCGATAGAAGTGGTTACGATTAGACAGTCATCGATATATACCAAGACTTTTCCCGTGGATATAAGGTCCTTTAAAGTTGTACTGATGATACGCTGGTACACTATTGGCGCATTAGCTAGGCCATATGGCATTTTTACATATTCATAATGTCCCTCGCATGTGACAAATCCAGTGAGTGGGATTGAGGCCTCATCCAGGCATACCTGGTGGAACCCGGTTGCCATATCTAGTGTGGTAAAGTACTTACCTTTGCCCAGGCGGTCGATGTGGTCATCGATAAGGGGCAGTGGGTATCGGTCTTTAACCGTGACCCTATTAAGCGCCCGAAAATCCACACATAAGCGATCGGAGCCATCCTTCTTTTTGACTAACAGGACTGGACTGGAGTAAGGGGACTCTGACTCGCGTATTATGCCCTTTGACATCAAATCTTCTATTATGTCACGTACCTTAAGTTTTTCGTCATAAGACATCTTGTACGGCCTGTAGTAAACCGGCGTGTCATTGTTAAGGCGGATATGCATGGCACCCGTGGTCACTGTTGAAGTAGCTGTACCAGCTATCATAAATTCGTCGTACTCATTGAGGATACTCACAAGTTCATCCAACTCTCGGCCGGTCAGCGAAGTGTTAACAGGAGAACCTGCCTCCATATCAGCAGTAGCGGACACCTTTGCAGGTGCGGCGCCGCGTATGATGCGTTGTGAATCCCTTGTGCGTATGTAGGTCACGCCGTCTCGGTTCAATACATCCGTACCTATTATGACTGGAGCGTTCATATACTCACTAGGTACCACCAGCAGGTCTACTTCTAAGGAAATACCTTCGAGCTCGATGACCAGAGTGACGTAGGTATCGATGGTAATAATTGAGTCACTTACTCCCTTAATTTGACGGTTAGTCTGTTTTTTCGTGCAGGAAAAATGATTTACCACTGACGAAGAGATGAGGGACACGTCTATCGCCCCGCTGTCTATCAAAATATCCACTGGCACGCCCTCAATCACGCCTACAACAATGTCACTATTTTTCTGCTGCACAGTAGAACAAAAATTCACCTTGTTATTCGGCCGTTGTTGTTGGTCAGAGCGCTGTTTTGCGAAACACCTGTCGATAGTGTGGCCTGCCTTTTTACAATAGGCGCATACAGAATCTCGTTCACGTTTACCATCATCCTTGGCTGGGGTTGGACTGTCTTTATTGCTAGGCTTAGACTTTTTAGGACAACTCACCTGTCGATGTCCCGAATCACCACATGAAAAACACTTATCTCTGCCGGACGACTGATATGAACGCTTGTTAGGGTTCGCCTTATTTACATGTGGAGCTGAGGCACGAAAACTCGTGGAGTTATTTTTGTCAGGCTTGGTGAATGATGATAAATAGTTCACTAAATCATTGGGCAAAAGATTTGCATTGGTCGCGGTAGCTTTAACCTGAGGATCTCTAATTCCGCGGAGAACAATAGCTGTAATGAGTTCATCGGTGAGGCCCTTGACAATACGCAAACGTAATAATGTTTTACGTGCGTAGTCGGCATAGGTGAGAAACTTGTCCGAATTGGTCGACATAACTTCATATAAAATGTTAGCTACATCTATCCTTTTAACACACAAAGGTTTAAAATCTATTTTGAAATTCGTCCAAGAGCGGTCATTAGAAACCCAATCGTTAAGCCACGTTTTGGCTTCACCCTTCAGACACCTTCCTACACGAGCCAAACATTCACGATTATCCCAGCGATTAGAAATTTTGGCTTTATCTACTTCATCGAACCAAGCGTCTACGTCGTGAATGCTGGGGTCAAAGTTCGAAACATAGTAACTTTGTGTGCTTACCGATTTTAGTGACTGGATCGCTTCCACTATTAATTCAGTACCTTGCTTGGAAGTAGGCTCGTTGGGCTCCGTAGGCTGCGACCGCATCTCCAGCGCAGTCAGGCGAGACACGATGGTATGCCACGAAGAACGACTTCGGCTTCGGTCGCGATGTTCACGACTTGCGCGGCCACGGCTGCGGCTGCACTCACGGTGGCGGGCGTGTTCGCCGCTATCACGTACACGGCCATGATCATCACGGTGATGGCGACTGGGGGCGCGCAAGCGAGTAGTCTCCCTGCGCCTGCCTGGATCATGTCGCGACAAGCTGCGCGACCGCCGACCTCGCGAGTGTCTACTGCGAGATCGTGGGGTCCGCGAGCGCCGCTCGCGTGTACGCGGGCGTGATGATCTATCCATCTAACCTCAACAGAAAAAGCAACAATGTTACCGATGTTTTTAGGTTATGTCGGAACGTGTTTTGCGTGAAAAATTTTCAAATAAGAGGGCAACCAAGGGAATTTTGGATTTTACGGATGAAAAAGTGTACTTATGGATGGAAACTACAAAGGGGTCAAGGCAACTATGTGAAACGTAGATTAAATCCCACTTCTGACTTTATAGAACAGAAGTGAAATGGATTTTTAAAAACAACTTTTATTTAACCTAAATAGAATTTTACTTTAACAAAATAGCTTTTAATTAACAATGAACAAGAAATAATAAAACGCAATGAGCAACACAACGCAACACAACACAAAACACGTCCGAACGGCACGGTGAATGTCGAGCAAGAGAGGGCGCGCGGTCTGCACAGCCTTTTATATAGGCGCGCGGCTGCCTGCCCGACGGCTGTAGTCTGAAGCCGCTAACAGTATGATATTAATTTTACATTGTTTTAATTGATTATTGGGCCTTGTGTTTTTGTTTTATTATAACGTCGAACATTTCTGAAAGAAATTGCCCTGGCTATGATTAGACCACATATCGTTAGAAGATCCGGCGTGATTACTTTACAGAAGCATCTGAGGAACCAAATCGCTCGACTTGTGCCACCGGAACATCAAAATATACCCTCAGTTCGAGAAGGAATATGCGCAGTATGTCCATCGAAGAAAAATAGAAGGACAAAAAAAGGGTGCAATAGATGTGCAAAGTTACTGTGCAACGAACATTGCATATATATATGCCAGGATTGTTTTGGTGAAATACATGCTGTAAATGATGAAAACGAATGATTTAGTTCTTAAGTTCTATTTTTATTTAAATAATAATGAAAAAGTTCCAAAAAAACAAAAATAATTACCTAAGATTTTCCAAAGCATTTTTTTCTCATTTCTAATTAAAAAACTTTAATAAATGATTCCTGTTCTTATAGCTGGTGTTTTATTTTATCGTTAAAACATAATTACAAATGCATATGATTTATATTAACAAAAAAAAAACGTATTAAGTACGGGCGGCAAAATGCTCCCTACGCGATCACTCGCGTTTCACGAGAAGGCGCGACTACTCTAGGGTTAAAATGGATCTATGGTTAGTCTGACCGCTGACGCCTTGGGAATTTTGTCACGAGACTAATGTGTTTTTTTTTTGTTTTTTTTTGTTTTTTTTTTTTTACTCTATCACATCTTTGTTTACATTATTTTTACACAAGATATATTTGCAGACAGACACTCGACAAAATCAACAAGTCAATAAATCGGGTGCCAAAGTACCTCCTGAAACTATTGTGCATAGACAGTATGTGGCAAGCTAGTGGCAGGCTGGTGGCAGACTGGTGGCAAGCAAGTCGAAACTTCGACGACAGTGCGGGAACAATAATAGCTGAGGGAACGAAACTATTTAGTGTCAAATTCACCATTGTGTAACACCGTTTGTGGCAAATCCCTAGATTAAATAAAACAGAAATAGAAGCTACATTGCCCATGTCGGCTTTGTTTATACGACAGTTATTATTTTACCCTTAGTACTTAGAAAAGTTAAATGTAAGAACTCCTTACAAATATGGAAGTCCATAAAAATTTCACACACTTTCAGATAAACTTTTTAATTGGTTTGCAATTACTTTGTGTTGTTTCAAAGACTGTTGGGCTTCTTTGAAAAGAAACGTATTTTTATGAACGGGTGGTTTAATACAACGATCCATTCGACTCTGCTGGAGTCAATTCAATAGCGCTAACTTTATCGCTGCGTTTCGAAATACAATATCCCCAGAGATACCGAGTGCTTTTTATTTGTTTGACTGTACGTTTGACAGTATATTTTTCATTGTAGATGCTAAAATTGTATGAGAGCTGTCAAAAGTACTGTTTACCTGTTAACCATTCATTGGTTAGATTACAGTTAGGTAACATTTGCAATGTCGGCAGCATAACGCAAATTGTTTTTCAAATGAATACATATAATTCTAGAAACCAATGAAAAACCACGCCTCGTCTATCCTTGCTTTTATGGTAATTATTATTACCAAAGCTAGAAAGCTAGCTAAGCTTTAGGTTATTGATTTATCATTTTTTTACTGAATATTTGCTGAAACCGTCACAGTATGACATTAAATAAAGACTACTAAGTACTACATAAATATGAAAAAAACTGAAAAAAAAACCTCACATGTGGACAACACTGATATCTGAACGTAGTTCCCCGGAAAAGCATAATTCGGAATTATTAATTTAGCGCAAACTAACTTATGAAACTCTGAAGACAGGATCCACATTGGTGTGAACTTTTAACGTTTAAATATGCGACACCTCTATGATTTCTATGTAGATTGCTGGGGTAACGATTAACGATACACTTTAGAAAATAATACATTAAAAATATACTTTAATTCTCTTTCTTCTTTCTACATACCTAGTACACACGGCTCTGAACAAAATACTCGGAAGAAGAAGTGATCCTTTAGGGCTCCACACGGCTCTGAACAAAATACTCGAGAACAAGTGATCCTTTAGGCTACAGTTTAGGGCTTGGCCCCTTCACCACGGATACAGCACCACCACCGTGGACGACAAGCCAACGCCGACCCGTCATGATGGGGCCAAACCCTTATGGGTTAGTTTCTTCCTTCTAAGGTACGGAATCATTTTGACCTCTCTAACTTAATCTAATGGAGAATACAGGCTTTACGAGTACGATAGGCCCATTACACAAACATATCGCACTATGCCGCAGTATGTGGGCGACATCGCTGCAAAGCCACCCTGACATTCACTTAATTACCTAGATTACAAGTTGACATTTTCCTCCTCTATACCAGGGAGCTCGTTTAGTCTGCGGATTAAACATATCCATTTGGATGAAAACTCATTTATTGTGATATTAAAGTTGCGACAGTGGCTCTAAGCTGACAGTTTGTGATTTGTGAGTCAACATGACAAGCCGAAATTTCGCGACCGAAGTTTCGCGGCTGAATTTACGTTCCGATGAAGACTACGAGCGCAAATTACGCGACAGAAATGAGGGGTTTTCAAAGACAAATGAAAATACAATACGATGTCAATTGAAAAACTAAAACAAACTGACTTCCACAAACCCTATTTGATTAGAAAACTATGTCAAGTTCTTTTTGAGTTCAATACAAACTGTTTCCCCCCTTTGGGGAATTAATTTTGTCAAATCCCATCTTGTGCTACCCTACATTATTAAGGAACTCCTGTACAAAGTTCATGGCTCTAGGTCCACCGGTTTAGGCTATGCGTTGCCCGTCAGCCACGCATAGTAGATTGTATTTGTACCTAGTATTGAGCAGTTCTGGTGGCCATGTGTGGTCTTCATCATCAGTTCCGCATCTCAATATTATGCACGAGTTCTAATTAAATACAGTTTGTGGAAGTTGGCTTTTTAGGGTTCCGTACCCGAAGAGTGCCAAACGGGACCCTATTACTGAGACTTCGCTGTCTGTCCGTCCGTCCGTCCGTCTGTCTGTCTGTCTGTCTGTTTGTCTGTCTGTCTGTCACCAGGCTGTATCTCATGAACCGTAGTAGTTAGACAGTTGAAATTTTCACAGATGATGTATTTCTGTTGCCGCTATAGCAACAAATACTAAAAATCAAAAGAAATTTAATATTAAGGGGGGCTCCCATACAACAAACGTGATATTTTTGCTCATTTTTGCTCGATATTGATAATGGTAGCAGGTAGACGCTTAAAATGTTCACAATATATTGAGTATATTATTTACTTAAAAAATAAATAATTAAATTAATATTTAGGGGGGGGGGCTCCCAATACAATTTTTTTTCGGTTTTTTATAGATAATGGTACGGAACCCTTCGTGCGCGAGTCCGACTCGCACTTGGCCGGTTATTTTAAGTTTTACTTTTTGTTTTAATTATCGTTTTCACATGAATTGGCAAGTGTTTGTTAGAAAAATATAGGTCAACCGCAACCATGTTAATTAATAAACCTAAATCCTTTTTATGGAAACGACTAAATTCTAATAGGTTCTAGTATGAACAAACGTTGAACAAACACTAATTTATATTTTGCCATAAAAATATCAGTGAAATATCGGATATCCTTATACAAGATTTGCAATATATTTGTCTCAACAACACTGACTACAGTGTCTCAATACAGCTGTCATAAAACCAAATATTAATCAAAGTTACAGAACCGTCGGACACCCTGTTTTCAGACATGCTTACAGCCTGTATAGTTAGTGGTGGCAGCCACTTAGGGGCTTTTTAATTATAAACGAAGGTAATAACAATTTTTCACCCTTGATTGCCCTACCTACCCAGTTTACATTTTGTCTAATCATCATTATTAAAACAAACATTTTCTGAAATATTAATTCATAAGTGGAAGTTCAAATGAGTGGAATATGTAATAAGGATAAGTTAGACAAAATATAGAAACTTTTTAAAATAGGGAAAATTATCATTTTCTTTATTTGTTGCATATAATTAGCGTCACAGCGAGTGTGAGTGAGACACATTTTTGCTATCGCAGGTGTGCATTGCATTTTCGCGGACAAACCTATAGCCGCTCGCTCTAGAGACTTTACCTCAACCCTAAAAAGTACTTACCGTACAAAAACTTATTTACCATACGAATGACAAAATTATAGTGCCATGGAGAGTTTTATTTACAAAAGAGCGCATATTCCTCCCATGTAGATTATAATACATGAATATTCCGCTAAGCCATTTCGGCATTCGTACTACGGAGGCTGTATAAGGGCTGTACTCTAAACTCGAACGCCACGAGAGCTATAAAACTAAGCACACGACAATTCGACGTGCAATAAACTTGACGGGATTGTCTAGTTTACACGAGTTAAGTTGGTGGGTTGGTTGTGTAGACGTGGCTTTATATGGCACATTTGAGTAAAGCTGTTCCGCGTTTAGGAATGATGAATAGAGAGGGTCAAAATCTCACAAAGTTAGCGTTCAACTGTACAAGTGATGAAGGCCTTTGTAAAAGTAGAGTTTTAGGATGAGAACATAATAATCTGAAGATTATAATTCCCAACTGAAACAAATTATTTAAAGTTGTAAATCCCAACAAAATGATCTAACTTAAGGCGTTTCATTTTTTATAAGCTTCACTTACGGACCTTAAATTTGGACTTTAAGTCTCATTAGTGCCTATTTTTTGGCAGTTAAGCATTTGCGGACAGTGGCTATCGCCGCACCCATATGTTTTCCACAGATAGCAAGCTTGAAAGAAAGCTGTATTTCCCTATACTTACTATAAAGACAATTTCCCCCATGTTATAGAACTGCCAGTAAACAAAGTCCCCACGCACCGCATAGAAAGGAGCCACCTGACACCATTACGCTATTATAATATTTTCCTACTTTTCCTGCTGATGTGTTCTTGACGACGCCGTGAATACTAAATTTATATTGGCAGTTCTGCCCAAAGATACAGATTCGATTTCGGTAGACATATTTTACAGAGGTCATTGTATATGCGTTAGGAATTAAGTTGTTTTTAGTGGAACACTTCTATATAAAATATCGGCATTTACAAAACTAGACGTGAAAGCACTTTGTCAGCTGCGACCGTGACAATTTTTTGCAAAAAGTAAAATATAAATACCATTGTTTTTTAAATTGTTACAAGTAAAGCTGAATGCTGATTTAAAAGTTATAGCTCCATTCGGTTGTTAAAGCAGTAGTTCCTACAGGTATATCATCAACTATCAAAACTACTAGCTGTAAAACATATTTATTTCTTAGTTTACGATCAATGCAATTTTACTGCCAACAATAAAAGAAAGAAATTAAAAAGCGCATCAAACCAAATGTATCTGGCAGTGTGTGTTTCTGCGATTGCCACACATTTATTTTTTATTGTGGGGGTTCGAATTTCGAATCCATTTTTGCATTTTTATATTTGGAACGCGATCCGCGACCGATATGGCGGGTGACAAATACGCGCGTCGCCGCCATGAATGACAATTCACGAGATGTTTTTATAAAGACGAGCCGATTTTATTTTCATGCCAAAGAAATTGTCCCCATAAAAATGGTATTGAAATGATGACTGTCATTTTTCACTGTCGTCAAAATTCGTTTTATGAGGAATTTATGTTTGAAAGGATGGATGGTCTTTTATTTTTCTCGTTCTGCCATGGTAAACGAATCAATGCTCTGAATATGAATTTAGACGCAATGTAGAGCAAAACGTCTGTCACCCCCATTTGATTTTAACTGATAGATATCCATTTACCATAACGTAATCCAATCGCCCATTAAATCAAGGCATCTCCAATTAAGAGCCAAATAGCTCGTGATTGATTAGGCAAAAGCTGAATTAGGTTTCATTGAGTTAGGCTGCATTGAGTAGCAAATACTAGAACATTCGATAGCTAGTAGGAATGTTAGGAATCTCATCTCCTCGGGTCTCACATGATAGAGGTATTATGCGGGTGCAATACGTACAGGCGCGTAGAAAAATTAGTAATTTAACCTGGCTTTAAATAAATGTATAGTTTTTGATCTTTCATTCATTCATTAATAGAGACAACAAGGCTTATAGATATACCAGAACAGACTATACAGAAATACAGAAATAGGTATTTAAAATATCCATATTTAAAATAGACTAGTTTAGGGAGACTATATTTATTTTACTGACAAGAAGCCCCAATCCAACTCGCTTCTTCAGCAAAAAAAAGCTTCAATCTCGTATCATAAATCAAATTAATTGAAAGTTGTGGAAAAGGATTCATTCACATACATTGGGCAGGGACAAATGACCGTGTCGTTTGTGACCGCGAATGTACCAAGCGCATACTCCCAAGCCCCATCGGATACATTTGATTAACCTGACTAGACAAGCTTCATTGATTTACCGTTTGGCATCCGCACTAAGCCGAATCCGAGATACGAATATGTATTACGTCATAGACTTACGCAGATCTACTAGGTCTAGTTTTTTTAAAGCAACATTCTGTTAACTACAAAAATGTATCTAGATCATGAAGCGCGGTAAGCGGTATCTAACATCTTTTGAAGATAATTGGCCGGTGTCCAGTTTTGATTAGAATAGAATAGAATAGAACAGAATAGAATTGTTTATTTCATGAACATATGTTACATAAATACACAGGTCTTAAAGAAATTTGATTACCGCTATGTTCTACCAGTAAAATGGTGTATGAATATTATTGTCTAAAGTACCTACGTAAAAATTTACACATATTATTATATGAGATTATGTCTTATATTTTTATCACAGATTCAAAATGTCAAACTTAATTACAAAATATCAAAATTATAGAGATTTGTCATTTAGGAAGGAATTAATATTGTAGTAGCATTTTTTACTGAGCAGATGGAATAATTTACTTTAAAAGGTTGCAAATTTAAATCTTTTATATCGTTTGGTATTTTATTGTATATCTAAGGTGCCATGCAATATACTTTTATGTAATAGAGCTGTCCTAGAAGTTAGCAAGCAAAGTCTGTGCCGATGTTGATGACGTTGAGAAAAACTAGTTGTGGATGTGGACTCAGTGAAATTAATAGGATTGGTTTTTACGAAAACTGCCACCTCAAAAATGTATGTTAGATAATTGCTTTACGAGTATGTTTCGTTTATGTGTACGTCTTTTACCAAACGGGATGACAGAGGCACTAAGTATTTCAGGACTATCTGATGATAATGTCTTCCGCCTACATTTACTGAAGTTAGAACTATACTCAAATACATACATTCGATGCCTAAGCGGACTGTTAAGTTGACTCTTTTGATGACCCTAGAGGCCCCAGGCCAGTGGACGCTGTATCGGAAAGTATCGCCCAATCGCACCAAATCGACGTTAATCGCCCGTTAGCGACACATTATTCACCGACACGCGTTGCAACAGATCCACCCCCTCCACCCACATCCACCCAACCCCCACCCCCTTTGACCCAACCATCTGAAAGTACTGAAAATTTGACTTTACAGTAGGAAAATTATGCTAGAATATCTCATGTTGATTGAAAGGCGCTTACGCCATTTATGTCAAAGGAAAACCCTTAACTAATCCATGCCAATATATTCTCTATTGCAGCCACGAATAAAATTAATCTGCTCCATACTGACCGCATAGGACGGTTCAATACTGTCGATACTGTCGATGCTAGCTATCATCTTTCATGCTGCCTACAGTATCTGCGTATCACCTCTGTTTGGTGGGCAGTAAGGGTTTGTTTCGGTTGTGAGATATTGCTGTTAGCTAGGTTCATAGATTTATTCGGTGGACTACAATATGGCATAGCATTTATTATGCGGCATAGCAGCGTGCACAGTTGCATTCGACAATTAATTATTTGTAAACAATATCGGTGTCTCGATTTATCGTTTGTATGCCGAATTCACGACGTGTCCGTGCGCAGACATAATGGCTTCAGATAGGCTTTTAACGTACTTCCGGTTCGGCCAAATATTTATTATTTATGCCCGTGATATTGTCACTGCTTTCTGTTATATAGAGCGCACAGATGTTTGTTGATTCAAGAGCTGGACTTAGGGACTGGCTAAACGTGAGCACAATAGGCTTGTGGCCTGTCAAGTCAAAATAGATACTTTTTATGAACTGTCAAAACGGAACTTTTGTTCCTGAGTTCTATGAAATAACAACAGAATGACGTCACGGAAGAGTGCCATCAAAAGCTGTCTTTTTTACACAAAATTGACTTTATAAAATATATCTGCTAGAAATATATGATTCTGAGAATGTCAAGCCATTTTTTACATAATGCTTCAACTTAAGACTTGTTCCTAGATTTATTGGATTACCTTGGCCACAAGCCTATTGTGCCTGTGCCATCTTGTATGGAAAAGGCGTGACGCTATGTTTTTATTTCTCATGCCTTTCACCTTTTTGCCTGAAAGTCTGTCCAGCTCAAATGTTCTAGCAGGAAGCGGCGACCACTACGCACAAGACAGAATAGTCAATCAGTGAACCATAGTGAGGTAGTGGAGCGCACTATCGCGGTATCTTCGCGCTTCGTCGACTGGAAGCATTCCACTTCATCAGCCAATCGGCTGCCGAGCTGTCAATCCAACACGAGCTTCAAAAAAGGGGTGCTGATAGTTTAGCAGACTTTCTGGCTTTCGACCACCCTGAATGGTATTTTTTACTTGATTTAGTTTTTGAGACTGTATTTGGATCGATTAAAAGATGCCAAATTATGGGATTTATTAGGAAAGACGTGCCTGCAATTTGGGAAGCGACACGAATTATACTAAGGCTGGATTCGACCAACAAAAAGTTAGATCAGATCACCTCACCTAGGTGTCACTGGTGTCTATGAAAAAGTTATAAGTTATGCCCGGGATAGTTATTCTCCGGATAACGTTTTGTTGGTAAAATCCAGCCTAAGCAGACTAATAAAAATGGTGTGTTTGAAAATGGAATCTGTGGCCACCGCGCAAGAGCTGTCGGATTTGAGGTTGTCAGCTTAGTGCCTTTAGTTCCTTCAGTTTAGTGGTTTTGACACATTCCAAATAGCGCTCAGTAACAGCTTGAATAAATCTTAATTTATGTAAAATAATAAGTTATTGTTGTTTGATGTTGCTTTCTTTACCAGTTTTGTCAGCATCCATTCGCTTTTTTTTTAATTAATTTTGTTATATAGAAAAGAAAGAGAGAGTTACATTTCCTTATATTTAGATATGCTTTGCGTAATGATGACGTCTAATTTATGTTAAGTTCAACGATCCAAAATAACAACCAACAACCTACCGATCACTGGTTGCTCGCCCTTGTAAATTGTTTTTCTTGGATGAATTTTCTGTAGATAGTCGTATGTCTTTTTTGTGAAGTACAATAAAGTTATTACGAAATAGTTCACTAGCGCTCCTGAGTTTCATAGTAGTAGACGTACAGAGCCACCACGATAATAAGAGAATGGAGCGGGGCGCCAGCATCTACGCCAATTGAACAGCAAAGAGTTTCATTGACCTGAAATACACAACAAGTGACAGCCGAAGAAACGTTTTCATAGTGGCTCTAATAGTTCCGCATTGGCCGTTCTCTTGTTATCGTGGTGGATCTGTAGAACTATTAGTTATTCTGTGGTAAAACTGACAATTTAGTTTATCCGTTCATTCTGAAGCAGATCCTACAATCAAATCATCGGTTTAGTTTCAGGCCGCTAGCTTACTGAATGTTTATAACTAAACGGATCCACGGTGGTTAAAGCTCTCTTCTCTACTTATCAAAACAATACACCTAAAATGTATCTCTGGTACTCACTGCTAAGCCCAGATCTTCTCGAAGATTCCTTCAACAAACAGCAAAGAGGCGTTATATCCCAATCCTTTTGTTCCTAATTCCTTAAGGCCGGGACTTTGGAGCTTGGCACATTGTGAAGACACCATCAGTCACGAAAATTGTAACAATACGAGTTTAACTGTTGACGCCTTTATAAATATTCATTTTGGAGATAACTTTGAGAGATATTATGGAGCGCCGTGTTTTGTTTGTGACAGCTGATGTACTTTGCAAGTGTGGAGGGCTTCGGCAACTTTTGTCTTCGGATTTTGTTTTAAGTTAATTATTACTGCTGTTGTATGTAACTGTATGTATAGTAGATCTTGGGTCTTCTATCGCTACTTGAAAGTAGTAGTCGTACTCCCCCTCCATCAACCCGCACTGAGCCAGCGCGATGGAGTATTGCTCTTACTTACCCTTATTCGGGTAAATGCCTGTGCTCCTCGGTGGTGACGGGCTACATCTACTATTTATTTTATACATACTTATATACCATAATAATGTGCTCCGTGGTCTAGTGGCTTTCACCTTGCTTCTCACGCAGGAGATGCAGGTTCGATTCCCGGCGCTGAACATGTACCAAACATTATCGGACACTCCGTGTTTCGGATGGCACGTTAAGCTGTAGGTCCCGGCTACTTCGTAGTATGTAGTAGTCGTAAAACCCCTCCACCAACCAGCACTGAGCCAGCGTGGTGGAGTATGGCTCAATCTTACTCGGATCCGGGTAAAGGCCTGTGCCCCTCGGTGGGGACATTAATTTACTATATACAATATTATTTTTATGGCGTTTTTCTTCTAAGCCTGCCCATGACTATCTTGGCCCTATCATATGAAAGCTACTGACATATCTTGTTTTATTCCTCAATCACCGTAAGATTATCTTACGTTGATTGAGGAATAAAATATAATTACCTACTCATGTGACTGTGTAATATCGTCCTAACACACATAATGTGCATCATCTGTCAGATCTTTCGCAGAGGTTTAGTTTCCAGAACTTTCCATACAAACTGTCACAATGAATCCCCGGAAGAGTTGTTCTCGGCGCAACACGTTGCATTAATGTTGTCTAGTCTGAAGTTAGTCGCAGTTGGCAATAAAACAACCGAGATTATTAATGGACGTCGTAAATCTGTGCAACACTTGCAGTTAAAGAGGTATTAGCCGGATCGCGTTCGCATGTTAATTATGAGCTGTGTCATGGTTTTGTAACAAACTGCCTATGGAGGCAGGCATTGCTATACCTACATACACAATACGACACCACTTATGTACACAGTACACGTAGAATAGATAATCTTTATAATAAATATTCATAGAACGCTTCATCAACCCGGCTTGAGATAATGTGGTGGAGTTTGTCTTGATCACTATTTCGAGTAGAAGCGTCCAAAAATGATATTTCCGTGCCTATATTAAAAGTAAATAAGGAACTCTTATATTTTAAGAATCACACAAGGTGATCATGGTACAAAAACAGGAATAATTGAAAAACCGAGTTCCTTGTAAGTTCCTGTACACTATGAAAATAGTCTCTAAACAAACAATTATGCGGAACATTCGATGTGCGAGCCTGACTCGCCCTTGGTAATTTTTTACAGGCAATAAAAGCAAATTCGCAGGGCTTTGCATGCTGTATTTAATGATTCGGACTTTACCAACGTTCAAATATCATTTTATAACTGCTGAATTGAAATATAACATACCAATTTATTATTCGCTTTTGTAAAATAATACTTGGAATTATTAATATTTTTTAGGGTTCCCTACCCGAAGCGTGCCAAACGGGACCCTATTTCTAAGCCTCCGCTGCACGTCAGTGGGCTCTCTGGTACGAACCGTAATAACGACCGCTAGAAAGTAGAAATTTTCAAAAAAAACTTTAGCCGCTACAGCAAAAAATACACGAAAAAATAAGGGTGTTTATAATTAAATTGTATTAAGTCAATTATGATATAATGGCGCCTGGGCATTTTTGGGTAGAAAATTTACGAGTTGAAGATTACATTATTCACGTAATAAACTGAGGAGGCAGTTTCTCACATCCGCAGGGAATGCTTGGTACCTACAGCCCTTCACGTCCCGGGTAGTGCTAACGAGAAACAAATCAACACAAAACCTACAGCCGCCAATAATTAAGAAATTGAATTGAATTCACGTAATAGCTGTCACAGGCACTTGTTTCTTGCACGATTCCTACAGTGCGGAACCTTTCATGTGAGAGTCCAAATCGCATTTAACCGATTTTATTTGCATATCATACACAATGCCAACAAAAGCGAGCTGGAAACAATATAAACGTGATTTTATGAATATAGGAAACACTCATCATAATAATATTGTATTCAACAAAAATATGGGAATCCCATATTTATTACGAGAACAGGCAATGCAAAACATTGATGAAAGCATGTCATACTTACGTATACTTGCCAAATGTGTGAATACTTTTTTAATAAAAAAATCACCACTTCATACGTTTTAGGCCGAGCAGATAATTAATTAATTACAGGTATATATTATAAATGATTCGTGGTGAGTTTCTCGCTTGCTTCTGACGCAACGTGTGCAGGTTCGAATCTTGTTACTAACCATATTTCATCTTTAGATGGATAAACAGTCAGATAACTTTATTCGACACTTCCTGTACGTGTGAAATGTCAAATGACTCAGACAAACAGATAGATAAACGCTATCTGAAGATGGAAAGATCGGCATTTAGATAAATTACTTATCCCATTGATCGTATTAATGACTGTCTAAATGTGGGCACAATTGTGTCTCTGCCACCCTGTATGAGAAAAGGAGAAAAGGCGTGTCGCTATTTTCTGAATCAAAATTTTATTGAGAAATAAAACCGCATAAAAATGGTTTTTCTGTTACAGTCCATAGTTTGTTCAGAATGGCACTTTTTATACAATAATCAAAATATACAATGTGGTAGAGGTACAGTTGTGCACAAGTTTATCACCTAACCTACCTTTTTAGGGTTCCGTACCCAAAGGGTAAAAAGCGGGAATCTTTACTAAGGCTCCACTGTCCGTCCGTCTGTCACCAGGCTGTGTCTCATGAACCGTAATGTTTAGACAGTTGAAATTTTTACAGATGTTGTATTATTCTTGCCGCTATAACAACAAATACTAAAAAAACAAAATAAAATAAATATTTAAGGGGGCTCCTATACGACATGTTTTTTTTTTGCTGTTTTTATAGATAATGGTACGTAACCCTTCGTGCGCGAGTCCGACTCGCACTTGGCCGTTTTTGTTTTGTTACACTGTTACTTTAGTTTCGTATCAACTAAAAACTAAAACATAAATCGTCAACTATCTACCAGCCACTATCTACCAGCTACGTTAAAGCGGGATTTATTAAACTCAAACCGGAAGTGGCCGACCGGATGTCGCTCCGAGCGGAAGTTTTAGTTCCGGAGCGACCTCTTGAGGACTACTTTACTGGCTATTATGAAAGCTTCTTTAGATAGTTACTACTAAAATGTTTATACTACTTGGTACATACAGTCCAGTGGAACCAAAAGGTTCAGTCGCATTTCGAAAAGGTTTTTTTATGGTTGGGATTTTCCTACCCTATTATAGCCTTTATTAAAATAAGCGTTCATAATTTTAAACCCCAGCCAGTACATTTTGGCCTGAGGGGTCAGCTGATTTGTATGGAGAAGTGAAAAATAGAGTTGCTTTGATCAAATCGGTTTCATAGTGAAAGATGCTCAGAATGATGTCCCCAACAAGGTAGTTTCTCATTTTGCGTTAATTCATTTACACCTTGAAGATAGAAGAGAAGCTTAAATAGATAGAAGCGTACTACAGAGCAGGAGTCACCAAAACAGATTAGTTTTGTCACAACACAGCTGGGTCCCTACCACGAGCTAAGAGCACAGCTCTCGAGAAATGTCGTCAACAAAGATGGATGCCGTGACCGCAAGCCACTTGTAGGTCCCGACTAAGTGACTGATCGTGGGTGTGTTTGTCTTTTGTTTGGGGATGGAATGTGTATGTAAAGAGGTTGGACATGAGAGTTAAAATAGATAGATAGATGACTATATAATTGAAACAAAAAGTAAACTTTAGAAAAAACCGACTTCCACAAACCCTATTTGATTAGATTGAGTTTAATACAAACTGTAACCCCTGATCCCCCCCCCCCTTGGGGAATTAATTTTGTCAAATCCCATATCAGTGCTACCCCACGCTACTAAGGAACCCCTGTACAAAGTTTCATGGCTCTAGGTCCACCGGTTTAGGCTATGCGTTGCCTGCCCGTCAGCCACGCATTGTATTTGTACCTAGTATTGAGCAGATCTGGTGGCCATATGTGGTCTTCATCAGCAGTTCCGCATCACAATATTATGCTTACCATGTGCATTTGCACGAGTTATTATGAAAAACACAAAAATCACTATAGGTCTGCCTATAATATTTGAAGAGTTCCCTCGATTTCTCCAGGATCCCATCATCAGATCCTGACCTGGTGTCAATGGGACCAATGAGAAGGTGAAACAAAAAAATAATTTTCCAAATCGGTCCATCCGTTTAGGCGCTATCGGGGTGTAGACATAAAAAAAAAACAAACATCCGGACGAATTGTAAACCTCCTTCTTTGGGAAGTCGGTTAAAAATACGTACAATACACCATTATATTAGTGATTATTTTAATTAAGATGGACTCGCAACTGTTCTTATATCGTGTATCAAAGAAGAACATAGTTGGTTTGTTTGGTTTGGATTTTTGGTACTGTAAATATTTTTGTCATTTAACCCTACTCTACTTTCAATCATTGTAGTAACTTTGACTCATATATTTTTGACAACAAGGGACTGTTAAAATTTGAATAAACAGATCATGCGATATTAGTAAAGCGTCAAGCAGAGCTTTCAAATATCACCTCCGCAAAACAGTCTCAAACAGTCGCACAAAACATTTCTGGAGCCGCGATGCGGTATCACGTCCAGCGGTCGCAACTAAATCAGTGCGCAGCCTTGCGGACGACAAACTATATTTCATGAGAGCCAAGACTAGTTCGGGAATTAAGCAACAATTAAATGGCCGTAAATTCAGAGTTTGGGTTCGGGTCACTTCGGGGAGAGCTCGGTGGCAATTTATCAATTATTTACGCCACTTGGTCCCCGCGCGCCCCGTTTGTCACCTGTGCGGGGGTTCGTTGGTGGACGAGTCGGCCGACCGGTCGGGTGGATTGGCGAAAGATTGATTCAAACCACAGTTCAAGGGAAGTGCGGGTCTGACCCGATTCTCACCCATGTGAATTGAAAGCGTAGACGTAAAAATTGTCATTTTCGTATGAAATGTCGTAGACATTTTGCGTCTAGCTACGCCTCAAACGAGATTTCAAACAAGAGCGATTTTGCGTGTTAGTCAAAAGTTTACGATTTTATTTCTGAATAATATTTACGCGACTTTCAAACGCCTTTGTTACGCGCAATACCTTCAGGGCTTATACTAAATTGTCACTAGATGTAGCTAAAATTGTACTTATACATTCAGTTATACAGGTACAGTCAGTCGTATCGGCAAAGTATGTCGGTATATTAATGTCGGCGGCCGATCATAGAATCAGGCACATAATGATGTGTCTCGCCATTTCATGATATGGTGAGTTTTAAAGAAAACATGTCTTTTCAAAAGCATTTTTATTCAGCACTACGTGATGTTTTTTGTGTTATACATGTCAAACGAACACGAAGACTATTTGGGGGCTTTGCTGCACTCGCCTTCTTTAGTATTCACCTAAGCTTTCATCGTTTCATGATATTTCACTTTCACGATCGGTCGCCGACATCAACATTTTGTTCATGGAAAATAGCCATACCTTACTTACTCTGTGCATATTTCACTGCACTTGTAACTGATCCGGATGCAAAGTCAAAGCCCTACTGACACAATACTTCAGAATCGATTTATACTGCAATTGGATATCATAGGGCACCCTCCTATCACCCCCATACGGTCGGAATCACGTCTAATTGACTGATCACCGCTCAGTGCTGTGTTCACGGTGGTGTTAAAATAGTCGTTTAGGTTAAGGCACCGTTAGCCTAAATCTAATAAGTATATGGTAGCGGTAGGAGACGCAACTAGTTTTGAGACCTATGAAATGGTAACTGAAGTAAAGTAAAACTTTAGTGCTAAACTTGAGGTCAAGCTGACAAGTTATTTAAAATTGCTGTCATTCCAAACATTGTTTAAATGTGGTTTTAGGGTTCCGTACCCAAAGGCTGCCAAACGGAACCCTATTAGCAAGCCTCACTACCATCCGTCCATGCTTTTTTCTTCTACAATGCTGTGGGATCATGTAGGAGTCCGCCTCGCACTTGACCAATTGTTTTCATACATATCTGCACACCTGATAGTAACGGACAACAGTCACAAAACCCCAACCGAAAACTGCACAACAACCACACACCGCACGTACGGCAAAATTAAACATTTACCTTGACAAAAACAAAAAACATCAATGTCTCAAAATCAAAAATAAAAGATAGCAAAATACGCTTAAATAACCAATAGTTGAGGAACAAAACAGATTTAGACAATAGAGTAAGCCACCACTTTGAAAACGGGTTCTATTGTTCGCCTAAGCCAAGTAGCCGAGTGCGCGACCAGTTTCGTTCTGAACTCAGAGCAGTTACGTTGTGTCATTGTCGACTTTGTGTTACGTATTTACGGTTTTTTAACTATGGAGGTGTCAACACGTTGTAAGTACTGTTATTACACATAATAATTAATTATGTTAATCTAGTTATTATATGAACAAAATTTATTTGTCTGTGAAGCTAAAATTTTCATACTTTTTTAAAGTATAATTTATTCATCAAAAGTTTTAACTAGGAAGGCCTTAGAAGGCCACATTGAATGACTGCTTAATCGATAGCTTAGATTGTTATTATAACGAGACAGAAAGTGTTTTTTGCCCATATTTGCCTATATAAAAATGTTTATTGTTTTTTCGCAGGTAGTCAGAGTGACTCCGTGGAAGGCCCTCGGACTTTTACAAGAAAAGAACTATATTTGTTTATTCAAAGTGAATATTTTTTTAAGTTTTCGTCTGCGCAGTGTCAGGAACGATTATTTGATTTTATTGTTAATAGTTTAAACTTAGAAAAATATAGTAAAGACTTTGAAAGATCGGTGAAATCATCCGTGAAAGACTTTGTAAAAAAAATGTTTTGATGACAAAGTTTATGATGACGAAGAAGAAGACGCTTACAGTGATGGCGATAACCAAGATGATTCAAATACATAACGTGAACAGCAGTTAAAATGTATATCTTATGTATTTTTATTTATTACTGTTTTTGTACAAGTAACCTCCGATTAATATTAAGTTACTTCTATCACCTATCTTAAATAAAAATATTCTATTTGACTATGTTTGTTTTTATTTTAAATAGGCATTGGTTATTTTATATAGGTCACTTAACAGTTAATTTGTATTTTTTATAAATTTAAAACATAATGACTCAACAGACAACCATCAGAAACAGAACGATCTCATCAGTGATGTGATGTCCATAAATTATACCATCTCTTCCCCGAATTATACCTACCTATGCTAAAAGTGACCATGAGATCTTCGTGATGCCATGGATCTGGTCACCCCAGATTGGAATGACAGCCGTGAGCGTATGTATGTATGTAACCACAAGATCTTATAACAAAGTACCTAAACTAAAAATGTTTAATACCTATATTTTCAATATTGCAACAAAAATATGTACTTCTCAGCAGTAAAACTACGTAATCTACAATTAAATATTAAAACTAGACGAAAAACAGTGTTTTCTCTAAGTTTTGCCGTGAAAATATTTTTGTCAAGCTAAATGTTCAATTTTGCCGTACGTGCACCGCAGGCATGCAATATCAGGAACAATACATACTGATTGTTCGGAACTATTTAGCTGCACCCTTACCACCCCCAGCTCTATAGTTCCGCCATACATTTTCATTCGGCAAAGTTGCCTGGGGTAATTAATAAGACTAATATGATTAGTAGTTCTCTTGAAAGTTGCTCACTGTTTGCTCGCGCTGTTTGCTTAGAGAACACAAACAGTGTTAGTCTTACCCTCTGGTGGAGACTGCCTTTTGTTGTAAGATTTCGCTTCCTGCTGAATGTTCTCTTTCTAAAACAGTCATAGATTTTGCGTTTGACAAAATGTTTTACAAGTTGATGAATGTTTAGAGGCCCTGATTAAGGGTTCAAAAATAGGACAAGGCACTAGTAGATTCTTATAAATCCTTCTACCTTTCACTGTCGTTTACTGAATGGCAACTGACAAATTTATATGTATTACGAATTAATTGTTTTATATTAATGTAGGAGGTAAATGTACGATACTATACGAAATAAGATACATTTTATCACGGAAAAACCACTCATTTAGTCCAGCCAGTAACTAGTTACAGTATTTCACTTAGGCACAGCATATCGAGTCCGTACTGTGATCCGCTGAAAATTAAACCAATCTAAAATCCGATGCGATATTGAACTACACGCCGCGTTTCAATCAACGGCTAACGTTGTTACGAAAAATATTGACAAAATGTCAGGAGCTAGAGATTTTACATCCAATTTCCCTGTAAATTGGTCATGACGAACTGCGGTTTAATAACCGAGAATTCTATTCTAGAAATGTCACTCTTATAAAGCAGTCTCATTTCACTCTCGTAGGTACCTAATGAGGGTCATTTTATATTTTTGCGGAAAGTCGCGGGTCGTGGAGTTGGACGGACGGTTGTGGGGGCCCTACCGTGCAGCCGCTGCCGGCATCGGCTTCGTGTTTGATTTGCCGTATTGTCATAATGATAAAGTTAAGTCTTGCGTGTTTAAACACGATGCCGATGCCGACACCGGTTGCGCGGTAGGGGGGCAGATATCTACGACTTTATGTGGGGTTGCGGTCGAGGCTTCGTTTGCCAAGCTGGAGGTCTCCGGTTGGAATCCCGGCTGCGGAGGAACAAAAAAAACACCAAGTCTCTGATGTTTACATATTTGCGATGTCGTTGTTTCTGATTCCCACGACACACGGTGTGCCAGTGTAGGCTTAGCCAGACTCTTCCTCAGCCTGAACTCGCTCGATTTGTAATATCTACCTACCTTAATTGGTTCGCCGACACAACTTATATAACAATAGTTCGCCATTGTTTAGTCGTTCGAGCGGTGTGCTTCTGCGAGTGAAGGTTAACCAAATTTTTACATACAGGCACATACATTTCTTCTGGCCCCACACTAAGATACCCAGGGAACCAGAAACAGTGACATCACAAACATGTAAACATCCAAGACCTAGGGACCTTGCGACTGGCATACAAAAAAAGGTATCCTAAAAAGGGATCGGGGTCGGACTGGGGACGAGGCCGGACTAAGCCCTAGTGTAGGGCCAAAAGCAATGTTTGTGCCTTTAGGTAAATGTTAATGTGTAGTTAACCTATGTTACCCTGTACGACCTTACTAGAATTTGACGCCAGGACTATCACATGCACAGACGGACGGTCGGGCGAACCACTGAATTACATGTTGATTCAATTACCCAGAGTTTAACCTTTCCGCCGATACGTACAGTCCACAGAACAAATTACACGTAAGCCGGACGATTGTTGTCCTTATGATGTTGGAAATATGGTTGAAACGACTAGGTGTAACTTGAACTCCATGTTATGTAATGAAACGTAACATGACATGACGTAGCCTTTAGCATATTTTGAAGTGATTTCTAGTGATTGATGGGTGCAGCTGAAAAATAGTGGTATTGCATTTTGCAATGTGATGTTTCAGTTTTTATCATTTGTGTGTAAACGGCATTAAAATAACAAATAAACTTCCTTTTTATCACTCTAGTAAGAACTTAAATCACTCTAGAGTTTGACTGAGTTAACATAGAGATATATTACTGTCTTTTACACTTTTTATAATGGTTTATCGTCTTAACAACAACAATATAGTATTACGCCTATTTCCATACGGGGTGGCAGTGGCACTAATTGTAGAGCCAGAGATGCAATACTCTATATTGCTTGATAAGGGGCCAGTCCAACTCTGCAGCTATCGAGAAGGTATCCTGTGGTTTGTGATAAGATATTTATTTCTCAAAAATAATTATACAATTCACTTACTTGAGAAACACTTAGTTAGGTAATAAAATAAATAATAGATAACAGACAGGCGCAAAAGAACACAAAAATAAATATCAGGGTAGTCCTAAAAAGAATGCGTAAATAATGAAATGAATTAACGAATCAGTGTTGATGCTCGCAAAGGGTGTGTTTACATTATCATATTTATTGTAAGTAAGAAAGATGAAATTTAGTTATGAAGAGAGTTATAAATGTGACTTTTGAGTAGGGTTTTGAAAATAGGTAATGATTTCGCTTCTTTAATTGGTTTTGGAAGTTTGTTGTACAAACGTGCACCCTCAGCTACTATACTCCTAATTGCCATAGTTTGTCCTGTGATGTTGTATAATAATGTTGTTAGCTTGTCTTGTAATGCGACTTTGTAGATTTCTTTTTTTTGTGAAGGTTATTTGAGTGTGAATATCCTTCCGAATCTTTCATCTTATTCCCTACAAAATAACCTTTCGAGCCGATTTTCCACAAATTAATAAACATCCCGGCATATTATATGAAAGAGTGACAGGGGACGAGCAAGTCAGCGGAGCGCGCGAGCACAGATGCGAACACGCCCGAGCGTGTAATCGGACCGAGCCTCGGCGCCAGGAGTACGCACATTTGGATATGGTACCTTTTTTCTAAAATAAACATTTGCTTGATTTTAGCAGCGACATGCAGTATGACGTGTTGGACTTTTGGTGGAACAAATATAGTCCATTAATGTCCCCACCAAAGGGCACAAGCCTTGGTAAAATAATTTACGTACTCAATTTCAAGGTGCAGTGATATTATTATTATTGTTTTCATAGGGTATTTTTTTAAATAAGAACTTTATAGATAGGGGAGGTGATCTGGTCAAGGAAATAAACTAAAACTTGTAATTAATTCGGAGTTATAGCATTAATGAGAAATATTGTAATCAAATGACTGTGCCCTAATTTTCTAGACTAAGTTATTGGAGTAAATGGTGTAAAAATATTAGTTATTCGTCGAAAGCTCCAAGATAGCACCTTATCACTAGTTCCCACCTCAATATTTAAATTAAGTTGGCACGACCCTTTCGTTTGTCCCTTTGTGTTTGTCTAGTTAAATTAAGTTGAAAATTTATTCCGTATCAGTTACGTTGAAACAGCCCGAGCTGTTTCGCAGTCGAATTTATAATTTTCGGGCCAAAACTAATATCGTTGGGGCTCAAATTAGTTTTTGATGAGTCAACGGATATTTGTTAGCGCATGGCGATTTAGATCGGCACTTTCGAGTTATATGCTGACCCTTTTCTGACATAATTTAATACTACTTACCTATTATTATGTAGACGGCAAATTAAAGTGTAAAGGGCTTATATATTTTTAAGGCAGATATTGAGAGCTGAATGCTTCCGATATTTTTATTTTGATCATTTACAGTTTACACGTTCAATCCAAAAGTTAAAAAACAGAAGCTATTGTATTTTAGATAATTTGCAATCAAGGATTTTCTTTTACATTTTATGACAGAAAATCAAACTCTACAAATATCTACATAGTTAGATTATTTACTTATACGAAAGATCGGTTACAAAATCCCACGAAAAACGTAAAATGCTAACCGCATTTGCTTTGCAAACTTTCCTAGAACCGACTATGCAAGTGAAGTTTTGTCCGCACAATTGTAGCTTGTCTGAGTGAATTAATATTCCGTCGCTGTCAGTAGCAGCGCGGCCGCTCACGCACGCTTTGCGTTCAACCGGCGACCGATGGTTTGTGATCGCTGATTAGGGTGCGGTCTAAATTACTAGACGAGTACTAATGAGGGTAGTTTAAGTACACAGATAATTCTATGGACAGTTTAGTGGTTAGATTTGTTAGGCTCTATGTATGTCTGACTAGTCTGTCTGTACATTGCTGAGTCAGGGCCATTTCACTGCCGTGGTACAGTCACATAACCACACAGCTGTTAGGTACCTACTGTTTTTTGTTGTTATTAATTATGTGTGTGTACCATGTCAAATGAATAAATGAATTATCTATCTATCTACATTTGCTGTAAAGTTGAAATTACTAGACTAGGCTAAAAACGGCACATTCCGTACCCCTGCCACCCCGTATGGGAAAAGGAACGATGCTCTGTTGTTTTTGTGTAACGTTAACTCTATTGCTCGCAGAAGCACAAAATGTAGAGAAGCGACTTCTTGTAAGACAGCTCTTTCGCGCGGGAAAATGTTGAATTTTTACCATGTTTGAAAATTGCATAATATTGTCTTCAACTTGCTCGACTAGCCTATAAATTATTCTAAAAGTCACACCCAAAACTAGATTTTCAAGCGCAACCTCGCCCCAACAAACAGTACATCAGCGTCATCAATTCTCAAAAAGACGGCATAAATTTAACCCTTAGGGTGGCGGGAGGGGGCGAGATTAATGTTAGTATTAATCGAGTGACCGCCACGAGGCTAGGTGACCGCCAATTAAACTGGCCGACGGTTTATCTTGGTTCCACCTGCGGGTAACGAGCCAGTCTTCCGCTTGAGGATACTGGCCTGTGGGGCTAGGTCCATGCTGCATTTGAAGGGTTAAATTAGTAATTATGGGTCAGCTATTTTCCATCACGGTGTAACGGTGGCATAATGATTTTCTGACATGAAATATTGGTTAGTTACATATTTTCAGGCTTAGCATTTCAAATTGAAGCAAAAGCATTATGATATAAGATATAATGAAATAATATTTATAAAAAAACTTTACCATTAACTTTGTCCTGAAACTATATATAGGCTTCATTAATTAAAACATAGATATCAAATAACTATTAGAAACTTCGAATGAATTGCATCTGCATCGTATCTAATCGCCAGGTACAATGACAAATACCAAAATTCTCATTTAACATACTGCTAAAAGTGGGACCATAAACTCATCAACTCCATTTCACACTTGAAGCACTCAAACAATGGCATTTAATGTTATTTAATTTAGAGCCGAACCCTATTTTATCGTTGGATTATTTGATCAAAGGGCCGCGGCTAATCGAGTCCACATCCACATACCTACAGTAGCTACAGTAGGCGGCACATGATGCTATATTTTGCAAAATCACTAAGGAACAGGTTTCATTATAATATGTAACATTCTTACAGTGTAAAATGAAAAGTTTTGTGGAATCAATTGCAAAAATGATTGTAATTTGAAACTTTTGATTCTGCAATAAGATTTGGGATTAGCTCGTTCTGACGAATCCGCGAATGAAATGAAATGAAAAATGAAATGAAATGGACTCGATTGCATCGATGTATTCTATTCAAACAAATGCAGCCCGGATAAGTAAGTTTTATTTATTACTATAAATTTGGACGTTAGAGATAACCAATCCAAGAGTCACTTCTTGGATTCATAACTACCACGCATGGGTAGAGAAAAATGTCAGTTTGGAGACGTTGAATATTTTGTGAATGACGTGATGATATATGACATGTTGAGGGATATCTAAAGAGGTGTGTATCTTCAACGTGTAAAGCACTATGTGTCGCTTACTGTACAGTTAGCCGAAGATAAACTTGCGACATGCGGGCGACTGTGCGTGTTTAACTAATGACTGGACTCATGAGGGTAGATAGGTTTAACTTTAGGGCGAGGCTGCATGGTGAGCGATAAGTTAGCTGACTTATCTCTGCGATTGACTGTATCTCTGAATTACCGTATAGATGTTGTTAATTTTTAAGGAGATAATTGGCGATACATTTATACTTACATTACAATTTTTTAACCGACTTCCCAAAGGAGGAGGTTTACAATTCGTCCGTATGTTTGTTTTTTTTTTTTTTTTTTTTTTTTTTTTTTATGTCTACACCCCGATAGCGCCTAAACGGATGGACCGATTTGGAAAATTATTTTTTTGTTTGAAAGGGTTTACCTTCCCATTGGTCCCATTGACACCAGGTCAGGATCTGATGATGGGATCCTGGAGAAATCGAGGGAACTCTTCAAATATTATAGGCAGACCTATAGTGATTTTTGTGTTTTTCATAATAACTCGTGCAAATGCACATGGTAAGCATAATATTGTGATGCGGAACTGCTGATGAAGACCACATATGGCCACCAGATCTGCTCAATACTAGGTACAAATACAATGCATGGCTGACGGGCAGGCAACGTATAGCCTAAACCGGTGGACCTAGAGCCGTGAAACTTTGTACAGGGGTTCCTTAGTAGCGTGGGGTAGCACTGATATGGGATTTGACAAAATTAATTCCCCAAGGGGGGGGGGGGGATAAGGGGGTACAGTTTGTATTAAACTCGATCTAATCAAATAGGGTTTGTGGAAGTCGGTTTTTTCTAAAGTTTACTTTTTGTTTATGTTAATTATGTTATGAAACCGTTGTTATCAAAGCAACGATACTAATCGATTGCGAGCAGCCAATAGTAAACAAACGTAGGAGAGAAAAACATGAAACAAAAAAAAGTAGAAGAAAGAAGAGACGAAGCCAATAGGGGCTCATGTCCATAAAAAATACCATGGATCCCATCACCTTACAGTAGAGCTAAAAGCAAGAAATCTTTAGGTTCTCGCTTGTGAAGTACATTATCAAATTGTCATTCTTGAAGTATTTCAACTTAACACTGGCAAAAATATACTCAAAAGTGCATAGAAAGTAATTTATAAAAAAGAAGAAGAAATGGAAAAGTGCATTTTTTTACTACCTTAGGGAGCGTAAAATATAATATGCGTAGCTTCCATTGCATCGTATCCTCATACTTCCCTGCCAAATGCCCAAAATTCCCGCCTCGCGGCAACTCAGAGTTTCAGGGATATCATTCAATACAACAAAGAAGGAATAGCCCTCCTAATGGAATCCATAGGTGTAGCGATGGGCGCATATCACGGAAAAAGGAGAATTGAATAACTGGCTCAACATGGGCATAATTGTACTTCTGCCCCCCCGTATAGGAAAATGGGCGATAGAATTATAGGTGCAAAAAGTGGGTTATGATAATTCCGGTCTTTCCCATCTTTCTACAACTCCGTATATCGGCACACCTCGGACACTCCACAGAACGCTCGTAAAATAATCACCTATCACTACTACATAACCAAATGATGTTTGTATACGTGCAAATGTGTGCGTAAACTTTGCTAGCTAGGTGGCGCGGCAAATGCGGCCAATGCGGCGATATTTAGTATACGCGTCGTCAGTCGTCAGGCGTTCAGCCCTGTCTATTGATCCTTTAACCAATCCTTTGACGCCAGGAGTGGGGTGCGATATGTGAATCAGCGCGGGGAAGGGAGTGGCCGTTCTGTACGGAGTATATATATAAAAAGATCGTCCTTCACACGATTATTTGTGTGATATGATATAATGTCGGCGGCCGATTGTAGAATTGGGCACATCATGATGTGAAAGTGAAATGTCATGAAACGATAAAATCTCATAAGGCAAATACTGCGGCAGCTTAGGTGAAGACTAAAGGGGGCGAGCGCAGCGAAGCCCCCGAATAGTCGAGTTCGGCGCGCGCGGCGGTAACGAGCGGTCGTGTTATTTAGGTACCTAAGCGTATCGCGTCTATACCTACATTCGCGGTAAACGTTCGCGGATTTCATTTGTTTACCTGTGAATGTTATCTACACTCAAGATGTAGTCGTGTGCGAACTAAACTTTGACTCGGACTTTAACCAACAGTGAATATGATCCCGTTTAAGTGTGAGGCAACAACGGACTACCCAAAATCAACAAACAATGTTGATGTAATAAAATGTCACCACTGTGGTGAAATTACCGAAATAAAAGGTTTCTACGACTGGATTGATAACCAGACGAAGATTAAAACATCTAAATGCCGAAAATGCGGCAAACAATCATGCGTCAAAATATTCATTCACGCAACAATGAAGAAAAATGATGGCATTCCTATCACCGAAACTACGTATTACGTCTACACAACGGACGAATCAATGACCCGACAAGGCAGAGGACCGCTATGCAAAGGTCAACACTGCAAACAACCCACCTATACCAAAGTAATCGATCAAGATAGGTTTCTTAACAAAGAGATTATAACTTGTCAACATTGCGGCACGATAAACGAGATCACAGCAACAAGTTCGTCGCTTCGAGATGCGCCCAAAGGAAAAATTGTCGGTGAGTGGCTAACAAAAAGTCGCCTAGAACAAATACGACAAGCCAAAGTTAAAGAAAATCTAGTAAGATTCGATCAAACACATAACCCAAAAATACTTCGCCGTCAACCAAACCAGTCACAAAAACAGCAAACATTTGCTATTGAAACATCGAACATTTTTTCCGGACTACCCACATCTGATGATAAAACCCCCGATACTGCGCCATTGTCTGAGACCGAAACTATAGATGCAGAGACAACAGCGGATGAGTGCGCAAGCATGTCGAGTACAAATAGCAAGCGTAAATGCCCGACAAGCCCCTTGCAAAACACAAATGTGGCGAAACGCACGAAAACACCACACCTGAAAGCGACCAATAATTCACCGGCACCAAATAGTACAGTTTCTAAAATTGCCTCTTCTGGTATTAAGAGTATAAAACGACTCCCACCTGTGATTTGCACGAACGAATCATGGCTAGACTCGTCTAAAATATTCAAGGAAATTTCGCAGCTCGCAAAGAAAACCAACTGCGATTTAAAATCGGACCGACGATCTGGTAAGTTACAATTTACACCAAAATCGGTCGAGAATAGAAATGCTCTAATCGAAGAATTACGCACTAGACCAGATTTCGAGTATTATACCTATGGAACAAAACAGGAAAGACGTCCCGCTAAAAAAGTTGTTGCAAAAGGAGTATTATCAAGCGGTTACACTGAACAAGAAATAATAGAAGACATTGAAACGCGATACGGCCTTAAACCGGAACGCGCAGTGCCACTTAAAAATTCAGCCATGATCCTTATATTCAACGGCGAACGCGACATGCGCGATATTAAAAACATAACAACAATCCTCTGCCAAAAAGTCAAAATCGAGCGATACAAAGTAAAACTGACAGCAGTAACACAGTGCAAACGATGCCTACAATTTGGCCACGTGCAAGCACACTGTGGAATAAAACAACGAAATGAAACAGAGAAAGAAACAGACAGCGAAGGTAACGTCGTTGAAATCTGTTCAAACTGTCGCGTGCCTGGCCACACTGCAAGACAAGCAAAATGCCCACAGTTCAAAGAAGAGATTAAAAAGCAACGTGAACGACGCCTAAGGTTTATCAACGCTAACAAAGTACGAAGCGAATCACAATCGACTATGAAGCAACAAATAATAAAACCTGGTATGACATACGCTCAAATTGTAAACAACCAGCAGAACGCGACAAATACTTCATCAAGAGAAAACACGACAAATGAGACAGCACAAAACAAATCAACAAATGAAATTCTAGAGAAGATGCTAACCATGATTCAAGTCACGCAACAACAGATGATGGATCAAATGGTACAATTACTCACTCTAATAAAAAGAAATGGATAACAAAAATAAAAGAAACAATAAAACAAGACATACATATATCCGAATACTTCACTCAAATGTCGAAGGACTGAGAAAGAAATTTATGGAAATCAAGCATTTAACATCTAAGCTTGAGCCACATATAATAGTTCTCAACGAATGCAACACAGATTTCGACAAATATCACTACGATATACCTAACTACGACAAACTAACAGATACCGTCCAACCACATCTTGGCACGGCCATGTACATAAAACGAGGACTTCGATGGAACCAAGTACAGTTATTACCTGGGTTTGATGACAGCGAGAGACAAATCGAAGGAGTCGCAGTTAAGATCTGTACAAACTTTTCAACTGGAGAGCAAATCACAATACGAGGAATATACATACCACACGTAAACTACAAAGTCATTCAGAGAGAACTACAACATCTTCTGGAAGACGGCGACTGTATAAATATTGGTGACTTAAACCTTAAAATGACCACGCTTCGACATCCTAGAACTGTGGGCGCTGGGAGAGCTGTGCAAAAAAGTATTGATGATGGTGAGTGCAAACTCATACACACAAATAAGCCATCAAGACCCAGCTCTGGTAATGATCACATCTTGGACGTAGCCCTCGTGACAGGTTCTCTGCAGTTTGAAACGGGTGATAACTGTAGACAAGTTGACTCTATAGCATCAGACCATATGCCATGGATTTTCACTTTGAACATAAACAGTGAACTTGAAATACAACTTACCAGAGATATGAAAAAATTGTTAACAGAAGAACCTACCCGGCAACTTTATAAAACATTAATAGAAGATAGACTGGATCCGACGGAAATCATAAGAACAAATGAAGAACTAGATAACTATATACAAAAGCTCGAACAAATAATCACAGATGCCCTCGACATTACAGCACCTAAAAGAGTGATAGATCCGAAAGAAACCCTTCCAAAAGAAATTCAGGATCAAATTATGATACGAAACCAGCTGAAACTAAATGTTAAACGAGCACAGGGACACCATATTCCAAAAAAGTTATACAATGAAGCTAAACAGCGAGTACAAACATTATTAAGGGATTATAAAGAACAGACCTGGATTAATATCATCGAAAATACAACAGATAACAGAACCAAAATGTGGAAGATACAAAGATCATTAAAAAAACCAATTCAAAAACTTCCCTTGCTGCCTGGATGCACGACAGAAAAGGAAACCATAGACACATTAGTGGAAACTGCTATAGTAAAAGACGCCTCAATTTCCCAGAGTGACGAAGAAACTGAAATAACGACCCCATTTCAGCCACTGGAGGAAGCGTCATTTGAAGAAATAAAAAAAGCAATTTACAGCTTCAAAAATAAAAAAGCACCAGGGCCCGATCAGATTAAAGCAGACACGATAAAGCTAGCGGGACCTGCTTTATGGAATGCACTAGGAAAAGCAATCAACTATGTCCTCCTCACTGGCTACTATTCAGAAAGATGGAAACTAGGGGACTGCATATTTCTACATAAATCAGGGAAAAATTACAAAGATCCAAAATCCTACAGACCTATCACACTACTAAACATCATGGGTAAGATTTGCGAAAGAATTATGCACCGAAGGATAATGACGTCGTGCAAAAGACTGATTCCAGAGTTCCAGCACGGATTCATGAGTGGCAGAGGAACCGGCACCCAGATTCTGAGAACCTGCAAATACATCTCCGATGCACTCTCTGAAGGACATAGCGTCGCGATGATCTCAACAGATCTCAGCAAAGCATTTGACTCAATCAATCACAGAGGTCTAACAAAAAAGTTACAAGAAGGTGACGTGCCAAACAACATCATAAAATTGATCGAGAACTATCTTAGTAACAGGAAAACTAGAGGAAAGTTTAGAACTACCACAGGGGAAGAAAAGACAGTACCGCACGGAGTTCCACAAGGTTCAATATTAGGTCCAGTCATTTTTAACCTGTATGTGAGCGACCTCCCAAAAAGCAGAATCGCCGGACAGATGCTTTCACAATATGCAGACGACCTCTGTATTCTGAATGCAGCAGAGAGACCTGACAATGCGACGATTAGAGTGACGTGGGCGGCAGAAGAAGTAATCGACTATTACGACCGCTGGGGATTACAGTGCAATGTAGACAAGACAGAGTGTATAATGTTTACAAAAAAGAGGGCACAAAGTGCTTCCATCCGTGGCTACAAACCTACTGTAAAAATTAAAGGCACAATGTTAGAATACAAGAAAAACGTGCGATATCTTGGAGTTATACTAGATAAAGGACTAACCATGAGTGAGCATGTAAAAAAAGTGATTGCGAAAGCAAAAAACATTAGAGGGATGCTGTCCTCAATAATTGGATGGTATTCTAAGGTCAACATCGAAACCAAACTGGCAGTAATACATGCTTGCCTAGTGCCTATCTTGGACTACGGAATCGTGCAACTACTGCCTAGAATCAGCAAGTCAAATCTCCTGTCAGTAGAACGGCAATACAGAATGGCGCTGAAGTCAGCTGGAGGATTCCCAAAGTCATTACCCAGCAGTATCCTATGGGAAATGCTTGATGAAGACCCGTGGCACCTGCGAGTTCACGACCTACACCACGACATGATTGTCAAACTAAACAGCATGTGCATAGAAGGACTGACTACACCGGGCCCCTCGTACACAAGGTATGGTCAATTCAACCCCATGCTATCCAGCAACAGAGTGGGTGACGTGCAGTACGTCAGCAAGATGGACAGAGGTAAATGTGTCAGCAAGCGACATGTCCCTCGCAGACACTCAATGTTAAAATAAAACGTTTTACGTTTACATTTATACATACCTACCTTTAAAATTGTAATGTCATGCTATATTATTTTTTATATAAGCAAACATATATTAATGTACGAGATCTTTAAGACATATGTACTTATAAATACTATTACCCGCCTGGCGGACAAAACTTGTATGTGAAATGACAAAAAATAAACACTTTTCTATTCTATTCTATTCCCCGAATAGTCTTCGTGTTCGTTTGACATGTATTACACAAAAAACATCACGTAGTGCTGAATAAAAATGCTTTTAAAAATATATGTTTTCGTTAAAACCCGCCACATCATGATGTGCCCAGTAATTTCTTGGGCATATCATAAAATGGCGGGGCATATGACGGCACATCATGATGTGCCTGATTCTACAATCGGCGGCCGACATATAGTATAACATATATGGCAGCTCTCCCCACACCCTCAGCCCTCTCCCCCCTCGACCCCATCATGAAGGTCCATCGGAATCATTACCAACAGATGCCGCCCGCTGCCCAGCGCAAGTATAAATACATTAAGTAAGTGTACAAACTGGGTGGCGATTCAACTATCAAATAGAACAGCTACATCTATGCCAATACAGAAGTTTCCTGATAAGTCAAAACAGATACCTTTTCATGCCTAGATAGGTTATCTTTAGTTCGGTGAATGTATAAAAATGCATTCATCATAAAATATTGAGGTCAAGTTTAGTCTTATGAAAATACGTTAATTTATTTAACCGGCACTGCTATCATGCTATGGTAAAGTGACCTTTTTGTTAGCTACAGTGAAAGGGAAAAGTGTAAAATTAAAAAGTAGAATTAACACCCCGGCTGTTCCGGCCTGGGATTTCTGACCGAGACTGCTATTTGGGGAAACCGTAGGTGAAGCTGTCCCAACTACAGCGTGGCCACGATATTTGGAGATGATAGCTATGGTACATGCCTATACATAAAAATGTATATTTATTGTAAAGCTTCGGTCGTTACTTCATTCATGAGATGAATTGCATTAGCTCATCTGTTCAATTTGTTCGGCTTTTGAATAAGTGATCAAATATATGTATAACAGTTTAATGATGTGATAACATTTGTAAAATTTGCTTACCTTACGTACGTATAGCAACGGAAATATAGTTAAATCTAATTCACGCTGAGATTTCACGTTGACTCATAGATCCTACTGAAATCCCCATTGACAGTTTAGCGGTCCACCCACGTATCGGAATCAATAGACAATGAAAAACAGACGGCCACCGCACACCGAATGGCGTCATAAAATTCTATAAGCCCAATAAAATTCGTGCTTCGCTTTAGAACGTCCACATAAAATCTTAAAGTACATAAACATATCATAAGAGGGGATAAAGAGTTTTTCATACAAAGAGAGTTTTTCACGGGATCAGTGTTGGGTTTCCGTGGATGGCTATTTTATACAGTGGAGTCGAGTTAACGGGATGGGCGCTTACCAGTTGGCTTTCGTATCTTCGTAGCGCGGCGTAGTAAGCGCTTAACGTTCGTAGCGGATAGCGGTAAAGTTTGCCGTAGACGGCTACGCTGCGTAGCATTTGGTAAAGTTTTGTATTTGAATCTAATTTCACAACATTTGAATGTCCATGAAAAGGGTAAGATCAAAAGGCGTGATAATAATTTGAAACGTTATTAACGGGAAATAAATCTGATAAATTAAATTGAAAAACCTATGAGATTAGAAAAAGAAAAAAAAGTGTCGCATAATTTCATAATTTCTTTATTGCACACAAAAATAAGTTAACAAAACACGGTATGATATAAAGTGTACAATGACAAGCTTATCTCTAAAAAGAGATCTCTTCCAGCAAACTAAGTTTCGATGATAGAGGTTGATAGCTGAGCGGGGGTAGACCCGCTTTAGTTTTAGAAATATCTTGCGTTGCTTGTCAATGTAATATGAAATCTAACCCAGATTTTTTCCAACATTTCTCACTTTGAACTTGTTTCCGTGATATAATAATGTGCCATAAAGAGTTGGCACACTTTATTTATGGCAGCAATTCCTCCAGTTTAGTGCGATATAAATCGGCGACTAGATATGATTTATCAACTCATCACTCCTGGTTAGTATGAGGAATGTGCCTGGCTTTATTATTGTGTTGTGTTATTAATGATGTTACATGAGATTATATGGTAAATATAATTCGTAGACTTCGTAAGAGTATACTCGTTCTAACACTGATACGTAAGTGAATGAATCTAAAGTTATTTATAATGCTTGAAATTCATGCTATTGCTAAGCAATGTTTTGCTCTTCGCTGGGCTCCATTATCTGGCTACAATACAGTTTGTCACAATACTAAGGGTAGATTTTTGATCGCCACATTTTATATTCCTGTGTAATTTCAAATTCCTTAGATAAACAAACAGATTAATTTACTTTATTTTATTTACTAACAGATTCCTTAGATAAACAAACATCTGTGGTGGATTGACCAATCGGCCGTTAATACATTATAATGTATGTGAACCTAAACCACATTTGTACCATCCAACGGACCAGGGTTCCAAATAAATGATATTAGCATACCCTGGAGAGGCTACCCCTTTATAAAGAGACACACGGACGGAATTGAAATGGATCGGACGAGAGACCATCCATCAACTCGCAGGGAATCTAATGGTTTTTTAATAATTCCACTTCCGGACTTCATCCGGTTTTCTCCTGTCAGACTCATATTAACTCGTGATTCAGAATTTTATGGATCACAAAACAACATAAAACTGACAAAACAAAATTTCTCTCAACAAGAGATCTCTTTCAACAAAAGATATGGATAGGAAAGTTGTGGGAAAACGCAAGATTCTAAAATGTATGAGGCAATACGAACTTCATTAAAAGACACATGACAAATGCGACAAATGTGATGTTTTGTAACAAACGAATTTATTTACCAACTTATTTATTATAGCGTGTCAAGGCAGCCCTTTTAAAGATCTTTAACAACAGCAGGGGATATTTTTGGAGGCGCCCCTTTTCAATACAAGTCACCCCTCATTATGGAATAAGTGTGATCGAGCGCCGATTGTCCCCGCGTATGACAGTCAATGACAGGCCATTGACAGATTTCTCTCCACATAATGGAATAAAAACTTCAAGAGTGAGAGAGAATAGGATTAGTCAATTCCGAGTGAGTGGAGCATTGATGAGTCCATTATTTATTTATCTACGACACTTCTCTCGAAGTCTTTTGAGGTGTAGCGAATTGTACTTGTTTTTTCCTTCCATCATGCTTCTTACAGGAGGTTCATTCACCGCACTATTAGCGCTTAAATATTATAGGCAGATGTATCTCTCGCTCAACCGCTATGCGTGTCTTATGAAAATCTGAGAGAGAAGTCAATCCTACAGACTTATTGACCGATTTTTATGTGTTGTCAGCAACAGTTTTGGTTAAGAAAGGAACTCAAATAGATCATAAACAACCAAATTAAGTCGAAATACTCTGTGTTGACATGGATGTTGACATCATTTTAAGACATTTGTTGTGTGTGTAGGTTTCTGAATGGAGCTTGCGTTCTCAAAAACGTATATAAACGTTGTATGTGAGTTTGACTGCCATTTCCGAAACCATCTAAAACAATTTGAAGCAAAAAATTCGTCCTCGAAAAACCATTGTCTGCCCCCTTTGTGTAAGCGGGCGGCACTATCCAATAAATTTATGTTATCCGCTTTCATAAATGTAAAGTAAAACAATAAAGGAACAGAGGACAAGAATGCGCGCCGGCGACCGACGTGGATCATTCCCGACTGATGCGATTCTAAACGTATAACATAACATAATACAACATGTTATAGTTTCAAAAAATAAGGCCAAATTACAAATATTCATAAAACTTCAAAATGGGTCTATCTCAAGCAGTCTCGATAGGCACTTTTGAACAGATAAATTATGCTTGTGGTATATTTTTTCACATAGACCCTGCTGCTTGAGAGAGGCTTTTAAGAAAATACTTTCTTTTTGGAAGAATCTTACAATATTTTTTTATTTGTCAAATTAAAGACTTTAAATACTTTACTAACTTAATGCGCTACTTAAATGGCTTTAGGAATGAGGTCTATAAGAGGGTATTTTACAACTAAATTCATACAAAACTTACCTTATACAAATTCCATGTTCATTCATTTTTTTTCTTTGCAGTTGACAAAAAAATACGATTTTAAGCTGTCAAAAATGAATGTCACTGTCACTGTTACGCTGAAAAGACTAAAGCTAGATTAAGTTTTTTTCATGACTTGATTTATTTGTTTCCAAAATAAGCATGCCAACAGCGGTATGTTTCGGGAATAACCTTTCGAGGTGGACTACAAAACGACCGCACCGCAGTAACCGCTATAAACAATAGAAAACTATGTCTGCGGTCACCTTTATATTTCATGCAAATCAGACCCAACATGGGAAGGAGTCGTTTGCAAAATAACAACAACTATTATAAATTATTTGATATTACATTTCAGTAAACAAAATAAACATGACGTATGGGAAAGCGGCGTGACGATACTCATGAATATGACTTTATATTTATAGACTATATTATGATAAAATTCGGTCAAGTGTACGATGAACTCACACGCATAGGTTTTCGTATTCGGTTCGTTTCGAGACCAAACCGATTCGCATCTTGCGATAAGATACATCTTCTTCTTATAGCGTGGAAAGATTAAATTGTAAAGTGTTGCAAATTAAATTATATTTTTCCAAAAATTGGCCACCGCTACTAATTCGCAAGGATTAAAAACTTTTATTGCTGTAGGGTTAACAACAACATACATTCTGCAAAAAAATCAACTCCTTGTAGGGTATCATCCTCTTTTACGTTTCGTGAGATACAATCCGCACGGACGGACGCCCAGACTGAAAGACAGACAGACATTGAAGGCTTAATAATCGGCGTTCGGTACTCGTGTTAGAGACCTTAAAAAGGAGAGAAGTTGTTTGGGTGCCAAAATGGCATTGGATGCGGTATTTCGTTATCGACGAAGTATACTTCATACATTAAATATTCACTTTACAAGAATAATAACGATATCATGCTCGACATAAAAAAGTTATCGACGAACGCATCATCCAAACGATCTTTTCCCGCCACGAGAGTTACAAATAACCGCGAAATGACGCACCATTAAATAATATCGTCGAGATAAATGTTAGATTAATGCGGTTTTTATATCGATACGTCGCGTTTTAAAACACCCCCGCGCATTAGACATTGGTGTGTGCGCGATCCAAATTACGATAAGAGTTGCAGGAATCGATCGTGTTGTAAATCATCAAACTTTTTGATACACGCGTATTCATAATTGCGTGATGTGTATTTGGCGCTCTTGTTACAGGGTGTAGGAAAAGGTGTAGATACTTGTCTTGTTTCGGCTTCAACTGTCTAGAGTTTAGTTAAAAGCCGCTACTGTCATGCCTGCTCCTGCGGCGATCTAGGAAAGGGGCTGTCGGAGCAATGTCGGAGCTGCTCTAAACACACGCCTGCAAGGATGGAATCGCTGCTTGCCCCACTAAAAATCCAAAATCATCCCCACTTTTTACTCAGGTTGCCCCTGCAGCAGGCAAATCAGTAGCGGCTTTAAATTTCATGGCACCTGAGTACAGCGTAGATGGGCTGACCTCAATATTTATCTTATAGGTTACCGTCTTCACGGGGCAAGAAACATGATACGACCTGTATACAACCAGAATAATTCTTAGTCTGAATTATAGTCTGCCCTTTCAGGAGAGCGTGTGTACAAGTAAATGACATCAAGCAATATCTAATCTACAATTCCAAAATAATAATAAAAAACCTACACACACGTAAATAGTATAACAGAGCTTGTAGGTGACGTGAAACGATGGCAAGGGCGCATACAAACCGGGTATCGCAATACTGCAGGGAGCGTGGGGACTCGGCCAGCTGTGCAGAAATCACCCGGTCACTAGAATATTGTTTTCACTTTATTAGAAACGTGGTTGGAATTTTTAAAAGCGAAATATTCCATTTGCCCTCGCTGCTCTGACGGTTTTGGTATTTGATTGTATTCGAGAGTATTGCTCTTAACAGCATGTGTGGTAGAGTTGGCAGCAGGTATACGACACTTGGTTGTGTGGTGTGAGCTAACTTTGTTATCACTATAGCTGAGAGTGAGCGGCCGACTATTTCCTTTCGATCATGCAAAAAAGTCAGCCGCTCACTGAGCAATGAGAACGTAGTCTTAGAAGCAGTTAGTTCACTAAAAACGATGCCGGCTACACTGGTCCTTTTTCGTATATTCGAGACACACAACGTCTTTTTATTCCGACGCTCCATTTTCCTTCTACATTTTAAATCACGACCTTCTAGAAAATGAAGCACCCAACAGTGTAGCAAGTGAAATGCACCTATTTATATGACACAATAAATAATACTGAAATACTGAAGTAAAGTTAGACATATCACTGACTGTATTTTAGCCAGGAGGCAATTCGCCAGGGCCAAACTTAGTTACTTGGAATTTCTAGCAATCGATTAGAATCAATCTGCAGTGTTACTGTAGCTTAGATTCAACCAGTGAAACAACTTTAGCTCAAATGTTAAGATAACTTACGATTTCAAATAACTCTTGTGCCTCACGCCTAAATGTATATAATAATATTCTAATAATATACATACAATACTATATTTAAATTAGTAGGTACCTCAATGGATTTATTTACCTAAGAAGGATTTATAAAAAAAACTCCCCCGTGAACCGTGATGCAAAAAATTGTTGAGAATGTAAGTTAAAAAGTATTCTTTATGGTTTTTTATATACGTCAAGTATGTCACTTCAAAAACAATGTCGTACATGAATGTAATGTGAATCTTGTGGAATAAACGAATTTAGCCATAATAGGTTATGGGCCCAGCCCATTTATTCCTAATTCGCGGTAAAGATAAATGTTATCATGGCGAGCGGCAGCAGTACTGAAGTGAAGGGCACATCCTCATACCCCAATCCGACGGCCATCGGTGTCAACGCCATTGAGAAGCTTCGTGGTGTTGAAAACTATAGCACATGGAAGTTTATGATGCGAATGACTTTGGTGCACGAGGACCTCTGGGGTGCAGTAGAGGAGGAAAAACAGCCAGGTGATAAGCTGCAGCTTAAGGCACTTGCACGGATATGCCTAGCAGTGGAGCCATCTGTGATAAGCCACGTGAGAAACGCCAAGACGGCTCATGAAGCGTGGGGTATTTTGCAGAGGACCTACGAGGACAAAGGTCTGTGCAGAAGACTTGGCCTATTAAGGTCTCTCTTTAGCTTAAAGCTAGTAAATTATAACACCATGGAGGCGTATTTATCACACGCGAGCCAGATAGCGCAGCAGCTGTGCGACATTGAGTCACCTCTTGATGATGACCTAGTAGCTGTCGTGATTCTGAGTGGGCTCACCGAAGATTACGACCCACTGATAATGGCAATCGAAAGCGGAGGCACAAAGATAAGTACGGAATACGTAAAAACGAAGCTTTTACAAGAATTCTTACGCAGAGGAGCGAGAACGGAGCCTCATACAGCACTAGCGGTGAGAAAGACGTACCGATGTTACCGCTGTGGAAAACCGGGCCATTTTAAACGAGACTGCCCGGAATGCAAGCCTAGCGACGAAGATGGTAAAGCTGTTCTCGTATCTGCTTTAACATCACGTGTTATAAATAAAGCATGGTATGTTGATTCTGGTGCATCACATCATATGTGCAATACAAAAGAGGTCTTTTTCGATTACAGGCCAGAAACAAAGTTGTCTGTGAGCGTCGCCAATGGAGAGAAACTTCAAGCTGACGGAAGAGGAAATGTCAAGATGTGTTTGGAAGGCGGTGTCACAACAATAAGAAAAGATGTGTTATTTGTGCCTGATTTATCTGTAAATTTACTGTCGGTCAGTGCTATGTTGGGTAAAAATCTAAAGGTGGTTTTTGATAATGATTTATGTTGTATTTTTGACAAAGATGACGAGAGAATTGTTGCCAAGGCATTCAATAGCGGCGGTGTTTATGTTTTATGCACTAAAGGTGAGGCATTGTTGTCGGCTTCAAATGATCCATCTGTTCTGCCTTCATGTTCTGGTTTAGGGAAGTGTGAACCAGAAATCAGTAGTGAACCGATGACTCTGGAAATATGGCATAGGCGGCTTGGACATTTGAATACAAGGAGTATGCAACTTCTTAAGAAAGGGATGGCTGTAGGTATCAGTTATGTGAATGCAAATTTGAAAGCCTGTGTTGCATGTATAGAGGGAAAACAGACGCGACTTCCGTTTCCAAAGAAGTCCTATACTAGAGCTGATGAAGTATTAGGCTTGGTGCACACGGATGTGTGTGGACCAATGCCCTGTCGGTCATTCAATGGAGCGCGGTATTTCTTAACGTTTATTGACGACTTCTCTAGAAAAACTTTTGTATATCTTTTACAGACAAAAGATCAGGTTTTTGAAATATTTAAAACTTTCAAGGCGTTAGTTGAGAATGAGACTGGTAGAAATATCAAGGTTCTCCGTAGCGATAATGGTGGAGAGTATATAAGTCGAAGTTTTCAGGAGTTCCTATCACAGCACGGCATTCGACACGAGACTACCGTTCCTTACTCACCGGAGCAGAACGGAGTGGCGGAACGAGCAAACAGAACGATAGTGGAAAAGGCGAGGTGCATGCTCAGAGACTCTGGCCTGGGTGAGGAGTTCTGGGGAGAGGCGGTGAATACAGCTGTTTATCTAAAGAACCGGTCACCAACCAAGGCAGTGATGGGCATGACCCCGGAACACAAGTGGTCAAATAAGAAGGTAAGTTTGGAACACTTACGGGTTTTTGGATGTGCAGCGTATGCTCTTACACAGAACAAGAAAAAGTTTGATGCGAGATGCAAAAAGTATATTTTCGTTGGATATTGTGAAAAAACAAAGGGATACCGGTTGTTAGACCCATTGGATTTGACAAAATGCATCAAGGCAAGGGACGTCACCTTTGTAGAAAACGATTTTGACCATAGGCTAGGTAAGGAAACTCGGAATATGCCAATAATAATAGATCTCAACAGTGGACTACAGCACGCTCATGAACCAGATGAGGACTCAATCCACGATTCACTTGTTGAAAGTGTGGCGGCTGACGACGGAACAGGTAATGATACAGTTACTTCAAATAGCAGCCCCGATAACGATGATTCGTCGGATGAAACATATGTGCCGTCATCAATTAACTCATCGGACTCAAACTACTCAGAGGCAGACGAGTTTGCAAATGTAGCGCATGGGATGTCTGCTGAAGGTGGAGTAGCGAGTGACTAACCTACCACTGTGGAGGAGGCTCTGAGTGGAGACGATGCGGCCAAGTGGAAGGAAGCGATGGCGGACGAGTATCAGTCATTTCTAGATAATAAGTGCTGGACGTTGACTGATCTACCACAAGGGCAGAAACCAGTTAAATGTAAGTGGGTCTTTAAGGTCAAAAGAGGCCTAAATGGTGAGGTTTTGAGGTACAAGGCGAGGCTGGTGGCAAAAGGGTTTACACAGAAATACGGCGTTAATTATAACGAAACATTTTCACCGGTAGTTAGATATTCGACGATCCGTATGCTACTGGCTCTGGCTACTCAACTAAATATGGAAGTAGATCACATGGATGTCAAAACTGCCTTCTTAAATGGTGACCTTAAAGAAGTAATTTACATGGAACAGCCAAAAGGATATAAGAACGACGAGTTTCCAGATAAGGTACATAAAGCCGTGTATGGACTAAAGCAGGCATCGAGAAGTTGGTACGAGAAAATAAACAGCTCACTGGTTGAGAATTTAAAATTCAAGAAATTTTCGTCGGAACCTTGTGTTTATATAAAGCATGGTGGGGAAGGTAAGATGACTATCATTGCTTTATATGTTGATGATATCATGATATTTTCAAATGATCAGAATGAAAAGGCGACGATTAAATATCAACTAATGAAAGAGTTCGAAATGAAAGATCTAGGGCCGGCTCATCATGTATTAGGAATGAGGATACAGAGGGAAAACGGACAGATAACTCTTGATCAGTCAAACTATATTAAAACTGTTTTAGAAAGGTTTGGTATGAGTGATTGTAAGCCAGTCAGCACTCCAATGGAGACTGGTCTTAAGTTAACTAAAGCTGAGAAGACGAATGAAAGTTTCGAATACAGAGAGTTGATCGGCTGCCTCATGTATATAGCGGTGTGCACCAGGCCTGATATAGCGTATGTAGTGAGCACTCTGAGCCAATTCAACGACTGTTACTCTGAGTCTCATTGGAAAGCAGCTAAGCGCGTACTTCGCTATCTTAAGGGGACAATAGATCACGCTATTACGTACAAGAAGGGTAAAATGTCTGTTAGTGCGTATGTCGATGCAGATTGGGCGTCTTGTGAAGTAGATCGCAAGTCTGTAACTGGGTCTGTTTTCAAAGTCGCGGATTGTATTGTCTCCTGGGAGAGTAGGAAGCAAAAGACCGTTGCACTTTCGAGCACGGAGGCGGAATACATGGCTCTATCGGACGCTTGCAAAGAGGCCTTGTTTATAAGGAGTTTTCTTAATGAATGCCTTGGTGTAAATTACAATATAATAGTGCATAATGATAATCAGTCCGCTCAGAAGCTTTGCGCTAACTCTATGTACCACGCGAGAACGAAGCATATAGATGTTCGGCATCATTTCATCAGGGATATCGTGAGTGACGGTGTTATAAAGCTTGTATATCGGCGCACAGATGAGATGATGGCGGACTTGCTTACAAAGGCTTTGTCTAAAGATGTGACAGTAAAATATGTAGAACAGCTAGGGCTGTCAATTTTGTAATTGTTGTCTTAGGGTTGTCACAATATGTGTTTAATTTTTGTTTGATTCAGGAGTGTGTTTTAATTTGTGTTATTTTTCTGAATACTTTTAGTTTAAGGGCCGGTGTTGAGAATGTAAGTTAAAAAGTATTCTTTATGGTTTTTTATATACGTCAAGTATGTCACTTCAAAAACAATGTCGTACATGAATGTAATGTGAATCTTGTGGAATAAACGAATTTAGCCATAATAAAAATTACCTGCATTCGCAATCTTTATTGTACTGTACTTCTGTCTTGGCCCTCAACAAGGACGAATGTTGGGGCAAAGTCATATATGGTGGGCTATTTTCAACCGACTTCAAAAAAAGGAGGAGGTCTCAATTCGACCCGTATGTTTTTTTTTTTTTCTATGTTTGTTACGCGATAACTCCGCCAATTATGAACCGATTTGAACAAATCTTTTTTCGGCGTATAGGTAATACCTCAAGGATGGTCCCATTGACACCAGGTCAGGATCTGATGATGGGATCCTGGAGAAATCGAGAGAACTCTTCAAATATTATAGGCAGACCTATAGTGATTTTTATGTTTTTCATAATAACTCGTGCAAATGCACATGGTAAGCATAATATTGTGATGCGGAACTGCTGATGAAGACCACATATGGCCACCAGATCTGCTCAATACTAGGTACAAATACAATGCGTGGCTGACGGGCAGGCAACGCATAGCCTAAACCGGTGGACCTAGAGCCATGAAACTTTGTACAGGGGTTCCTTAGTCGCGTGGGGTAGCACTGATATAGGATTTACAAAATTAATTCCCCAAGGGGGGGGGGGATAAGGGGTTACAGTTAGTATTAAACTCAATCTAATCAAATAGGGTTTGTGGAAGTCGGTTTTTTCTAAAGTTTACTTTTTGTTTCAATTATCTTCATAATTTGCCAAAGTGAATCCCTCTGAGGTACTATATTTCTCTGTAGTCTATCGTTTGAAGCCCGTCAAATCCAAACCAGACAGTGCCGAGTTACGAACTACTGCTGCTTTGCCCAGATAAGCCTGGAGTTTAGCCCGTGTTTAGTTTCATTCCAATAATTTATACAGCGTTGGTAGTTCTCAAACGATAGTTCTGGAATGAATTGACTGGGATATTATAGAAGCTGAGATATCAAAGTCAATAGGAATACAAGAAGGTCTTGCTATCTGGTGAAATAGGTTCTTGTGCGTCTACGAAAAGTAGAAATAGCTATACCTTTGTGTAACTTAATTTTCTTTACATTGGAGTAGAATATCTGGATTTAAGTGGGCGTTACATTAAAATTTGTTGCTTGGGTTAAAATTCGTCTGACGCATCAATGTAGATACATACACATACTCGTACATACATATTATAGATCAAATTATTTCTCTTCTACAAGATTTCATATTTTTTACAAAGGCATTTAGGCTGTACATGTTTAGTGAATGTCGTCCAAGTGAACTTTCAATAAGACCAGTAAAATGAGGTATTCTAACTTACTTGCATGATGACGATTAGACGATCATGAAATTTTAACAGGCGTCCATGTAAAATCAGTATCCAGAACAAACAGATTTCTCGAAAGGGTAAACTATTAATTTGGCCTTCCTTGTCCGAAGTTAGGACAAATTAAGGTTGATTATATCGTCGGTTGAACTGGAATCAATATCGCCCGCGGGTTGTTTATTCAGTGTTAGCTTGTTGTAACTTGTTGTGTTTAAGTTATGCTGTTTAGATTACAACTAAGTTGTATTTTGGATAATGTTGTTTGGGAATTAATCGCCACAGCAAAGCTTGCGGTAGTATTCAGAAATGATATATTTTTATTTTTTATTAAGTAAGGCGTTAATAAATAAATTAGGAGGGGCATCGTACGTCTGTGCATGGTAGAATAAACAATAGATAGCATGTCTCTTTGAGATATTCTTGATACCATTTTACTATCTCAGTTATAGCAATGCCATGCCATGCCATTTTAATAATTTAAGTATATTTGATAAACTTGAGAATTATTATTGACATACAAAAAGTACTACTTACATTCGAAATTGAAATGTTTGTATTCAAAGAAAACAAACAAGAGGATACTTAGTGGCAGTATCCTACTCACGATGGCACTTGAATTCTTTGTTTAAACTCGCAAGAATGTGAGGAAGTGGTTTTAAGTTCCGGCGGTTCGCCTTGTTTTCAGCGTTCTCTCAGTCGACGAGAATCTCTTTCTTCAAAGTTTACGGACCAAAAAAATTTAGATTTGTGTGCTGCTGGATGTCTTGGTGGTTTGTGTTATATTGATAAATCTCGGGCTTTATTTTCAAAAATTTATCCTTAAAAAAATAGCTTACGTATTTATATGATTTATTCTTTCTTTCGAAGCTTTTAGAATTGTGTTCACATTCACGACTTCTCAACAAGACGGCACACATAATTAATTAACGTCATCCAAACATAAGCGGAACTCAAAATAACGATGACTGGTCAAAATTCAGATTCAAACACTGTAACTCAAGATAAAACCGACGTCCCTCAACTAAACTGCACTGTAATTTAATTTTAAAGTCGGGCGAGCTTCAAGTAGTCTGGCCCCACAGCCGGCCCCACAGACCAGAATATCCTCTTAATAAATCTGCTACTTAACCTACGTCCGGGGTTCGAATCCCGACGGAGCCGGCTCCGGTCCGAATTAGCCGAAGAGCACTGAGCGCTGACCAACGGAAGTTTGGCTTAACTATCTAATTGGCAAGAATTTGGTGCTATATCTTGAGGAACGCGTGAATTGAAGAGTTTGTTTTGAAGCTAGGTCCTTTGACCTTAATTTATTAAACATTACCTATTTGGAAAGAATGACTAGTTCATCACTTCTAGTGATGAACTAGAAGTTATAAATAAGAGTTACTATACTACATTTTTACTCATGTCTAAAAATATTTTTTTATTCTTGATATTTGAATATCAATCACGGTATATTTAGTGTAATTTAAACTACTGAAACCTCTACACCGTTTCCATATATGTATACATTTTCACTACATATAGGTACCTAATGCTTTGTATTCAAATGAATCAACCCATTATATTGAATTGAAGCCTCAAAATATCGCATTCAGTCACGTATAGCCAACTATCGTCAAAGGAGGAACTAATCCCAACTATGATTAATTGAATTTGGCCGTGCCTGGACTCAAACCCGTTACCGTCTGGAGAGGCTTGGGGGGTGAACTTAGCAACGTGCCTTCAGGGCTTATTATCGATTCCTGCACCTGATTGATTGTCCAGGTGTGCGGCTGGGCTATTTGGAAACTAAATTTAGTGTTTCAAAAGTTAGCTACTGAATTTATGAATATTCCGCTACAAAGTGGACAGATTAACAGAATTTTCTATATTTTCCCATTGCGTGGCATGCAAATATATAAAACATACTATAGAATAGTGTTTTTGTTTTCTATTAGATGATTCACTTTGATTTTAATATCTTGCATTATAAAGGTGTACTTATCTGGTTTATTTTACTACGAAATTAATATACCTCTACATGTGTAATTTTATTTCCTGAAAAAATCTTGGGCCATATGAAAAATGAAATGTATTTATTACCTGTCATTGGAAAGATGCATTAACCCCTTCGGTTCCTCTCCTGGCCTCAGAACAATAATAGTTTTATGCTCCCTGGTCGAAAATATTTGACATTATTAGGGGAAATTAAGTTTTCATCCCCTTGCAATATACATTAATAGAATGCATATTATATATTTATGTATGCAACCTTTTAAATTTATTATTGTACACATGGGTCTACCCCCGCTCAGCTATCAACCTCTCTCTTATCGAAACTTGGTTTGTTGGAAGAGATCTCTTTTTAGAGATAAGCTCGCCATTAACTTTTATTTTTATTATAATAAGATTAATTATATTATTTTTTTATATTCGAGTTACTTATTTTTCTTTATTAATAAATTATTTAAAATTAAAATGATTTCAAATTAAAAAAATATATATATATATATTACGTTTACCGTGTTTTGTTACCTTTTTTTGTGTGCAATAAAGAAATTATGAAAAATTATGAAATAATTGACGTCTTGGTATAATTGACGTCTTGGTATAATTGACGTCTTGGTATAATTGACGTCTTGATATAATTGACGTCTTGGTATAATTGACGTCTTGGTATAATTGACGTCTTGGTATAATTGACGTCTTGGTATAATTGACGTCTTGGTACCCACTGTCAAAGATTTTTCCACGCGAATGCACTTATGTTAACATATTCTTTCCAATAGTAAAACTAAAAATTATACTTCTCTTCATACTTTCGGCTCATTGTTGCAAAACTGATAGCTACTGGCTATCATTAATTTGTAATACCTAATTGTTGGCTGACTTTTTTTTGCAAAACCATTTTCTTCTCTTAGTATTCCTATAAAATGGCGCCTGACTCTCGATTGTTTGCTTCAGCTGCGTCACCCCTTCAGTTGAGGTCATCCGGCGGCAGGGTCCGGCCCAGGAGACGCGAGTAAGTTTTCGATAGTTTAAGCGGCTTCAGTATTTACTGGCTAAGTTCACGGGTCGGTTTGACCAAGTTTGTCCGACCGCGGGGGAAAACCGTATAAGTATGTTAACGTGTTGCGAATAATGCGGGCGGGTTAATGGGAGTATAAGTAAGTATGTTATATCGTATACTTGTAGTTGTGGAACGGGAATCGGTTTTCAAGCTTGTATTTTTTCACTGAAATCTGTCTGAATATATGATACCCATGACGTCCGATAAATCGCGCGGACTCAAGCTTCCTGATGCTAATGATCCTAGCTTGCGTCCGAATTTTTGGACGTCATTCGGCCCACTAGGACCTAATGCATAATCAAAAGGTTATGCTACTTCTTTGAAGTAAAGGAAAATTATCGTTAGTACCTATCATACGGAATGTAATACGGTAAATTATTATATTTCATTAACTTTAGATGTCAAATAGTTACTACACTTAAATGTAGGTTAGGTACCATAAATCGTTGTTTCCGAAAGTCTCGCCATTGAGTACACCGCGAGACAGATATGACGTTATCTACGAACACACTCGCTATTCTCGAACTCGAAATTCCGAGGCTGTTTCAGTCACTTCCTGAGCCTTCAGTAACTTACACAATAGACACTGATAAGTTCATCTGTACAATATGTACAACTATTTGGCGAGATAGTGCCGGGGCAATTAAAGCGTGTCATGTGCTGAATAACATGAACGTGGGTTCTACCTACCTAGATGCTATTGTCATATGCTGACTACTACAACATTGTGTTTTACTTAGATGTGTACGTACAGCGCCATTCTTTCGAAATATCGGTAAATAACTCGACTCTTTTAGCAACTTGACTTGTGGTTGTATCATATCTACAAAAAATATGTCAAGTGCAAGTTGGACTCACACACAAAGAGTTCCGTACCATTGTTCAAGAAGAAACACAACAATAACAGTACACGTCTGTTGTATGAGGCTCAGATTCTCTCGAGGAACTAATGAAAGATTGGCTTGCTTAGGGTACGGAATCCTAAACGGCGAATTTTGATAGAAACTTGCTTATTTCTTTTCGATCGCTCTATGCAAATTTTCCGTCAAAACCACTACTAAAAGGTGTAATTTTTATTTACTATTTCAGCCCAAAGTTTCAAACACAAACTCGATCAAAATTCCACAGCATCTTTACAAAATCTCGTCGCGGATTTCCAAACAGCATATTATGCAGCGCTGTGTCACAGTGCGGTTTGTTCACAAAGCACGCGGCCACAATCCGTCATTCCCCGCGCCGCTGTTGTCACAGCGATGCACTGGCTGCATCGCAAGCGGGTGCAAAACTGCAAATGCTGTTCGACGCAACAAATTGCTTCGAGTGGGCTGAAATCGATTGCGGTTTCGGCCCTGTTTTAAGCTTAGAAGTTATTATATTAGAGTCAAGATTAGTGCCCATTAATGTCCGCACCAAGGGACATGGCCTTTACACGAGTAAGATTGAGCCATACTCCACCACGCTTGCTCAATGCGAGGTTAGTCAAAACTAAACTAGTAAAATGTACTAATTTGTAATGTCTGTATTCTCTAGATACTCTCACCCGATCCCGATACATTTTTACTAATATATGTATACAGGAAGTAAGTAAATCTTATAGCAGCGACGAAGGCAACCGATGGCGCTCTTTTATCTTCAAATATTCAGTTAACCTCGTTTACCTCGTTGGTTATCCAGACGGAGGAGTGGACTGCACATGCCTACACTCCCTCGGATTCTGTTACGCGAACTACATATAAAAGCCAGTTACAAAAATAGAAAAAAAAAGCGTTTAAGATTAAAGACAATACTTACTTGCTCTTTTAATAGCAATAGCGTCATGCCTTTTCCCATGCGGGGTGGCAGGTACTCAATTTTGTGTGACAGGGGACAGCCCATCGCCGCAGCTGAACCAACATTTATCACATCAGCAAATAGACCTTTCTAATTAAATATAGTCTTTATTTTTGGCCGAATCATTTGAAACAGTCGTAACGCGTATTATGTACCTAATTCAATTGACAACTCAAACAGTGTTTCCTAAACACGCTACGCACAAGTTACACCTTGCGTTTTTCCCTCGTGTTGTATGTAACAGTCGCCTGCGCCACCTAAGCCGAGGTTGGTCAAGATAATTCAGTTTGAGTCGCATTTTAATCGAGTTATGTGGACGCAAAGTCGCCGGCATCGACGCTGCGGGCGAATGAAGCATCACGGTTAATTCAACGTGACGTGTTGGCGGCTTGGCGCCCAGTGATGTTTTTTTTTTGTTTTGGATTTCCTATAAGTACCTATTTGTAGTTTTAGGGTTAGAGGAAATATTTAAAACCAATATAGACGCCTGAAAGTGTTTCCTTTTCAATTAAGAAATTTGCGAGTACGGTATACTTAGACAACCCTTATTTGGACATTTTTTTATGAGTGAGTTGGTGTTAGAGTTATTTAAAATAAATAAATAAATTTTCATTTCACTTTTTTATTTTATTTATTTACTGGCATCTTATTACGAACAGAGTTTCATTTAGGTTTGTATGTGGTGTTATCTACTCATTATACAGTTTTTTTTAATTTTAATTTTCATTTTTATTTCATTTCAACAAACAAATAGACACTTTACCAAGTAGAGCGATTCTGCAGACTTTCAATTTAATAATACAATAACAGTGTGAAAATTTTGTATTTCCGATACATACAAACCCTTAAATATAAAACCTACCTACCTTATATACCTCTTCTTAAATGAAGTCGGTAAAAACAGAATATTACCGATCCAACAAACTTTACACACCAAAAGTACAGTCGCACGGAAAACTGCGTAGCAAACTCTACCTCAAATTTTCTAACGAGCTAATAATTCGGATGCGGGCACAGCCGGTCGTGCTACCATAAATATCTAGAATAAACACATATTAGCACCGGTCACGTTGCATACTGTTTGCCTTCGACCTAAAACAACACGCGTTTGCCGCGATGGACCGAATTTGTTACTGGCAAATTTGCTTGCTGACTCAGTGACCGCTGTCCGGTGGTGTACTAGCGGGGTGAAAATTCTCTAAATCTTCTATTGAACACTAGTACTGGGAATCTGAACTTGATGGTGATTGACATTATACGCGTCGGTTACCGTACAAAAATCGTTTACAGACGAAGGTTTTATTGATAATGACGCGATATTTTATATCAATCAGAATGACACGTATGTATCTATGTATTTTCAAAAGCAGTATATTATGATTTGCCCGTCAAACTAATACGTGCTAATAAAAAGGCTTTGTAGACGCCATGCTCAATCTATAATTATTTTATCGATATCCAAATTTTGTGAAAAGGAGTAAAATTCGCAGCACTTTTCTCTATATTTGTACCAAAATCGTGTCTGTGCTTAAACAGACAGAATACATTGTCAATGTGTTTTATATAATATTTTGTTGGATAATTAAAACAACGAAATAATTTTATTCGTATAGAGATATTATTTTAGGCAATGTACACACGACATTACTTTGTTGACTTTTCAATTAATTTTAAATAATGCTTCGGATCTTTTATCGGTTGTCATCCAAAATAATAATCACTCTCACTTATTGTATACATACGTAGTTTGTGTAACCTAACGAATATCTGCTACTATACGGCTTTACTTACTCAACAGTCAACAAAGCAAGTCATTATATATTTAATTCTCCGTCAGACTTCTATCAGAAAACAAGTTTAAGACACAGAGTTAATAATAAATGAGGTGCTAATTATCAACATACGCGAAAATCGTGAGTGCAGGAAAACTCGCAGTTGAAATATTTAACGATCAACAGTTTGATTTACGAAGGGTTCTACAGGCTTTGTATCTTAATTTGAGAAAATAGTTTCTGTCAAATAATCATAACTAGTGGCTCTGTGAGCTGTAGACCTCGCGAGTATGTCGGTGGGAAAGCTGAACTGCTAACACACAAACTTATGAATGCACTTGGTTAGCTCTATACAATACAAAACAATACAATAAATCTTTATTTCAGGACATAAAAATCCCATATCCATATATAGATTAAAACTAGACATAAATATGAAATATAACAATATTAACTAGCCTAGCTAGGGATTTTATTCTTCGGTCTCGCTTCCCTATAGCGTCGGTAGACGATGCCCTCCGGCCAGTAATCTATGTACTGCATCGGAGACGCTTCGCTCGCTCGGTCAAAACAAATAACCCAAATAATTTTCTTTCAATAACAAATACAAACTTATGAATGTACCTGGTTACGTACATGCAGTATGAAAGTAGCCGCACCAATAACTACATTTTGCGATCTAAAATACAACCTTTTACGTAAAATTATATAGTCTGTTTCACTTTGATGGTCTTTACAAATCCAACGACACCTCATTTGTAATATCCATCGAGCCGTTTGGGTTGTAGCGATTTTTTTACATTTTAAAACCCCATATCTCCGCCATTTTGAAAAAAAATCAAAAACTAGCTCAAAAAAAAATATATTAATTGATCAACCTACTCACAAAATTACACGCGAATCGGTTGAGAAATGCGCCCTGTAGAGGAGAACAGGAAAGCAAACAATTATACGAAAGCTTTTTGACCAATCCTGAAACGGAGACGCTTCGCTCTTCGCTCGCTCGGTCAATTACAGTTGACTGCGACATGCTTATTACGTCATCGTTTGAGAAGTGACTTGTTACCCTAATTATTTTAATTAATTATCTACTCTCATGTCATAAAGTTCGAATTACAAACTTGAAATCGAATTAAATACTTTGAGGCAGGCAGGAAGATTTAAACAAAGAGGTTCATTGATCTGAGGTTTGATAATGTGACCCATGCTACGCGAATGCGCTGTGATATGCTGCATGGGTTTTGGGAGCAACAAAAAGTCAACGTGACGTGACAACCTTTTGTTGTGTCTAAGCATTGATTTATGTAAGTAAGTAAGTAAGTAATCTTTATTTGTAATTTCGTAATTTTCTTTATTGTACTCACATGACAGTAAAAATAGCTTAACATAGAAAAAATATGTACAAAGGCGAGCTTATCTCTAATAAGAGATTTCTTCCAGCAAACCATGTTGGGTAGGAGACGGAGATGATAGGTAAGGGGAATTTATTCGTAGTAAAAATATACATAACAAGGAGATAGTTTAGTCGAATACTTTCATAACTAGACTCATAGGTAGCCCGTATTTATGAAGTAGGCCCGCGCCTCTATGGAAATATTGTTGTGTTTTAACTTTGATTTTTGTAAGAGAGACACATAAGTATGAGAGTAGATAAAGTAGTGTATGAAACTGCACATAACTAGGTATTAAAACTCACGTGGGATACTATTAAAAACCTCGCCTGTACGGCTCGGTTTTTAAACACCCACTTGTGTTTTAATACCTCATTATGCAACATTTTCATAAACTACTATAAATATTATATTTTTACTACGTGTACCTATGCATTACAATGCTCTTAAAGTATTTTTTTAAATAGCTGCAACTACATTACCTACGTATTACGTAGTAGTATTACGAATCAAACATGTATACAGAATCGGTCGGAATCGGAGCCACACGTTGAATCTTTTCTGTTCGTCTCGTAACTCGTAAATAATTTAGTATAGGTATATCAAACTCCTTTATCGAAATGTTTTAGTGGAGAAAATGGATCGCTCTTAAAATGTAAAGATAGAAATTGAAATTTTACATTTTCTTACAGTTTTATTTTATTATTTCTTTTACGTAGGATTTTATTTGGTTGGCCGTTTTATATTAGGAAACTTGTATGTATGTATACTCTGAATATAGCGCTAGTCCCACCCAACTGCACCACGTCGTTCGTGTACAAACCCAGCTTGCCACCTAAATTATACAACCCCATGAAAATTATTAGATTATAAGGCCCCACAAATAACCAGCTCGAGGAGGCCGATTTGCCATAACTTCCAGTAGTTTCTGACAGAACATGACCGATATTCTCAAGCCCATTTGCATGTCCGTCTCTTGAATAAATTACTCGTACCTGCTCGAAGGTTGAGCCTCTATGAATATGTAAGGCGATTGCTCCCAAATCTTAGTCCAATTAGGCGGGGAGGGTCATTAGATTCCTGGCTTGATTACTACTGCCAGATTTGAGATGGATGCTGAATTCATATACATATTAATCTAGCCAACTTACTATATCTTCTCCGGTGTACGTTAAGAGCTAGGCTTAATTAAGACTAACGGCGGGCGTTTCAAATACCAATTCTTACAAGGAACTGTGCATTTGCATTATACATATAAAATTACATAAATAGAAAAAAATTATCAGCAGTTGGTATAAATAAATTTTGTTACACGCAATAACGTTTGAATCTCAGACCAAAATGAGAAATGGAGTAGATAATTATATGACCATATATAATAGTTTCTATAAAACGGCATAATATCATATCTCTTTTTAATTTTCTAAACATCCCCCAGACACCCAGATTGCCATCTGGACCAGGCCCCCGATTCTCGCGCTATCGAGATCATCTCCCCAGTCGAGATATCGATTTTGATACCGCCTAAATCAGTCGAAAACGATCTCGATTTAAATTTATTTCGATCGAAAACGGGTCGAAATATCTCGGTTGGTCGAAAGGCTAGTCTTAAGAAAAGCTTTTTCTTGTTTTTAACAGAGATTTCGGTATCTCAAAATCGATACCTATTTTGACCATGGACATGATCTCAGAATTGGCCAGAGTTGCCCCCCGCCCATAATTTCTCAAGCGCTAATCGCCACCGACATCGTTGCTCACTGTTATCTTAGGCTAAGAAGATTTGTTGCAGCCAACGACGTTTATCGGTACGTAAGAAGTAAAGGGCTCGGGCCCATCCCGAGGCAAAGGGCCGAAGGGCTAAGTGAGATCCCACTTAGGCAATTATCTGAACAAACCCGTCAAGACGGCAGTGATGTACGGTCGTCCGTATGGTATATTGTAACTGTGTTGTTTTCGTGAGGGTGTACCTTCATACATAATTTGTATAGCAGATTACGCTTGTTAAAGACTAAAGTGTATTTTGGCATGAAAACTGAGAGTGTGGTATTATTTCAGCTGGATAGCATCTTAACAAAATCTAATATTCAACACTTGCGAACATTTCACTGTTTATCTAACAAACACATCTGATTAATGGTTTTTTTCAAGAAAGTTACAACAGATGTTACCGTACGTACTGCTAAAAATAGGTAGTCAGATCTTAACAACGAGTGAAGCTTCACTAATTTCAGCTCTCTAACAGACAAAGGAGAAGTATGTCATACCGTAGCTTGAACAAATTTAACTTGGTTTAGCTAGACTGGAGTCGAGAAGTGCCCCTTGAACTTACAAGTGAAGGAATGCTGGTTACTCGAGCCTTTGATTTATTAGCTACTAGAGAAGGCTTCTTGAACTAAAACTGTACCCCATCCAAAGTGCAAGGAAGTAGGGAAATGTCTTAAGTTTGGGCTCGCTAACAATGCGTAATAATACTTGTTTTAAAAAGTGTTGCAAATTTTCTAATCGTGATGCCGTATCTATATAGAGAGTGCATAGCAACTCAATGATCTGGGCAATAGACGTTCAGGTGGAAGCAGAAAACCGATGAGGATTGGATTTGTTTGTCGAGACTGCTGTTTGAACAGTTCCTGAATAGTTTCTTGTTAGGGTCTTGTATTGGTAGACTGTATTAGTAGAATCTAGATAAAGACGACGCAGCCTTTGGCAATACACAATACTGTTTCTGAAATACTTATCAATATAGCAGGATAACTGACTAACCCTGAGTTGCACGAAACGAATTTGTTTAAGTAAGTTTAAGCAACGTGTAGAAACAAATTACATTCCTATAAGATTCTTGCGATTATAAGTTAAATGATAACTTTTTTAACTAAACTTAAAGCGACTTTGGCTAATATTAGTAGGTACCTTTATTTTTTTGTAAGGAAGCTCTTGATAGAAGTATAAATCAAGGTATTTTGAAATACATTCTCTACAGTCTGCGCAAACAAAGAACAAATGGAAACTTTTCCTTTTGACGCAACCAACTGCAGGAACAGAAACAATTGAGCATTTACAAAGTTCTGAGTTTCTCAACAGCGGTCTTGTTGTGAAGCTAATTTAATAATTACTCAAGTGATTTGGCTTCTTCTGCTAAATATATCTGGGAACTTGGAGTGGCCACGTGATTTGTTGAGGAAATCGACAAGGAAATTTTAATGGGAACTTAATCAAGGTTTTGAAGTTTCATCATGTGTTTTAATGTATTCTACAGGTGTTTCCTCCTACCTACATAATTATACTAAGAGATTGGAGTAGTAGTAAACCGGTACGTTTTTAGGGTTCCAATGCTTGAAAGGAAAAAAAAGGAATCCTTACAGAATCACTTTGTTGTCAGTCCGTTCCGTAGCGCAGCGCGCAAATCGCATGCGACGAAAACGTCTATATGTGAAAGGTCTCTAAAATAGTAGCACTACGGCCAATTTACAACACATAGCTACCAGACTCAAATATTACTCGGTCTCAACCCAGGTTATTGGACATCCAATAAATCCAGCAACCCGATATGAAGACACTCCTGTTCTACCGGCAACTGGATACTGTTTGTGCGATATCAGATTCTCGAGTTCATACGCCACTTGAGTGTAAAGGGTCCACAATTAATTCTTGATTGATTCACAAAGCTAGTTGGAATTCCTCCCCTGTCCCCCTACGGGTTATTCGCGTTTCGGCCTGTTTCCCTAACAGTTTTTTTTTAATTTAATAAAGGAAATCACATGAAATACGAATGCAAACCCAACAAAAAAAGTATAAATCGTAATAGTGGTAACGTTTTATTCCCGATACAATCACACATTTAGAACAGGTCAGTAGGTTGAATCGACAATATTTTTGTGTATAGGGTGTCTCAAGAATAGCCCGTTACCCATCTTCGCCCCCGCTACCCCCACCTGTCTGTACATGTGAACATCAGACAAAGATACGAAGTTAGCGTCAGCTAAGGTTTGTTGTGCAAAATTTATATGAAACTTTGCTTCAGATTGTGTTTTGGTGCCGGGTGGATGAGACGAACTCGAAGTTTTTGGTGAGATTATGATGTGGGATAAAGGGTGAAGAAACTCCACTCATAGAAATCACAACTTCAAGCAAATTCAAGCAAATAAACGCTACCTTACTTTACTTTACTTACTTTTAAAAAAACAACTTTCTAAAAAGATTTTTATTGTTGGTCTTTTTTACCTTATGATTCTGGTGAACCAACCCAGACAATGTATAAGTATATACCGTTTGGTGGCATAATACCGTTATTATCTGCTTAGATATGAAAGACAGATCTCACTGTTGGGGTAAGATATCTCTGTTAATGATATCTCTATTTTATTGGTGAGATTACTTTGAATTAATAAAACTAATTAAAAAAAAGTAATTGGCTTTCTTTCTATTTAAAGTGCGTTTGCTTGCTATGCCATATTGACAAGTGAATATTAAAAAGTTAACAATAGTGCTGGGAAACGTACTAGTGTTGCCCAAAGATCGGTTGATCGTCAATCTCAAGTGGGCACATTGTGCCTCTGTCAACTCATATGGGAAAAACTGTGATGCTAAGTTATGTTGTTATCTAACTGTTGATTTATTAATTAGGTACGTGATTTGGCCAGCAGTAGGACAAGACAAAGGTTCCAAGTAAAGAAATTCCAATCAAGAGATTCGGCACAGTAACCCCGCACGTACAAAGTGACGTGCGAACTGCTACTAAGATATTCTCGACGAGCTGACGTCTTCGCGGCCGCCACTCTATTATGCAGGAGCCAGACACGGGCTTTTTGTTCGCCGCTTTACCTGGATTTAATGGATTTAAATACGACGCGTAGAGCCGGTAATTATCCTGAAAAGTATTTAAATAAGTTGAAATATAGATGGGTTGTTTTTCGCGGGAATAAAATAAAACGCACTTGCCAGGAGAGCATCAGATTTTTCGTTGTATTGTCATCCTAAAAGTAAGTATCAACAATTTTATAGGTGTAAGTGTAAGTATTCTAGTTCTAGTATCTGTGCAATGTAAATAGCTATTTCGTAACCTTACCTGTAATTTAAGAAAAAGAAAACCTGGGTTTTTCCTGACAACACACCTACTCTAAAATCACCACCTAGGCCTAGGGTCTACAAAACCCTCGTTTAAAAAGTCAAGTTGCATAATACGGTGAAACGACACGCATATGGCACGGAGGGAGGAAGCGACGCGCATAAATCTCTGCGACGCGGGCGCCGCCGCGGCCGGAAACGGAAGTTCTCCCGCGTCGTTTGCCGCATTGTGCTATCGGCCGCCCGGCGGTGCGGACGTGTCTTTGTATGCCTCACTTTATAGCCGCTTTCATTCACAAGATACGACACTCGCCCTATCGTCCAGAGAACTACATATATTGTTGGGTTACCCGATAGCGCGCTGAAAGATGGCATTGTTCACTTTTATGCCACCTGAAATAGGGAGTTCATATTTTGACCGTTTACCAAAAAGCTACTTCAGGAATTTGCATGATTTATGTACTGGATATGTAAAATTGTTTGCAAAGTATAAAAACATGCTTAATTTTAATGTCGGTACGCCACCTGCCACATCCAGAGCGGGCTAATCGCGAAACCATTTAAAGGCAACATCAGTCGACGCGTCGGTCGCAGTTATTGCGGCGGGCTGAATTTTAAACGGGAAATAAACGTTGCGTGCCATGCCGTCACCCGGCGAATTAAAACCGACCGCCGGATCGGAAAAAAGCCGGACTTTCCCGGCCGAAACAGAAAACAATAACGATAAATGCTTATGCAAATTGAATTTGTTCGGCGCGGCTACAAGTATCGGGTGGTTGCGAGGTTTTGGTTTTGATTGTCACTGATAGTGCGCTGATTTGTATTCTACGAATTGTTCCCAACCGATCCGTAGCGCAATTTACAGTAAACTGAAAGTGGCGTCGCTACGAAGTAAAAGAAAGATCACAATCTACGCGTAACTTAACTTATGTCTCGGTCGTATTCATTATAGAAGTAAAAAAATGGCTTTCATATGAACATTTTCGAAGGTTTTATACAAATAGCATTTACCCGTATCTTTTATTTAGCGCAAAGCGACTGTTGTTGGCAAATGCTACTTCCTAACAGCACACCCCGCCCTCAACCGCAATAGCAGTTTTACCCAGATAACTATTTCGCACCGCAGTAACTCCACTTCCTCAATATGTATGAAGGAGAGTCCCGGCGCACTCGTCATCAATCTCAAAGTTATAAATAAAACAATAAAAGGTAAAACTTCCCGCGAGGGGCAACTTCACCGCAATATTGGACTGGAGGAAAATCCACTTATTGGAATAATATGTAGATTATACCTAATATTGTGTAAGGGCTCGTCGATACTTCATCACACGCGTTTGGTTCACGCTTGTGGTAATTTATCGCACTGATCGATAGCTGGTCGGATTGTATTAGCTTCTTATTGCTTGGGGTGGGCGTAAATAAATATTGAGAACTGTAGAAATGGACAATTTGGTTTTTCTGGTCTATTTTGTGTTATTGACTGCAGTGTTGGTCATGTTAATCAAGAATGGGGCAGTCAACAGTATGAATGGGCATTTGATTTTTTGTATTGGTTTTAATACATTACCCTAATACCCTATTACTGAGACTGCTGTCCGTACGTCCGTCCGTCCGTCCGTCCGTCCGTCCGTCCGTCCGTCCGTCCGTCCGTCCGTCTGTCTGTCTGTCTGTTTGTCTGTCTGTCTGTCTGTCTGTCTGTCTGTCTGTCTGTCTGTCTGTCTGTCTGTCTGTCTGTCTGTCATCAGGCTGTATCTCATGAACCGTGGTAGCAGTTGAAATTTTCACAGATGATGTATTTCTGTTGCCGCTACAACAACAAATACTAAAAAACAAAATAAATTTAATATTAAGGGGGGCCCCATACAACTAACGTGATTTTTTGCGGTTTTTTATAGATAATGGTACGGAACCCTTCGTGCGCGAGTCCGACTCGCACTTGGCCGGTTATTTCTCATATTTATATTATTTTGTTCACGAATACCTCAGAGAATAAACAGCTAGAACTTATGTCATTAAAAATAATATCTATATTATTTATTACTAGTGGCTCTGTGAGCTGTAGACCTCGCGAGTATGTCGGTGGGAAAGCTGAACTGCTAAAACACATAAAAAAATAACCCAAATAATTTTCTTTCAATAACACATACAAACTTATGAACCTGGTTACGTACATGCAGTATGAAAGTAGCCGCACCAATAACTTTGTAAACTACATTTCGCGATCTTTTATACAACCTATTGACTTTTTACTAAAATTATATAATCTGTTTCACTCTCATAGTCTTTACAAATCCAACGACACCTCATTTGTTAATATCCATCGAGCCGTTTGGGTTGTAGCGATTTTTTTACATTTTAAAACCCCATATCTCCGCCATTTTGAAAAAAATCAAAAAACTGGCTCGAGTAAAAAATTCTATTTATTTTTTCAACCTGCTCACAAAATTTCACGAGAATCGGTTCATAAATGCGACCTGTAGAGGAGAACAACCGGACATACAAAAGCATTTTTGCCCAAACCTGAAACGGAGACGCTTCGCTCGCTTCGCTCGCTCATCTGTTTCACTCTCATGGTCTTTACGAATCCAACGACACCTCATTTGTTAATATCCATCGAGCCGTTTGGGTTGTAGCGATTTTATCTCCGCCATTTTGAAAAAAAACAAAAAACTGGTTCGAGTAAAAAATTCTATTTATTTTTCCAACCTGCTCACAAAATTTCACGAGAATCGGTTCATAAATGCGACCTGTAGAGGAGAACAACCGGACATACGAAAGCATTTTTGCCCAAACCTGAAACGGAGACGCTTCGCTCGCTTCGCTCGCTCGGTCAATTATTATTATTCATTTATTATCAGATACAGGATCCATAGTAGGTACAATAGGCAATAACATTATTCTTATCTAAGAGAATATATTACAAATTACATAAATAAATTAAATCGATAAATTATCCATTAATACATATACAAAATTAATGAAACTGAAACAGAATGTCAAGTTACTAAATGTCAATATAAATTCAAAATTATCAATTAAAAATCAGATAACTGAAACAAAATGTCAAATTACTAAATGTCATTAAAAATTCAAAATTCATCAATTAAAAATCAGATTTACTGAAACAAAATGTCAAATTACTAGATGTCAATATAAATTCAAAATTATCAATTATAATCAGATTTACTGAAAAAACAAAATGTCAAATTACTCAATGTCAATATGAATTCAAAATTATCAATTAAAAATCAGATTAACATTCTTATCCAGTGGAGGGTGAACGGGCTATCCCACCTCTCCGAGAAAGCATTCAGGATTTTGTTTTTGCTGCCACGCATTCTACCCAGTAGTGAAGCAGCCCTTTTCCGCATTATAGCGTGAAAACCGTCAGTGCGCGCTTCGGCAAACATTGCCGATGCACTGCAGAAGCGTGGCAACCCTAACAACCTCCTAAAGCCGTTATTATACTGGATGCGCAGGGCGCTGAAAGCTTTCAGCGTATATCTGACCCACAGACTGCTGGTATAAAAATATTGACAGTAAGCTTTAAAAAGAGTTATCTTTACTTGTACTGAACACCGAGCAAATCTGCGAGCCAGCATATTACTTCTAACTGTCAACGCCCTACGCTCCCTTTCTATATCAGACTCATCTCTTAAACGTTCGTCCACTATGTGTCCCAGATATTTAAATTCGGTTACCCGATTCAGCCTATAAACAGCACAAGTATTTCTTTCCGACCACATCAATCTTACTTTCCTCACAGCATCGCAGTGTATCCTCAAAATAATACGAAACAGCGACCGAACAAAAGCATCAATAGTTCGTGAAATAGAGTCAGTATAAGTTATTTATGATAAACGACATAAATCACTTGCTTTAACGCACGCGCAGTCAGCTTACGATAAAATGGGAGTCAAACGAAATGGACATAGATATGTTTCGTCATAGAGCAGAAACTTCATTAACCCATCCCGCTTGTGTTGACATATGTACATCTTTTCTGCTTAAATTATTTAAACAGACCTATGAATGAAGGTGTGATTTATTTATACGCATTAAAAGATACAGCTTTTAAACAAAAGATGAAATCACAAATCAACTTAGAAGGCATAAAAAATACTCTTTTGATACCAAATTATCAAACACAGAAAGTCATGAACGGAACTCCCTGTTTCTTGGGAAAACAAAATAAATGTACCTTGGCGTAACCTAAAATAAGCCATTGTCCCCGATTCTATAAAACTCTATTTCTATGGTGCCAAACGAATCGAATAAACTTTTGTGTGATCGTCGAAAGTGATACAGCGTGGTAATGTCGAAAGTTCAACATTCTGCTTCAGGGAAAGAATACGATTTGAATGATTTATTGTGCTAAAACTTTGTTGCTCCGGCGGGCTCTTTTAGACAAAGCGGATAAGGGAAATTAGTATAATGAGATGTGACAGAAGTTGTGTGTGTTTAGTTTCTTTAGTGATTTTAACATACATCAAAAGTCTTCACAAATTAAAAGGCCCGTTTTGACAGTTCACGCCCATGAAGTTTTAACCCCTAACGCGTAGGTAAAATAGAAGCGGTTTTCCTAGGTGCAACTTGCACGCTTTGCTTGTACGCAACAGTTAGCTTTTATTACCTTCGCATTAGGGGTTAAAACTTCATGGGCGTGAACTGTCAAAACGGGCCTTTTATTTATGAAGACTTTGGCAAGTAACAACAAACCGCTCTCAGCTGAGTTGTCTCAAAAGACCACGGAGTAAGTCACAGTGACGGCTACGCCATATCAATTTCACGCGCTTGAGATGGCTCTCAGAAATGAGAGTGATTTATTATTACGGGCCCTAGTATTAACTGGTAATCGGAAATATACCGTATTCATTATACATATTATACATACAATGATGTATTTGTGTGTATTCTTACAGTGAATAAATGTTGATTATCTATCTATCTATCTATCTATCTATCTATCTATCTATCTATCTATCTATCTAGAGCGGTGTTGAGACTTACGGTAACTTTAACCTATAAGTTACATGCCTCTACCACCCCGTGTGGAAAGACACATTACGATATTAATGACTCAAAAATATTGTTCACTTGTATTTTAACAATGATCATGAGAGATCTTAGACTTTTTAAATCTGTACTACTTAAAAGACCTAATCCACACTTTTCTCACCCTCACCCCTAACAATGGTACGAAACGTATTCTTCCTTACCTCATCTTCCGGTCTATATGCCACTTGTAATGCATTTAATATTTCATGATATCGCTTCGAGCTCTATCGATATCTGTGGCACCATAAATAACGAACAAAAAAGCGAACGCCGCGCCGCCGCCGCGCGCCGCCGGGGGGAATGGGAATCGCTCATCAATTTAATATTAGCCTTCTAATGCATTGTGATTTTTTGGTTATTTAGTACCATTTGTAGTTGCGTGGAAAAAAGTATTTATTGCGTATCTGGGTTTACATTTGAGGAGTGTCTGTTCAAAAGGTCCTATTTCACTTTGGCAAGATTATTTTTTAATATTATTTCCGAAACGGTAACTTAAATCTCATACATATCTGTTAAAATTCTGTGCAAAAAGCACGTATTTCCAATATAAAAAATCTTAAAATCTGACGTTCCGAACAAAACTGAAATTTCTCTTTAGAAAACATGTTTTGATCAAAACTTTTATTTCATTTTTTTAGTTTCCTGTAAAATTTGTAAAAATGGAAATAGGACCTTTTGAACAGACACTCCTCATTTAGTCTTATTTAATTATTAGATATGATTTAAATTTTGTGTGCGGCTCCGTTAAAAAAAAACACGATTTTGCTCAGACTTAGATCAGCGTAGCAATATTACATGTATTTTGTTCTCTAAGCTTATACGCCTTACGAAGTAGCCAAACTTCTCGGCAATATTTGCCATTAAGCTAGATGGTGTTAAAAGTATTCCGTAGATAGCTCACAAGCAATAGATACGCTTTTTCGCATACGTGGTAGCATGGCCACAATTGACCTTATCTACTTATGAATATTGTTTGTCATGTTTAATGTACCTACGTCAGGGGATTCAAATAAAATGAATTCATATGGCGTTGTAAGTTAACTAACATATCTCTACCATCCGCCAACGGCACTTTTATGTCATTCACGAGAGAAATATCCGAGATAGCTCCGATTCGGGATCAACAACGTTAAATAGTGAATTTATCGCGCATCCGATTCGAATCGGCGAATTAACGGTACAGGGCGCGCGGTGCGGGCGGCGGCGGCGGCGCGGCGGCGGTACTATACGAGTAGCTATCGAATTTGTTCACGATACTTGCGTGGTGAGGCGAAAATTACCCTGTGTTGTGTGTCCCACCGTTTACGTTTCTTTACGTCCGCATTTGTTTTAAGGTAATGTTCTACTTCTTCTTCTTCTCCAGGGGGAACAGTACCTGCACCTGGCCCACTTTAGTGAGGCTTTTGTGCACTTACCCTGTGCGCCTGTCATTCTAATTCACTCATTATAACTTCTGCTGCAATGGGAGGCCACTAAATGTTCGACTCATCCACCTCAGTCCGAGGTGGTGGTTTTCTCCCAGAATTGCCATCCTGTTTTCTAGCTATAATAGAATTGCACTTACGTGAAAGAATGTGTCATATTAAAAGACCTTTTGAGGACTTAGTTTTGGGTTGTTTTGATCATTTATTTATTTAGCAACATAATAGTCATCTTATTTTATGGACAGCTAATTCTGACTTATATTCATGAACCTGCTATTTATGTCTTTCTACTTCGAAATATAACCGTGTGTAATGGGACCCACGGCAATGCCCGCTCTAGTTTGACTACACTACCTTATCGCACTCGCACATTAGTAGTTTTGAATGGCAGAGTCGAGTGGAGCCCGCGCGGGAATGACAACATTTTGCGCCGGATTAACTTCTAATTAAATATGATGGCAGATGGATATATCTATATTACGATGTGTAAGTGCTTAAATGCTTTATGGTTAATGAAGTAAGTTCAGAATGTCGAATGAAGAGCCGTGGAATGAGAAAAAAGGTAGGTTAATTAATATACAAAAACGGGTTTCTGATGGATCAGAGATGACAGAGGCCAAAAATTACCAAGCCAACAATATTCTAGTAAGACATGAACACACATTTTTACAATCTTGCTGGAACTACAGTACACAGCTGTAGTTATTCACTCTAAGAAATAATACCCCGAAATACCAAAAACGTAATAAAAATAAAAAGGTCGGTCCAGTTTTCCCGCTCACCTGAACCAGGATTGTCCCCCCGAAACAAAGGCGCATCGGATCAGCTGGCCTTGGCTGACAAACGCTCATCTCGATTTACGGGCACAAATCAAACATTTAGCCCGCGGCGGTAAATCAGAATGCGTCCGGATTTACGAGGAGACTCGCAGAGCTACTAAGCACGTTCCGTTACGCTGAACAAATACTGAAGAGAGTTGAGAGAAAAACTTTGTTTCGTACGACGACGATGTGTTAATGCTACCTTTATCGCGTTTTTTATATTGGTAGATTCTGCTATATTGCTTATTATTTGGTATAATAGCATAGGTTGGTAGTTTGTTAAAGGGCTTTGCTGGAAATGTATGGGCAGCTGGTGCCTTTTTTTTTTATGGCACACTAACGCCACCTTGTTAGTTGTGTAGAGTACCTCCATACAAACAATAGTTACTATGGCAGCTCAGCTCTAAAGTACATCCATCTTTAGTTATGCGTCCTAATCTATAACGCTTATCTATATATGAAAGCTGAGAATATGAGTTACTTTGAATAGTCGTATACTATTTATTTCATAGTACATACTCTGTTGGACTCAAGTGACATCATAGTGGCGTAAATGGAATAGTGTGACATCAAGTTACACTTCACCGTAACAATGTCATGAGTTTATTATTAACAAAACTCAAAATATTTGTGCTTTTTACGCCCTTATCTTGTCCGTTTTATAGTTGTTACTCATGACATTGTTACGGTGAAGTGTAACTTGATGTCACACTATGCCATTTACGCCAATATGACGTCACTTGAGTCCAACAAAGTATGTACTATGGAATAAATAGTATACGACCATTAAAAGTAACTCATATACTCAGTTTACATAATTAGATAAGCGTTATAGATTAGGACGCATAACTCAAGACGGATGTACTTTAGAGCTGAGCTGCCATATTAATTATTGTTTGTATGGAAGTACTCTACACAACTAACAAGGTGGCGTTAGTGTGCCATCAAAAAAAAAAAGGCACCAATTTTGAGCAAAGCCCTTTGTCTACACAAGAGAGTTATCAGACCATACACTTGGTTTGGTCATCATAAATTATTGAAATGAAACGTTCTAATTTTTTTCTGATTTTTTCTCTCTTCACTGTTGTTTTCTCAACATCAATACGATCAAAGTGAACAATCAAAGTCCCGCCATTAGGTTTTCAGTATTTTCCATACAAAAGCGTGCACTTAATGGTTTTTTAAATATCACCGCCGTACGGCTTCCATACGTCGACGAACAATGCTACGAAAAGGGGAAAGTGTAATTTATTTTCGAGTTAAATCTTTTGTGGAAATAATATGACATTTCTATTTGAAGTTGCTGGATGATATATCGGTTGCGCTGTTGTGGTTTGGTTTCGGCGGAATAGAGGTGTCATGAGCAATTGAATCGGATTGTTTCATTTGTGGATGGATCGGGTAGGGTTGTGTGAAACGCTGGGGATTTTGCGTATGACAAATCGTTCCCGTGACAAGTACGAGCCTCTAATTTCAATTCAAATGCAACTGAAAAGTTCGAAGGAAACAAATGCGGAACATTTCACCCGATAACTCGATATGAAAGTTTGTTTCAATGCAAGCTGGGAATGTGAGGAAAAAACTCGCTCACAAACACTTAAAACGACGTTTAAACGAAAAGTTGTTTTCAATAGAATGATTGCCGTCTGTACAAGCGAGAATAATGCTTCGAGAATAACTTTACTGAATCGACAAGTAACTTTCATACTGCATAGAATAAATTCTATACAATGTAACAGAAAATAGTAGTCGTAGTTTAATACAGTATCGTAAAAGTTCTAAACAACACTCCATCTTGGAAAACATCCCAAGTCAGAAACTATTAATATCACTCCATTTATTTTTGGTACTGTACTAAATCGATTCGGGCACCTCTTTTGTGATATTTCAATTTCGAGATAATATTGAAGCTATGACTTGGCACAATTTTGTAAGTAGTGTAAACATACATACAAGTTTATAAATATAAAGGTAGATGCTCAAATGCTACGATTCGGTAAAAATAAATGGAAGATTCTCGAATGCACGAGGTGATCTCTTTGTTTTTTAGTCGTGCGATAGTCGCCAGTCACCTCGGAACTGTTTGAACAAAGAGTTGGCCTGGCCTCTTTGCGCCGCGATGATAATTCACAGAACCATTGTCCAGTTTTTCATTGTCGCGAAAAGTTTGGGCTGGAATGTCCAACGGAAAATTTCATGCCATCTTTCTCTGAACAACTATTTCGAACGCAAGTTAGCACTAAACACGATAAACTTGACAACACATTTACATTTAGTTTAGTTTTCAGAGTTTATAAATTGCCGTCCTGCTATTCGACCCAAGAAATCACTGCAATGCCCTTAAATATATTTTCTGTGTCTAATAAGTCTGTTACTACGGCATACGCGTTTTTTGGTAGATGTATAATTTAAATTATTTCGAATACACGTACAAGAATTCCTTTTCAAGCCGGAATTAAATTAAATAAAAACACGAAAGGTAAAAAAATTAGACAGTGTGAAATGTCAAAACATTTTTTTCTCAAAGCGACCTGAAACCTGGCTACAGTGGATGACGTCACGCAGCCGTGCCGAAAATTAAAGGATTCCACCCGTCCAAAACAAATACGGAAATACTTTTTATATTTTATTTTTGTTAAATAAAAGGACGACTGAAATGGAAGCGCAGGACGTTAGGTACGCAGGTGGGAATTTAAATAATCTGACAGGGATTAAAAGAGAAAAACATCCACATTTGACCACGAGCACCAAGCGGACATGAGATTAGGCTGGCTAATTTATAACGCTACATAACGTTAAACTGTTTTATGATCTGGTTTTAACGTAGGTACCTAGATTATTTTGTTTCTGTGCTGTCCTGTATGTGCTTGTATGTAAATGTTTGTTTCAATTAAAAATTTCGATGTCTCAAAATCAAAATGTCACAAAACAACACAGAATCAAGCTTACTTACGTTACGTCCAATCTAAACAATAAATTGTCTATGCAAATAGCAAGCCATTGTAAATACCCATGCTTAGAATCTGAAACATCAACATTTCAAATGTATAGACCCGAGTATGATTCAGAATATCCCTGACAAAATAGCAAGCAAGCGGTAATCTGCTGCAATCCAAACTAAGATTTAAGTTTAATAGTAATAGAGGGTACCTCCTGGGCACGGAGTCTGCCGGCCTCTCTAAAACCAATGCATAAATTGTCAGTAGCAGAGAGGTTAGTTACCTCCACATAAAACGTCAGGTTGATTAATCACCGCTTCCCCCACGTTATTAACATGGTAATGGGTCGCGGATCGCTTTCTTAGCGATACTTAATGATGCGGGATTTGCGGGATGATTGCGGGATGAGACCGGTGTAAAAAAGGCTTTAGTTTATCTCGCTACTTCAGGAGCTAAATCGGTAATTTTTAGTTCAGGGGCTACTGTGTTTTAATATCTGAGTGGTGCAAAGAGACTCTAATAAAGAATTACAACGTACAATTTTCTACTTTTACGAAATCAAATAAATCTCACGCGTCTGGCTATTGAAAATATACGGTTGAATTCAATTGGTAGTCCACGTCCAAGAAACATAATAAGTATATGCATAGATAGGTATGTTTGATTAGAACATGAATATGAAAGTTATATTTAATCATTATTTTAGCTAGACAACTTCTACCTTCTTACTTAGTTAATATTCTACAAAATAAACAATAATTTTCACAAAACAGAACTACGTTGAAACCCCATGACAAGGAAAAGGTCGAGTAAGAATGACTACAGAGATACTCCACAGTAATCTGACTTTGAATGGTTAAAGATGACATTGTTTATAACGGTGGTGGTTTAAGTCTGCACGGTAAGCAAGATAAATGGTGCATCAACTTTTAAGATTCTGCGACATATCTTAAATATTTTAGCTAAACTACACAGACTTGTGACCATAAATTTTTCTGTGAGGAAATTTGTTCAAAACCTTTTGTGAGTACTGCATTTAAACTGAATGTGTTCATTCATCTAATATTGACGATGTTGCTCCGAAACTATATTTTGAGCTTTAAATTGCAACTTTATTAGACAAGTAGCTTTTCTCTGAGTTGCACGAAATGATTTTGAAAAAGTTGTCACTTAACTAATTTACTGGCGAGGATCTCATAGGGTAATCATTTGTTTCTAATGCGCATTTGCTTAAATAAAATAAAAATTCGTGCACCTAGAAAACGAATACCTTTATCCTAAAAAGTTTAAACGTTGTATTAGGAAAATAGGGGTGTTTGGTGTTTGTCCACCCGACTGCCACTGGTTGTGAGAGGTACTCCACTACTGACAATATTAGCCCCATCTCACATCCCGCCGGGATGTTGTTTCTATGAATAAAATAACAATTATAAGTGATCCTCCAGGAGTTCTGCCCCTCACACTACCCGTGACAGCCACCAGTGTTATAATTGTTAGGAGTGGATTGTAAAAAGTAGAATATGCTCGGATTGGTACTACGAATATGAAGAGTTTTCGAAACTGTTTGTATGTTAATTAGTATCTGTTTGGCAGTAGTGTATATGTAGATTATTAGTAGTAAAACATCTGAGTTTTGACACATTTTTACTTATAATATCTTGAAAATGTGTGATTTTTCCAATCCACTTTGAAATACGTAAGTATTACTGCGCGACGTTAATTGAAAAATAAAAAATATACATACGATGATATCGTCTGTTAAAAATGGTACATAAAACAGTTTGGTTGTAAACTTGTTTTTACTTAGAGCCCTCTTTATAGGATAATAACCGTAAAATGGTAACTTTGTCGAACGATCGACGAACGACGCTATGTCTGCCGAATGTCGAACGTCGTAACGACCACCGTTACGTTATCCGATGTAGCTCGTTTGCTACGAGCTACGGACTGCTACGATGTTTACGTAGCACTCATTTCATAAATAGAGCTTTTATTATTTTGTTCTATAATATGTTAGCAGGTACCTACCTAACATTGTATAAGCTCATTACAACTATATGTTTTACCAAATTTGAGACTTTATGTCTTAATCACTGCACTAAATTAACAAACTAGAGACAAGATCCGATCGACTTGACCTCCAGCATTAAGCAAACTCACCAAAAACAAGAACATCGCACATACAATATAATTATTCTCCCTCCACCACAAAACTACAAGAAACAAAAGAGCCCATCAATCTCACCGCAGCATGTTCATCGCAATCTCCCGGCTTCTCTCACGCAGTTTATCCACAAATATCGGAGAGTTATTCAATTTCCACTCGCTGCTAGCCACATCTCATTTCACGATAAGCGGCGCCATCAAAGACGGGTGTTTTTTTTCTATTCAAGCCGCCCCTGCCTCGTGATGATCGAGCCTCTTTTCATTTGGCGTGTGCACAAACATTTAGCGCCCTTATCAGAGCTATTAACGAGATACGGCTTCATTACGGCAGCGAAAAGGTTGCAGAATAGCGCTTTTGTGTTTTTCGTGTATCCCCGATGCGGTCGGGAGGGTTTTTTTCGATTTCGTGGTTCTGTGGTGGGTGAGCGTAACCTAATGATGTGTTTGGTTGTTTGATTTATGATTTACGTTACCTACTAAACTAATATAGGTACACGTCGAAGTCATCAAATAAAAAATATAAGTGTCGTTGTAAGTTTGTTATATTATCTTATTAAAGACAAATAATACTTACGGGAAACTATTGAAGGGGTTCCTTAAAGCAATTTTCGGGAGCGCTTTGAATTGCAATTTTCACAAATTGTTTTTTTTTTTATGCTTGTTAATTATGATTCACTCTTTTGCTTTTAAATGTCAATGAAAATTATTTTTACGAACTCATTATTGTATCGTTAGCTTAACTTTGTCAAATTATTGAGTTACTTTTATTTTTTGGGATATTTCGTCAAGACAATTTAAAATGCAGTTCAATTTTTACACAAATGTTAAAACTAACACCTTATGGAAGGATATTATTTGGAAACAAACATAACTTTTCCGTAAAGTACATGCAGCGCCGTAAATGTTTTTATTCCATTATTTATTGTATTAAATGTGGCGTTTTACGTCATTTTTTACGTACCGCAGCGCCATTTAGATAAAAGAGCTGACGCTCATTGCGGCTAGGGCGGGCGGCGCGGCTGGGCGGCAGAGGGCGGGTGGGGTAAGTAATGTGTGTTTCTGTATGGCGTCTGCTCTAGAGGTTTTTAGTTATTTCACTATCATCATAATAAATTTAAAAAAAAAAACTAGTGATGTTGTTGAGAGAAGATCGTTAGAGTGAATCATCGTATTTTCTTACTTATATACTAGAGTCATACTAAACACCATACTCTTGATTGAAAATCCGCTTCAAAATCCATAAGGACTACTTGTCATATTAATAATTGTATTGTCTTAACTCATTAGCAAATACTCGTTCAACGTTACACACGCGTTAATATTCGCACTTCCATGGCTAAGTGATTTAATACTGAGTTTCATTTAGTTAACTGTACATTCACCGACAAACGTTTCACATTTTTTAGGTAGTATCTTTTACCCACACAAAAGCCATCAATAATATAACTCATCTCTTCTGTTACTTATATCCTAAAGCCTAAAATATCTGTTGGCAAGTTGCGGTTTGCCATAGTTTGAAAACAAAATTAAGTCAGACAGTTTTGGCCGCGACCGTACATAACATGTGACGTCATCGTCAACCCGCGAGCCGCGGGAAATGAAGCGGAATCTTCCAGATAACGCACACAGACGCACGCACGTGTGTGAGCACGCACAACGCACGCGCACACGCGTGACCCTAATGAATAGCTTTTGTCAGGATGAGTACACTCACAGTGATGTAGGTGACATTGTCAATTTGATACTATTCTTGTAGGAACGTTAAACTGTGTTGTAATTGTGTTTGTGTATTAGATGGCAGGCTAAATGGGTTGTGATGTAGGTCTTGTGAAAAATGGCATGAAATTATTAATATTAACATAAATAGGTACATGATGTTGTATATGCCTCAATCATTATTATAGAGAAAAGAACAATTTCTGGTTGCTTTGCGATAGTTACCAAAATATAACATAACATAGCGTCACACCTTTTCCCATACGGGGTGAAAGAGTGTGCACTGTGCCCACTTTCAGCCAGTGTTTCAACACTCCATCTTGCTTGACAGGGGACTAACCCATCGCCGCAGCTGTGGAGCAATGAAGGTTTCCTCACGATGTTTTCCATCACCGTTAGAGTTTCCGTATAACGTACTTAAGATAAATTACTTATCTCATTGGTACAGGTCAGTACCGGGATTCGAACCTGCACTTGCACCTGGAGCTGAAAAAATACTTTATTATGTCATGATATAAATGTCAAAGTTCATATAAAAAATTACATGACATCAAAACTTGCAACAAGTATTTAATTTTAAGTAAACAAACCTAACTCCAGCTCCAGAGGCTACGAAATTCAAAATGGTTAGTTTTAAAAAGTATTCTGTAGTTTGTTTTAACTCTCACTTCATTCATACGTTTGTTTATTTATTTTCTTGTATTTAGTATAAGTTCTAATGTAGGATTAGACCATTATAGCAACATAATAGTCACTCATTAGAATTTCAGTTTACTTTTTTGGGGTTTGATTAAATAATAGATATATCTGAGGCAAACAAGTCGCAAATAGGTATACAAATGGGCAGTACGGTGGTCAGGGTCCCTTCAAACAATTGCCCTTCAAAGGAAGCGGCGGCGGCGCACGAGATAACGGTTTCCGGTCTATACTGGGTGAAGTGGTACTCTTGTTGCTGACTACGGGTTTAACACAATGATTTTGCTTGATAAAAACATAATATAGTATCTGTGATAAAACTCAGATGATCATATTTATCCTTTTCGCGTCTATTTAAGTACAACAGACACTTTACTGAGGATTGAATTTATACATAATTTACTGGAAGAGATCTTTTGTTAGGGATAAGCTCGCCTTTTCACATTGTCTATCTATTATAAGTTTTCTGTATGTCATTCTTGTGTAGAACAATAAAATTACGAAAAATACTAGTACATTCAGGTAGGTACTGTGTGAAATTATACACAAACTTTCTTACCCCGTTTGTCCACAACCGCCGCCGCCGCCGCCAGCGCCGCGCCGCCGCCGCCGTCACTGCTGTGCTATTACGTTAAACCATGCAGTATTGCCATTTGTGAGAAAACAATGTATGGGACAATATTGCCGGCAATATTGCCCCCATGAATTACATGGCATTGCCGGACAAATGGTAAATGGCAATAGACCATCTCAATTACCGTCAATGGCACATCAGTAGTCGTGCCACACAAAATGTATGCCAAAGCTGGCTTCAGCAACGGGAGTTTCACACAGTATGCATCTTCATTCGCCCTATTTCCCTGTTAATGCGAGTTACCGCGCTGGGCTTTTAATCGAATGACTCGCCTCAGCCACCGGAAGGTGTTTTCAGCTTCATTTGCTCACTCGTTTGCGCTTAAAATAACACGTCATTTTCAATGAGATATGGTGTATTTATGTATGTGTGTCTCTGTGAGGGTGTGTGTCTGTGAGGGTGTGTTTGTGACGCACCGGAAAGGAATAAATTGAATGTTATTCATAATTTCATAATTTCTTTATTGCACACAAAAAAAATAGTTAACAAATTATGGTAGGTAATAAAAGTGTACAATGGCGAGCTTATCTCTAAAAAGAGATCTCTTCCAGCAAACCAAGTTTCGTTGATATATTCATATCCAAATCCAAATCCATATCCAAATATTCATATTCATGGCTTGCTTTTATAGTTTGAAGACAATTCTTTAATAAACATGAGATAAAGATGTAAGATTCCAAGCGAAAAGATATAGGTGGAGGGAATGGAATTCCTCTACGCATGGAGGGCGGGAGATACGTATTTAAATGTGAACATAACATATAATTAAGCAGTAAGTCAGCAATATTTTGATTCGACATTGCGTTATTATTATTCAGTTGTTAACTTTGACGTTCCTCAAATAAATGCCAAATGCCTCCCCGAGGTGTTTTGACGGAAGATTCCGAACAGCATAAAATAAAACAACAAAGGCGCTAGACAAAGCGAATAAAATAAAATTTATTTCAAGCAAAACACCCTATAAAACGGAGTTGTCTCGGTAACTTTTATAAGCATGATAACGACTGAAGTTGGTCTTCGCTTCGTTCAATATCATCCAGACATCTATGACCTTCCCTGCCTCCCCGCAATAGTATATTTAAAGCCGTCAAAGGTGACTTCGCTCTACGTCGAGAGGTCTAGCTCAAGTGGTCATGCCTTCTCGTAGATGCTCGGTGAGGTAAAAAAGACTTCAAGGATTGTCCGCCCCTCGCCCCGCCCACCTCCCGACACGCCCCCTTGGACTCCTCGCTTTGAGAAACTGGAGGGAGATATTGAACCGACCACTTCTTCTGCCACATATAAAGTAAACACTCCTTTCTTGGTGTGGGTGAGGGATATTAGGTTGTTTAGACTTCGGTTTTGTATGTGTGAGTGTGTACATAAGACGTCTTTGAGTTTGTTGCTGGGGTTAGGGCTGGATTGTGTGGTGGTATTAAATGTGTTTACGCGATCTTATCTCTTTGTCACTTAGTATTAAGCGAGTGGGGAGGAAATCTTGTTACTTCTATCAAAAAAGACGATGTTCATGTAAAAAAGAGATGGACATACATATTGATGAAAAAAATATGTAAATTCATAATAATAATTAATAACTTGTATGGCATTCTTGGATGATTTTGAAGGCATTTGAAGAATTTTCGTTTTATATGACTTAAATATAGCACGCTTTTTAATTCTAAACGAACAACATCAACAACCACAAGGGCTCGTTACACAAGTTGTGATGCTATGTATATGTCGTAGCCATATTTAATTGTAGAATTGGCCATATCATGAAATGGCCAACCGTGAAATATCATGAAACTTTGAAATCTTTTAGAACAAACAATGCGGTGACTTAGCTGAAGACTTAACAACACTGTCCTAAGTATCGCAAACATAGTACTTAAACTTATTTAAGTAAGCACTCGCAGCTTTTATGTTCATTGAACAGATAATTCATACAGAGCTTATTTGAACTTTGTAATTAGCCATTAGTCAGATGAAGACAAATTATTAACATATGCAGGAGGAAACATAAGATGAATTTAATTAAATATTCACAAAGTACACAAGATATTTGAAAGTAAATTGGGCTGACTACAGAAGCCTTTAGTAGAATCAAGAATGAAATGCTGTTTATTATACTACAAATAAAAACAAGAAAAATATCAGAGAAGAAAAACACGTAAACCGGAAACAGATTCTTCTCTAATTTTTAATTCGCCCGCAACCGGCGACGCGGCGCTGTCGTCACCGTCTTCCTGTTTCCCACTTCCGGTTGCAAACTCCTTTTTTAGCCGTTGTATTTCCGGTGGAGCTCAGCGCCGGTCGATGTCACAGAGCTGGAGATCAGACTGCAAAACGATTTTAATATTTCAAGTGTAATTTCGGATAAGAATAGTCTGGATTGTGAATGGAATTGTGGCGTAATGCTATAAGCAAGCAGTAGGTAAGGATTAAGACTAAAGGTTTCCTCAAATGCCCATCTTAAAAAAGTTATTCCAGCTGAATGAGACACGAGTCACGACTGAATCCAGAAAGAATATAATATTATGTTATGTTGTCCCTTGGCTATACGATTTTACTGTTTAAAATTGCTGCTAATTTGACACTACCATCCCCCTTAAACAGGGAGCACTTATCCAGTGGAGAGCGCATAGATACATTTTCCTTTGAAACACAACTCTCACTTTACGGGCGGCGGGGGACGAGGTAAGAGAGCTGTGATTGGTCAGCCGCTGCGAAACTGTCTGGCGGCCCGTCATCGTACATAGGTTGCGTGTGCGAGCGTTTGTTGAATACAACAAACCTTTGGCGAGCCGCATTCCCCCACAGGCGCAGTAAATTGGATCTATAGTCTCTGCCCTTAAAGGATTCTTTTGTTAAACTTAGGACTGGTTGAACTTTGAAATGTAGTACCACAAACATCTGTTTGTATGTGTGAACCCGTTTACCGTCAATATTTTGCTGGTCATTTAAAGCAGCTTAGCAGCAGCAATTTGAAAGATATTTTAAAGGTATCATGATTTATTATTCAGATACACTCTTGAATTGAACTAGAATTACTTGAGTAACGTCTAGGTATTTTATTATACATATAATTATGTACCCATACGAACGGTATTTATTCATTAAAATTTCAAAACTTTGGCATATCCACACCGCAGTCGTATTCGAGGCAAATTCATAAATGACTAAGGACATTCGCGATCATTTTCCGCTGGCCGGCGCTTATTTTTCGTCGGATAAAAAACCACGTCTGCCGGATATTATCATTTATTATGAATCAGGAAACTTCGGGATGAGGTAGACTGACTGATGATTATAAATTAGGATAGGGCTTTGAATGCTTGAATACTTATGTGGTATGTTGTTTATGCCGTTCACAAAATACAAAATACTGTATTTTAGTGTTGACACTATGCCTACGTTAAGGCCAAGTCATAAAGTTGAAAATCGCGGGTCATTGATTCAAGGCTAGAAGCTTGAGTGGTTATGGATTCCTCACGAAGTTTTCCACTTGTAATGTTTTGGCAAATCTCCTTTACGATCACGTTTCTGCAAACCACACAAACAATGCAAGACGGAGGATTAAACCAAACGATTGTTCTAATACAGTTCAAGACGTTTCTGAAAGCAATCCAACAATTCACGTCGTCGTCTAGGTAAGAAAACACGATGATTTGTGTTCCGTACGAGTCCCTCGGGCGAGCCCCCCTCCCTCTGCCCCGCAGTACCCCGCGGGCCCTGTGAGCCCTACGATTTATGTGAAGGATTGAACCGGCCGGCCTTCGGAAGAGGAACGTTATAATTTACTTTGTGGTAAGTAATGAGGCAATCATTCGAATACAGCTGGCCTAACTACTGCAGTGTATGTGTGTTGTGAAATCGAACATTTGAAAGTAAAGTGCGAAAATGGCATTTTTTGGCGGCAAAATCGCTGTCGAAATATTCCTATAAATAGTCGAAATATTTATTTAAACCAACGAGCAATGGAACGGAGTATGCTGAAAATCAAAAGACAGGACAAAATTAGAAATGAAGAAATCATAAATCGTACCAGAGTAACAGACATCGTCACCACAATAATTGAAACAAAAAGTAAACTTTAGAAAAAACCGACTTCACACAAACCCTATTTGATTAGATTGAGTTTAATACACACTGTAACCCCTTACCCCCCCCCCCCCCTTGGGGAATTAATTTTGTCAAATCCCATCACAGTGCTACCCCACGCTACTAAGGAACCTCTGTACAAAGTTTCATGGCTCTAGGTCCACCGGCTTAGGCTATGCGTTGCCTGCCTGTCAGCCACGCATTGTATTTGTACCTAGTATTGAGCAGATCTGGTGGCCATATGTGGTCTTCATGAGCAGTTCCGCATCACAATATTATGCTTACCATGTGCATTTGCACGAGTTATTATGAAAAACACAAAAATCACTATAGGTCTGCCTATAATATTTGAAGAGTTCCCTCGATTTCTCCAGGATCCCATCATCAGATCCTGACCTGGTGTCAATGGGACCAATGGGAAGGTAAACCCTTTCAAACAAAAAAATAATTTTCCAAATCGGTCCATCCGTCTAGGCGCTATCGGGGAACATACATAAAAAATAAAAAACAAATATCCGGACGAATTGTAAACCTCCTCCTTTGGGAAGTCGGTTAATAAAGAAACAAAAATGGAAATGGGCAGACCACGTAGTGAGGAGCAATGACGATAGATGGACACGCTTGACAACTGAGTGGATACCTAGAGAAGGAAAACGAAGCGTTGGTAGACCACTTATGAGGTGGTCCGACGAGCTGAAGAAAAACCCATTATGGTGGAGATACACTGCCAACAGAACGCTGTGGAAGGAGATGTCAAAAGAATTCATTGCTCATTTTTTCATGATAGATAGAACAAGAAAAAACTAATACCTAATTCAGATCTACAGAACCTAAAAATCACCCAGATAAAGCTTGGTCAGCGAGGGTGAACAAGACCAAACCTTGATGTGCGGATTGCGGAGCAAGAGGCCTAGTGTGTCCTGGAAAGGACTTAATAAATCTAAACTATTTTAATATTTTCATATCAATCATAATTAATCATGAAATTAATGTATTATTCACATCATCAACGATTTAATTAAATATATTATTTATTAGTAAGGCATGAAGATATTTACCTATACCTAAATTGCATGCTAAGATATCCAAAATAACAATGTAAGTACTGTGAGGAAATAAAGGCTTTATTATTATTATAATATTTATTTACTAAAACGAAAATATTTATTGCCTATGAACCGCACTTAACTCAAATTCCTAATCTCTTAATTGACCTGTAAAAAATGGAAGAAAATTACACTCTTTCCATACACTAAATTTCAATTTGACTATGTATTACTGCATAGATTTTTCTGTGCATTTTCTTCAGTTGGTAAATAAAGAGGTAATGTATTTCATGTTTCATCGTGTAGTGTAGAGCATGTTCTTCCAGTTCGGTGGCCGGCGGCGGCGGTGAGTAAGGCCGGGACTCCACCAAAGCGGAGATGTGCGGAGATGTGGAATATTTGTATGGCGCGATGGAAGCGGAGATGTGAGCTGTTTCCATCTCGCATACAAATATTCCACATCTCCGCTTTGGTGGAGTCCCGGCCTAATGGCTCCGATCGCGGAAATAAAAATGACATAATATGGTTCACTATTACCGAGGTGCGTTGATAATTGTTCGTGTCGATAATCACAATACGGAGAGACATTAAATTAGCTGGCAATATATTGTGGAATGATAGTAGCTTTAGAAGTATTTTTCCGCTTTTTTACAGATGTTTACCTATGTCCTTTATTTGACTGTACAATATTTTGGTTGTACAACTTTAGATTAAGACGTCTTTGTCCGCGTTTGTGGCAGATGTTTACCTATGTCCTTTATTTAATTATACAATATTTTGGTTGTACAACTTTAGATTAAGTCTTTGTCCGTGTTTGTGGCAGATGTTTGGCTATGTCCTTTATTTGACTGTTCAATATTTTGGTTGTACAACTTTAGATCGAGGTCTAAGTATCACTATTGAACCGATGTGATCAGACAACATTTGTGTTTTCACAGAGAATCAGTTGGTTAGTTAATCTATTTCCACTTTCAACCACTGAGTATATTAAGATATATCTTCTTAATCTCAGCTTGCTCTTCTTTGTCCAGCCAGTG